>VXBI01013611.1:265214-308528 GCA_013397375.1 Toxostoma redivivum
GATTTATATAATTATATTTTATATAATTTTCAAAGACAGTCATAGGACACCAAACATTTTCTGTTATTCTCCATTAATGAAATTTATTTTTTTAGTTTTTACTGATTATTTTTGCATTCTAAACTAGGAACTACTTGTCTGAACTAGAGCAACAGGGAGGTGTGCTTTTTGTCTGTTTGTTTTTTTTTTAAGTAGAAAGCATTAAAAACATAAATCAATTTGGCTCATCTTTTTTTAGAATAAATATCTTGGCATTGACTGCAAACAATCCTCAGATGTTTTAAAGTTCATATCACAACCCTATATTTTTTTTTATTTTCAAGCTTAGTGGGCTGAAGTGAGGTTAACAACTATTGTTAAACTTTGTCCATTAACTAATAGGCAATCCTGGAACAAAAAAAAAATTGGAAGACATGTTAAAAAATGCTGCAAAGTTTCTACTAAAAAAAAAGAAATAGAGAAAAAGAAGAGCTAAAAAGAACCAATTGAGATGTAATAAAGAGAAAAATGTCTCAGAGTCAACTTACCTAAAAATCAACATGCCTTAGTCATTCTATAGATGCAAACCACTAGGACGAATATATCATCCTATTCCTGAAATGTATCATGGATCAAAACTCAGTGGTTTTTTTCTGAAGGGACTGAGTCCCTAAATGAGATGGTCATAACCAAAGTATTTATACTTACTTTTTTTAGATCAAAGNGTTGACATGTGACATGGGATGTATGGAACTGCTCTCAACTGCCCTTGGGGCTAATTTTAAGCAAATCAGTGTGGAGTCTGGCTATTCCCAAAAGCTTCAAATGGGTGCATCCTTTCCTTGGCAATCCCTTTTGTGGTGTGTGATCTCTTTATGGGCATTAGTTGCTTGGGATGCATAAACTTCCGTTTATTATTTTCAGTAGCAAATGATATTTTCAAAGAAGAAGGGGATGTTAAGAAGATCATTAGTTCTGAAGTAGTGGTATGAGTGACTGACATGCAAATCAGCCCTTAATATGGTTCATCTGCCTCTCTGAAGATATCTCCAGCATCAGGAAGCCCCCAGGGGACACACAGCTACTGCATCTGCCCCCACGGCCTGGGGACTGGCATTTTGGCATTCACCCCAAGGTGGCAGCCCTCAGCATTGCTGAACAGCCCCCGGGGTTGGCAATGTGATTTATGGCAACCATCAAGTTTTCTCACTGGCACCTAAGATGTGGCCAGCAGTGGTCTGCAGCAGCAGGGAGTGGCACAGCAGCCGTGTACCTCTTCAGCTCCTGTCGCTCACCATCTGTGCCCCTGGAGTCTGTCGTGCTGCCCACAGGATCAGGAGAGCGTGTAGCCAGTGTAAAACTTCAGAAATAGCATAATGTGCTCTGACAAATGAGGGAATGGTACAGCTTTACCTCATCTACCAAGACATCTCCATCCTTCAGAAAGGCAGCTTATTTTACTACTGCCTTTTGAAGCCTGGTGGGCTTCTTGAGCATGACTGGTGACTCTGGATGTACTGATCATGAAAGATTTACACAGCTGACCTGATTTTCCAAATAAGTGAATATTAACATTAGTATCCACAGCAGTGGCAGCTTATGGATGTGAGATCCCTTGTTTACCCACAGAGATACAGAAATCATTCTTTTGCCTTTGACCAGAGGTTTCTCTGAGCGTCTGGAACGTATTTAGTACCTGATAAATGATTTGCAAATTGTTTGTTAAATTCAGTTAGTGTCAGCAGAGAGCTCTCCCTCAAACACATATTTTGCCTCTCTCAATGTACAATCCTGATTTGGGGCCATGTGTGTCATGTGTGAAATAGTCTGAGCTGTTAATGAACTTAAAAAATAAAAGTTCCACTTTTAGTAGGGACCACATTAAAACCAAGGAACTCAGAGAAATCATATTGTCCTGGGCTCCTGGTACTTGAAGACTTTCAGAAGTCACGCAGAAGGAAGATGCCTTAGAAAGTGTGCAGATAAAGATTTTGCATGGGAACACCAGCATAGAACTGATGATGTGTGAAAATTTCTTTCTGATGCTCAGGCTCCTTGTTCACAGGGTTTTCTCCAGATAATTAGATGCTTGTTTTTGTTTTAACTTCAAAGAACTTTATAAACGATGGAGGGGCTCAGAAGACCTGGAAACTTTCATATACATTAACTTCACCACCTATAATCATATGTATCTGCTTCATATGAGAAGCTATATTTTACTCAATTCTGTGAGTAAAACAAAACGAGTTTTGAACAATAAATCAGCTCTTTAATAATCACTGGGTGTGACACTTTGTAAAGTATTTCAAAGCATAACTCGAAGAGATGTGCAGGCAGTTCTTCATTTTAGTGAGTTTTCCTAATTTTGATGCCTAGTCTCTGCCCCAGGGCCCTCTGAGAAAGGGCAGAGGAAGGGAGCCAGGGGATGAAGCTGCAGCACTGCTGGATATTAGCTCTGGTGGGACTCATTGGACTGCATGCATCAGAGGCAAGACACTCTCAGAGGGACTTCTGTAAACAAGAAGCCTCAAAGAGGACTTGTCTCACCGTGGCATCATTTGCATAGCCTCTTCTTGGAGAGCTTGGGCTGTCATTAAAAAAACCTCTCCATGCTTTTTTCCTTGTTGTTTGGGGTCTTTTGCTGAGCAAACTCAGCAAGGAAAATGAGGTGAATAAATTAAGCTTCATTAATAACAGATGATCCCTGTTATCGGTAGAAAATAATAAGACCAAGTTTAGCTGATGCAGTAGGTACTGTTTAAATCAGTCCTATAAACAGTAAGGTTTAGAAAAGTGCAAGTAGTGCAAGTTACTCTACATTTTAATACTGTATCTTTTTGTGTAATTGGAAACTTGCAAGCAACGAATAAAGCAGAAACCAAATTTTTGCAGGGTGAGCAGTAATGAAACAAAACCAATTTCTTCTGTGTTCATGATAAAAAATTACCAAAATTAGATTATCCAGTTTACCCGAAATAGTAAGAAATGAAGAAGTGGGGGAGGGAAATTATCTAACTTTGAAAGGAAAGGAAACAAATGGAGAAATAGCCTCATGCTGTGGTAGAACCTGGTTTTGCATTGAGAAAGAGGCAAATTTTCCAGGGAAACGGTAAAACCTTTATCTTGGACCTTCACAGAGCCCCAGACCTCCATCCCTCCTGTTTCAAGAGTATAGATGGCAGACTTTACAAGCTAGACTTCCAAACCACATTGGATTTATGTTTAACAGACAGTAAATTCATAATTATATCATGAGCATATGGTGGTAGGAAAAACTGAGAAAGATGCAGCTCAGTCTGAGAGAGCCAGTTTGTATGACAAGGGTGATGTGTGTCACTGACTCACTTGTTGGTGCTGGAGAATGAACCTGCCCCCTGGAGAAGGACTGACAGAGAAGTTGAAGATATTCTTTTCTCATACATTGTTTATGAAGATGGATTCACAGAAAATGCTGCAACATTGGAAAGCAAGGGTGAGACAACATGTGAGAATAGTTGAAAGTGCAGTGTCTGGAGGGGAAAGGACTTGGGAAAAGTAAAGGGGAAAATAGAGGCCAAAATCAATGCAGTACAGTTGTCATAGGGAAGAGGCTTTAAGTTTCTGAAATATTAATAGTGACCATTTTCATAATAGTTTTTTATGTTTATCAAATAGATGAATAAGTGACCAACAAACTTGCCAGCAAACATTGATAAAGTAAACAGTAAAGGAGAATATTTACAAATATATTTTTCCTTATATTTACTAAAATAACTAGAGATATAGCAGCCAAACTTAGGGACAAGGCACAGAGATAGCACAATGTGATTATGTTCTCTCTGTAATTAGACAAACGTTACCATCCTAAGCCTAGCTTGGTTTTCTAAAAACTGCATTGTTATTTTTGCTACATGATGTGATACTTGGCTGTTACCAAAGTGCCTTTTTCCTCTGGAAGGATAATACTGATAAGATACAGTTCTTTTGCCTCTTTACAAGCAACAGGTTTGAATTTTTACAGGACATGTTTTCCAAATCTCTGATTCTACAAATCGAGTTAGGCTAATGTAACCAAATAATAATCCAATAGCTATGAATACAGAAACATTGTGCATTTCTTACCACTTCTTAACTAACGTCTTTTTTTCATTGCTTATGACTAATTGTTGTTGTGTCAAAAGCAGTAGACAGGAAAATTGGTGTTTCTCCCAAACATATCATTACAGTCACTAAAGTAATGAGAAATACATCAGATATTTTTAGGTCATAATTTTTTTGTCAGGGAAAATAGCAACCTTTTTGAATAAACTGAAAATCATTATTGCTTCCACTGGGATTCACACTGAATGCAATAATTATGGTAAATTCATTTGATACTGACAAACTTACAACAAAGTAATTCCCATGATACATTGCAGGGGCCAAGTTGTCCCTGGGCCAGGAACTTTTGTCTCTGACAAGCAGCCTGTCCCCTGATGGGCTGCCAGAGGGAGAGCAAACTGGGTGGAGAGGGTGCAAATCCCAGTCCCCAGCAATCCTCTGGGATTCCCCTCCTGCACCCAAGCCCCCCATGTAGGAGAAGAATGGACACCCTGGGGCTGGGGGAGAGGCTGGGAGCAGCCCTTGCCCTGCTGCAGGGCTTTGGGACATCTTTGGGAGCAGTACTGCACACACAGGAGTGTTCAGGGGTTCCCTTTGCAAAGTAACTTAATGTACAGGTACATCCTCAGGAAATTAATCTGCATTAACTAGAGGTAAGGGTGTAAAATACCTCATTAAACCACAGGAGGCTGCAGATGGTCACTAGACTTCCAACAAACCAAGTAAAGCTATCTTACTTTCAGCCAGGAGAGGCTCAGTGCAGTCTGAGAAATGTGGGTATCAAGCACAGTGTTTGATTTCTCCTTCACATTTCTCAATCACAATGTCAGCTCCAGGCTCTCCTTCCCTGACATGTCCTGGTGACAAGCTGCCACCACTGTCTGTGGGCCTGAGTACTACCAGGGAACTGCTCCAGATGGAAAACAAAGCCTTCCCTCTCTTCATGCAGGCTTGCTTTTATTGTGAATCCATTCTCTGATATAATTTTACGTGTGGCTCTAAAACCACTGTGCTGGGGAGGCACAGCTAGAAGGCAATGGGGAGCAGGGGTGGGAGGCTGAAGTCTGATGGAAACGTCTGAGCCAGTATTAGCATGAGAATAAAACTGTGGCATGTGGAAATAAAACTATGGCACATGGACTTCAATTGCCTGTTAGCATCTTCTCCCTCAGAGTGTCCTTGTGATCCTCTGTGCTTTGAAGATGCCAAAATGCTCAGGTACTGTCCTAGTACAGACACCAGACCTAACTTAAGAAGTGAGGAATGCCCACAGAAGCAAATTCTTGGAGGCATTCTCATAACTATGGCTCATGGAACCACCAGAAAATACTTCCTTTTGTTTTCTAAACCTTGAAATTCAAGAGAAGGGGAGGGCAGGTCCCTTCCTAACACAACCTCCACTTTCCTGGGTTGTTAAGAGGATCATCTGCACAAGCACAGCTGATCTGCCAGGAATAGTGATACCACTGTGATCACTTTCCTACCTGAGCCTCCCTCATCATTATTTTTTTATTTGTGCTGAAATCTGTTTGTTTGGTACAGTTTCCCATAAAGGCAGTTCTGCTCCTCACAACATTCCAAAGGTGACTACTCTGTGAAACATCCCTGCTGGGAGAGAGTACTGTTGGCAGGCAAATGCAGCTGAATGTTCAAAACTAGGAATATTTGATTTTATATAATTATATATATTATATTATATGATTTATATAATTATATTTTATATAATTTTCAAAGACAGTCATAGGACACCAAACATTTTCTGTTATTCTCCATTAATGAAATTTATTTTTTTAGTTTTTACTGATTATTTTTGCATTCTAAACTAGGAACTACTTGTCTGAACTAGAGCAACAGGGAGGTGTGCTTTTTGTCTGTTTGTTTTTTTTTTAAGTAGAAAGCATTAAAAACATAAATCAATTTGGCTCATCTTTTTTTAGAATAAATATCTTGGCATTGACTGCAAACAATCCTCAGATGTTTTAAAGTTCATATCACAACCCTATATTTTTTTTTATTTTCAAGCTTAGTGGGCTGAAGTGAGGTTAACAACTATTGTTAAACTTTGTCCATTAACTAATAGGCAATCCTGGAACAAAAAAAAAATTGGAAGACATGTTAAAAAATGCTGCAAAGTTTCTACTAAAAAAAAAGAAATAGAGAAAAAGAAGAGCTAAAAAGAACCAATTGAGATGTAATAAAGAGAAAAATGTCTCAGAGTCAACTTACCTAAAAATCAACATGCCTTAGTCATTCTATAGATGCAAACCACTAGGACGAATATATCATCCTATTCCTGAAATGTATCATGGATCAAAACTCAGTGTTTTTTTTCTGAAGGGACTAAGTCCCTAAATGAGATGGTCATAACCAAAGTATTTATACTTACTTTTTTTAGATCAAAGATTTCCCTTGCAGGATGGTTCCCATTGCAGGGTAGGAGAGTGATCAGAAAATGAGGACTGATTTTGCTACAGTAGGCAGATTTACTGATTCAGCTTAATTTAGCAGAAAGGTAATTAATGTTTTAAATAATGGAATGTATTGCAAATTGATTAATGGTCATTTCCATGAAGCCCTTTCTTTCTTATCTCAGTTCAGTGTTTGGAAGCTTAGGACTGAATTTTTCTTTCTCTTCCATCAAAGGTCCATATTAAACATTTCCTTTTGTGGTCACCAAATGGTTGTGTTTTGCAAACTTGTCTCCTCTCCTCAGCTACATTAGCCATGACATCTCCACAACCATTGGAGACATGAGGAGCTTTCCTATCACCAGATCTAGCAAAACACCTCTACATCCTCCAGTCAGCATTGAGCCCTGGGAGCCCTGCTGACTTGTTTCTGTGGGCAGACTGGGATGCACAGGGGATTCTGCAGATACAGTATCTGGATATGGCAGAACACCTCCAAAGGTGACCTTGCAGCGTTTTGTTTTGGTTTGGTTTTATACCAAACCATCCGTGTTTTTATATTAATAGGTCAGAAAAGTAATTCTGTCTGATGAGCCAGCACTCAGATCCCAGAAGCATTGCTAAAGGATCAGCATCAGCCTATGAGAGGCAGATATCAGCTCAGATACCTTTAAATATGTGAATAATCTCTAATTCAACATTCCTTTGATGCACTAAATTCTGGCAACTAATTGGGAAAAACTTCTGTGCAATGCTTGGGGGTGCTGCAAGACTTCCAGGGGTGAAACCTAAGGAGACTTAGACTCTGAAATGATGCTGTGGCTTCTGAAGATGTCACAGTCATGCTGGTAAACAGCAATATAAAACTAGTGGAAAAGATAGCTCCACATCACTTTCTGTGGTGTACAAAGACTGCCCTTAGAGCCTTGTAGCTGCACACCACCAATTCTTGCCATTTGCCATTCAGATATGGGTCTCTGCTCTTCCAGGGGGGATCAGGTTTTTGGTCTTCTGTCCACAGGCACATATGGGTAAAAAGACAACCATGGAATGCAAATCTATTGCCAACAGGCTGAAATCCACTGTGCAAGGATTGGCATCTCAGCTGGAGGTCATGTACTTTGCTACCTATAATCAAGTACCTTCATAGCTTCACAAAGGCATTGTATTAGAGAACATCTGGAGGAAACCTTGACACTGCTGAAGTCAACAAGAGCTTTAACTGTGATTTTCTAGGTCTTTATCTGCAATACTGCTTCATTTTTTGAAGGTCAGCTGAAAGGGCTGGGTAGTTTGATGCATACATGGTAACATGAAAAGAATGACAAGGCTGAAAAGCTTAATGATAGTTAATTCAGGGGCACTATTAAGGCTGAGTAAAAGTCAGTATTTAGAGATATAAGTGGATGAATTCATTTCTTGAAAATGGTAGAATTACTGTAGTGTCAGAATAAGTGTATTTTATAATAGTTTTTCAGAAAATGTCTGTTCTGGGACAGAAAGAAAATTTATATGTTGTTCTTAAGCTTTCACATATTTTATTATTATAAAACTGCCCTCCGCATTAATTTTCCTGCAATTACATTTAGCAGCTTCTCTCTTTTTGTATCATCCAAAATAAAGCCTGTCAATATTCTTCATACTTTCACTGGACATAAGGACACAGTTAAAGCCTTTTAGTGGTCTGTGGCTGAGTAAATAGTTTTTTTAATGCCCCTGCTTGGTGACTGTTGTCCCATTATACAAAAGGATTGTGAGCTAAGATTTATCATCCCAGGCATTGTCTTTGCAGAGCAAATGGAAATTACTGAGTTTCCTGACATTCAGGAGGGACTGCAGAGATGTGTATGCATGTATGACCTATTTTTGTATATACAATCTGCATTTAAGGGGAGGAGACATGCAAGTTGCCAGCTCTGGTGAAGCTGTGGAAAGGGCACAGCCAGAGTCAGACTGTAAGTCCTGAGTCCTCTGACTTCATGTAACAACTAGAATATAACCTGCCCCATAGCCATGGACTGTACTTCTCTGGATAGATGTAACAATTTGAAATAATTACATAAAGTATCTTAAGATCGTGTTCTCGTCGGATTAAACACAGACAAATGGAGACTCACTTTGTTGGGAGGACTCTGTCTGTGCCTTTGGAGGGTACTTCCCTCACAGTATTGCACCTTTTACTGAAATACAGCTCCTGAATCGATTTAGCTGATTGTTATATGTAAAAGACATATGATTTTGGCTTAGCTTGCTAGCTGCAGGAACAGTGTCACCAACCATAATAAACGAACTGTCTTGCCCAGCTTAAAGATGCCATTGTATTTTCTCTCCACTTCTGTTTAGAGCAGAGGGAAAATAGGAAGGCCTGAAGTCCGGAAAGGCACAGAGGCAGCAAGAAGAATAAGTCTCTAGAGGTAAATGAGCAGTGTAAATTACACCCTTTCAGTTTATTAAGTACTAATTAAGGCTTGCAAGCCTGGCATTCTTTTGCCAGATGTGTGGTGCCAGGAAAGCAGCCACCCGTTTTTTCGGAGGCTGATTGCTATCTGGTGATTATACAGAATCCAAGTGTGACTTATTCTTTTTTGGGTATTGCTGCCATTTGAATAATATATCCCCAGCATGCCTGGCTGGGGTGATCCTTTATTCCCAGGCAGTTATTGTCCAAGAGGGGTGTGACTGCTTCAGGGAGCTCGTGTGACACCCAGGCAGCCTGCCTGTGCACTGAAGGTCTGAGCGACCTCAGGAGATGGAAAAGAGTCCTTGGCCATCCCTCAGAAGCTGTGAGGATGAGCTGATCCCTGGTAACTTTAGGCAGGATATTCCTGACTCTGAATGGAGCCATTGCTACTGAATATACTATAAATCTCCATTTAGCTCCAGGCAAAAAATACATGCTCCCTGAAGCCCTCCTCAGTGAGAAATGTTTCATTTGCAGAAGGTTTGTTCTGGCTTTTTTCTGCAGAGAGGCAATGAACTACAGAACATTTGCAGTGTGGCTGCCACCAAGTCTGCTACAGCTGTCAAAGCCAGGAGGAGGGTGAAGGAAGGGACCATAAAAGGATGACGAGGTAGATCCAGGGGCAGCCACAGGGAGCACCCTGCAAGCAGGAAAGTGCACATGAAGGACCTGATTTGAAAATTAGTGACAAAGGTTAAGATGAAACAGAGGATTCCCCTCCTGACACCTAAGGGAAAAGGAAAATTTTTCAGGGCGTGAGGAGCAGTAGAGAGAGGGAAGTGGAATAAACAGTGGGAAGCTGCTCCAGGGAGGACAAGCATCCTGAGCTGCAGAAGAGGGAGGAAGGGGAGGTGCTGTTGAGGAGAGCAGCAAGGAGAGTTCTGTCTGCAGCCCTGCTCTGCCAAGGCCAAACAAAGCATTCTATGAAACCTCAGTTCTGAGATGATGAGAACCCGAACAGGACCTTCATCTAAGAGTTCAGTTTAGCTGTCTGGAGCTAGTTTAATCATGCACTAAAGTGTTTTTGTCCCACATTCCAGCAGATGCAAACAATAGTAACTTCACCAAAGTCTTTTAGTGGCAGTGAAGCCAATGTGAGATCAAGGGTGGCTAGTTTGGTCATGCACAATATGATCTGCAAGCTTCAAACAAGAAGCTGACTGACTCTTGGCTGTTCTCACCGTGCCTTTCTTTGTACAGTCACTTTGTGTTGCTCTACAAACGCAGCTTAGTCTAAGCCATATTTTACCCATACTCTGTGAATGTTTACAGTGAGCATCTCCCAGACAGGAAAAGAAGCATGATGGATGTTCCTGCTAAATCCCATACCAGCTAAACCCCAGCAATCTGAACATCTTAAGCAAAATTCTGAATAATCCACTTCAATACAGATAAATAGAAGAAAGGTTAGGCAAGATTAGGTTACTGGTTTTCTTTCAATGTTTTAGATGTTTTGCTTTCCCTACCTTAAGTTGCACTAACAAATGCTAAAATTGTTTCTGCTTTCATGACTTAAGGTAACTTGATATGACAAGTTTTTCAGTTTACTGACAAAACTATTAAAAAAAAATACAGGACTCCCCCTCCCAAACCCCATTCATTTTAAAGTTGTTTTTAAGAGTGTTTTTCCTTTCTTACAAAGCTGAAAGCATTTGGGAAAAAAGTTTGAGGACAGATGAAATTGAGTTTTAGTTTTATGCTTGCATAGTAATAACAGAAGAACAGTTAGACTGAAAAGTTTAACAATAGTTGGTTTAAGATAATTATTTAGCCAAAACAGAAGGTAATATTTAGAGATAAAAGAAGACAGAAGTTTTCTGAAAAAGTATGTTTTGGGAAAATAAGACAAAGTGTTGGATCCCAGAAACCTGGGATTTTTGAACTTTGTGTGCTTTCTGGCACTGACTCCCAGGAGAACACTGCTTTTGACCTCAAGCCTTGGAGAAGGCTTCCAAATTTGAGTGATAGAGTTTGAATCACGGGTGTGTAGTTAAAATAGAAGTGTGTGTGATTTCACATGGTGAAGGGTTTGAAATTTAAGGTTTTTATAATATAGTAATAGGTATGGGACAAAATGGAGGATTTTGGGTGTTGTTTCCTTTCTGTCTTCTTCTTCCTTCTTCATGATTTCAGGTAGTAGTTTCTGGTTGGAGAGTTAGGGCTACCCTGCAGCTCACAGGAGTTGGGTTATTGGGTCAAAATTATAAATAATATGGGTGTTAATTCTCTATTGGAGTGTTTAGCTTTAAGAGACCTTGTAACTAGCTAGGTTCTCCTCCATTTTGCTCACTTCTAGCTGATAGCTAGGAGTGTTGCTGAACTCTCTGTACTTTAGGTAAGATTTAATAAACAATCAAGCCTGAACACGAGAAAATTCGTCTCCTTTGTGTTTTTAATCCTGGCTCTGAGTGAAGACAGAAGAAACGGCAGACAAGCTGCTAATTACGTGGTGCAAATACCACCTTTACAACTAGGAAATACAAAACCTCAGCATGTACTTCCCTTAACAGTTGAATGACAAAAATACATCTCAGGACATTTCAGACCCCAAGGTAGCACCTGCATGCCGTTATTTTAGCTTCATAATTAACCAAGTATTAGTGGTGGATATCAGCATAAAACTGTTATTTGGGTTGACTACATGTAAGCTGTAAAACAGTATTGTGTGGCACAAACAGGAGAGAGTGCAATTTCAGAGCAATCCCTCCCCAGGTAGCATTCCTTAATATTGCAACCACTTTGCTTAATTATGCAAATGCTACTGAGAGTATTAAAGGAAAGAGTTGGAATTGCTAATTGTGTGGACCTCCTTGTCTATATTCTGGATACATCCAACTGTTAAGTTGTAATACTTTTAAGACTATTTGTTGTAGTAATTACTTTGTGCTAACTCCAATCTGCACAGAGGAATTACTGAGTTTTTCTAATTTTGGAAGAGATTTCTCTATTTTTGGCAATCACAGTTTGAACTATAAAATAATTAGTTGGTATGTTTTTTACTCTAATCAGACATTAGTTCTAAAATGCTAAAATGTGTAGAAATACCTGTGGGGCAACTGGCTTACCTGGAATACAACAATACATAAGCAACATCAATTTAAGTCTGGATTATTTTAAGCTGTTCAAGAGGAGAGTTTGATCCAAACCCACCTTCCATCATCACACCTGACTGAATATAAGAAAAATTTACTTATATGAATGAAAACAGGGAGAAAGTCACTCCACAGGTTTTTTAAAGGCTTCTCTAGTGATATTTCTGCATTGTTCATATTTTTGTCTAATGTATCAACGTACCATGGGATGCAAAAACAAATTCCATCATCTCTAACAGATTTTTTTCAACTGGATGATTATATATTTATTATATATTCCATAAGGGATTATTCTGGGATTGTATTTGAATCTCCACTATCACTTTTGCACCTTGCATCAGGAGGAGAAAAAGAAGAGTGTGACCAGGAGAAAGCCCCAGCAGAGCTGCTGAGGGCAGCAAAAGTGGCTGGAGAAACTTGAGTTAAATTGCAGTGAATCAGTTCCTCAGCAAGAAAGGGGATTAATTACTGTGCACAGGTATGCAGTCAGTAATGGCAGATAATTTGGAATGAAGATTAATTGTTTCCTTAGTATGTTATGTTTGCTGGCCAGACTCTTCTTGCCCGCTACCACAACCCTGTGGAAGCCCTGCCAAACAGTGTCTTAGGACCATGTGAAAAAAATGAGCCTTCATGTGCCCTTTATGGTGCTTCCCAAATATTTCAGTTTAGACTGTGCTTGTGTCACTGCATCAAGCTGAGATTGCCCCTGAGGCTGAGTCATGCTGTGAAGCTCTCAATTTCCCCAGGCAGAAAGCTTTCACATTGGAGAGGTCTGGGAAAATGGAAAAGCTGGCAAAGAAATAAGAAATATAATGTCTAGAGAAGACCAGTATTCATTCTGTAAGGATCACTTTTCTTTAAGGAGACTGGGATTTAGTGAGGCAGCCATTCTGAAACACCTGCCTCCACCTCAGCAGGGTCCTGACCTGAGCCTACTGGATGATGTGTGGCATCAGGGAGGCAACTTTCAGGCTCATATTTGTCACAATTAACACTAAAAATTACTCATCTGCAGCACCTTGGTTTCTGTGCTTACTTGCTTACAGATGTCCTGCACTCACAGCTTTCTTCTAACTCCAGAGAAGCTACTTACCACCTCTATGGTGATCCTAGAGGAAAGAAAGATCAGGCCATGTGTTTATTCTATAAAAACATTGTCATCCTGGAGCCAGTGGCACCTGCTATGGTGGCAATTGTCATTACAGGACTAGGAGCTGACTTTTAGAAAAATGAAGAGTCTTCTTAAAGATGTATCAGTGTGGATCAGAGTATCGATGAGACAGATCATCAATGATCGTTTGTATTAAAAGTACAGAAGCAAGAAAGTTGAAGTTCCACAAGATTAAGCTCTTGGAAATTTTTCATTATTATATGAACAGGGTTCCTCACAGTCTGGATGTTTTGGGTATCTCAACTATTTACAGACTCATTCAGCTCTTGCAGGCAGTAGGCTGAAATTCACCCAGATCTTTATTAATTGATGCTTGCAAGTGACTCTGATCCTGGCAGCATAATTCCCCAGGAACATTTGGATGCATCACAAAAATTACCAGGAACTACATCCTTGTCTGTAATCCCAGTTATAGGACTAAGTAGTAAATGGATGAATTATCCCTTTCCTTTTGGAGATGGTTCTTGCAGTTAAGGAACAGCTTGGAGGAAGAGGGCTTGAACTCTCTGTTCAGGTGTTGAATCAACATTCATTCCTGCCACTTATTTGCTTGCAATAAGCACTGCATTATTTTTCACAGCATGAGAGTTGAAATCCAGCTCTTGCACTGAAAATGTAAACACCAAATGAAAATAAAAAGCATCAGCCTTAAGATGGCCTTAAAAGGATGGACCTTCATAAACACGAGTGTTGCTTTATAGGTCCTTGGTAAGCCAATATTTCTTTGTTTCACTGGACTAAAGAAATGTTTGAAGAATTACTACATTAATGCATGATATCCATAAAAATAGGAATTTTTATGAATGTCATGTATTAATCCCTCTGATCTAGTAGCATGGTTGCAGCATATAATTAGCAGCTCTATCAGTAGGAGTCAACATTTGTCAAATATCACTACATTAAAATATGCTTTATGTGCACATCTTGTATAATCAGGGAAGCCAAATTCTTGCATATTTTCAAACAACAAATCCAGCCTTTCTGTAGAGTGATGCAACTGACTTCTTTAAGGTTCTCCAAGAGTTAAGGTGATATAGACCACCTTGTTATGGATATAGAAGCATCTGGCCCTGAGCACTCTGTAGTGCTCTAGGTTGCCTAGATAAGGTGGAAGAGAGGGAAAGCACATTGATGTAATGCTGATGTAAAGCCCTTCTTAGCCCAAATTTTTATGGGTCTCCTCACAAGAGCTATGAGAGAAAAATGTAACAGTAAGGGGACTAGGATGAGAAAAGAGGCAGTGGCAGTGAAGAGATAAGTCATCTATAGTTTTTAGAGTTTATTCGGGTACATAAAACATTATTTTAATTTTAAGCAAGGAATAGACAAGATTGTTGATAAGGATTGGTTTTAATTATGACTTCCTGCAAATTAGGACTTGCAAATTGGAGCTCCTCACTGTGCTACTTGCAGAGCTGTTTGATCTGTATCCAAACGTACTACTGCTGCAGCAAGACATGGCCTTGCAGTGAGTGGTGTAATAGCTTCACTAAGTTTAATGTTGCAACAAAAAGGCACTGCTTTTTAGTCTCATTTGTTACTCATTATTATTAATGAATATTAGTAAGGCTGTCTATACTCAGCAGTCCTCATAGAACAACATTATAAACCTTGCCCTTGTAGTGGTACAGATATGTGACTTCAATGTGTAATTTCATTAGCATTTTAAGTACTGTGAGGTTTCCTGCTGGATGAATTTGGATGCTTTTCTTACAGTTTGCTGCCATACCCATGCAGTGCCAAAATCCGCTCTCGTGTGTATCACTGTGAGCTCGCTGGTGCAAACTGCATCTTGTTGAAATGAGACATCTACTGAAGTGAAGCATGTATGCCCCTTGATTTCCTTAACAGTTGATGCAGAAATTTAAGTGGACTAATAAGCCAAGAGGAAGATGTCTATGTCCCTTATTGATGATTGAGCATGCCCAGATACTGAAATAGGTGAGAGGAATTGAGCCACTGAACTAAGAAACCCTTAATATTTAGAACTGTTCAATTGAAGAATATGCATATAATTAACAAATTAGTGCACAGAATTGTCAAAAAACTGGTATCTTTCTTGAGAATAAAAGCCCAAAACAATAAGTCAAAGTTAGTGTTTATTTTTTCTCATGTTGCTCTCCACACTGGTGCTGTTGGTCACATCTTGGTATACAGATACTTCTTCTTTTCCTTACTTCTTGTTATCTAAATGACAAGTTAAAATAATTTGTGGAGTTTAAAACTCATTTGGGAGAATGCAAACTATTTTATCTCAGAAAGCAATATCTGGAGTAGATCTTAATGTAGAAAACTTGAGTGTGGTCCTTCGAGGCCACGCTACATCAAAGGTCACTTAATACTATATCTTACAGTAATATTTTGGACTCAAGTCTGATGGACAGGAAGATCAATAAACTCAGCTTGTGTTGGAATTTTCCATCAAAAGCAAGCACTGCATAAAGGATGATATTGCAGGCAAACAAAATTAGTCTTTAACTGATTGGCAAACAGAATGTACACACTGCATGGATGTGTAAGTCCTCTCTGCTTCTTGTCCTCTCTTGCCATTGAGAGGATGTCAATTAATGCATCATGAAGTTTGTGTGTTCTGTGGTGAAGAGCTAGACTGAAGTTGCCAGCAGAAATTTCCAGTCACCATTTTTCAAGTGTCTCTTCTACCATTTAATCTCGGGGTGGGGGGGATGCCATGTTTGGTAGTCCAGGAGTGATCAGAACTACAGTAGCCTAAAATCTCTAAATAAACCACTCTCAGATTTTGAGTGAACTTGATTCATATGGCTGAGCCCATCTCAAGAATTTCCTAACTTGCAGTGTTTCATTGCAAAGCCCTCAAAAGTTTCTCAGTATTGAATGAAGTATTTCTCTCACTTACTTCTTAAAGCATAGGTGAAATTTTAAAAATTTAACAGTGTCATTTGCAGAGGTTGGCTCCCTCTTTCCCTCCCCACAAAAGAAATATATGCGAAAATTTCCAAATCTGAAAATCAGTAAAAATAGCAGCAATAAAATATGTATCTCAAAAACCCCTTGGTAAATTCAAACAAAAGCGGAGTTTACTAAAAGCTAAATTTTAAAAACCACTACTTGATTTTCAAAGTTACACTAAAGAAACTACGCCATTTCCATGGATATACAGAAAATGCATTTACTAAACATTTCTTATTTTCAAGAAGTCTCCTAAAAGTCTCCTGACAGCATTGATGCAAGAAAAATCTTTATAATTGTTTTTAATTTTAATTTATAATTGTTTTTAAAATTTTTAATTTTATTGTTGTAAGTATATACTTTTTTATCCCCATCCTAAATAATTTCAAAGGTGTTTTACAAACAGAAAAAACAAAATGTTGGGAAAATGTTTCAAAAGTTGGAGGAAATAGGTATGTACAGATGAAAAGCTAATATTTTTTCTTTCCATGGTCCTTGTTTATCCAGCTACATTGAAAATATTGCCATGTATATCTACTGTTAGAGAATGAAGAAAATAAAAAATTTAAGACACATGGCATTTAAGAGATGGCAGAATGAAATAGAAATTGCCTGGTTAAAATACCGGTTTGGACTTGGACCTCTCTCATGTTTTTGTCTTTAAACCAGAAGTATTGTGTTTCCTTCTGACCATAGTAATGGTATATATGAATCTGTTACATTTACAAAAAAAAGCCCAAAATCATCTATATTTTTGTTGGGGTGCATACATATTTTCATGCATGGAACAGTCTGCTATATGGAAATATATTGATTGCTATCATATGAGCTACATTTATAGATCCTACAAAATGTAACATCTTCACCTTCAGATACACAAAAGTAAGGCTCACTTCCTTAACCAAAACTGGGAGACCAGAGCATTCTCCTGGACAAATGAATCAGACACAACGGACTGACTCATAAATGGATAAGAAAACAAAAAGTTTGTCTTAGAAGGAAGATGCATAAACACAGCTGATGCAAAGGACACAGCAGTACTTCTCCTAATACGGGCTTCCAGCATCTGGCAATATCTGCGTTATTCTTGGAGCTGCTCCTCACCATGACGTATTGGGTTACTTGCAGCAGCTGGAATCAACTAGTGCACAATGGCATGTTTACCCACATTTAAAATGCTATATATGTTGGCCAGTGTTATGAAAGAAGTTTTACAGCAGGAACTACTGCATTCTTTCCCTGTAGTATTAAACTTCTGTTTCAGTTGCTAGCAGCGTGAAGGCAATCAGATAATGTCTTTGTACAGACTGGACTTTGATCCTGGGAACTCCCTGCAACAACACAGCATTCCAAGAAGATAAATTTGTGTACAAGAATCAGAACATAGAAACTATTTTGTTTATTAATGGTGCCAGGAACGTTTCAATTATAATAATAAACTTTTATACATAAACTTGAAAAATAATTCTGTATGTGAAATTTCCTTTTTTAAAGGGAGACTTGTGAGGACAAACTCACAGGAGATGAGGCAGTTTCTTCCAATAGGAAAAATCAATATAGAGAATCTCAAAGATTAAAACTCTGAAATGCAAAGCTTGTATTTGTTTTTGCTTTATGACAATGATGCAAAGAAGTAGATGCAAAGAAACTATTAGACGTGTGTGATCTGTACATTGCCTGGGCTAGTCTCGGGTAGGCTTACCCATTTTAAAGTTTGCAACAAAATGCTGGAAACCATATCTTTCTTTAGTCTCCAGCTGTTCCTGTAGCTCTGCTCCCTGATTTCCCCCCTGCAGCCCCTGAACCCAGTTTCCTATCACTGCATCCACCCTGCTTCTGGGCAGGTCTCGCAGTCCTTGTGCCACGATGTCTCCATTGCAGGCTCACCATGAAGTGCTGGAAACTTCCACACCTCCTCCTTAAGGCAAATGGCAGCACAACAGGCTTTGGGCAGACTGCCAGGGCAGCATATTTGCCCTCCTCACAAAGGGTTTATTGATGGTCAAAACTGCTTGTCACTACCTCAAACTGTTCACAAGAACAAAATGTCATTTGGAAAAGTATGTGTGTTGATCAAAACTGCTTATAGAGAACCTCTCAGGGTTGAACACAACTCTCACTAGTGCTTAGTCCTTCAGGCTGGCCTGCAGAAGTCAGTGATCCTGGCATCCTTAACTCATTAATACCGATTTAATGCTGAAGCCTGGAGAAGCACAACTTCAGTCCTGCCCAGGCACGTCTGCAGGCTGGAGCTAAGTTAACCCATCTACATGACAGAAAGTTCATGTTACCTGATCTGATAGAAACTAAAAGTAGCAAAGAGAAACAATGCATGATCAGACATAAACACTGTGGATGCAAAGTCTAATCATTAATATTTTCTGAACAAAGTTGAATTATGAGTGTGTAACAGAGGATACATACTGTATCCCAGTGTGGCTCCAGGAACCTGACCAACACCCTTATTGCACGGTCCAGCCAGGGCCTGAGGTTTGCTTGCAAAGGTTGCACATCCCAGTTCCCAAAGATCCATCAGGCAGCTCAGAAAGGGAGAGCAGCCAAAGCATAGGAACATTGAATAGTGTCAGAAACAGTCATGCTTCAAATCTGCTTGATTTTCCTGCTATCAACTATACAAATGCAGCAGCATTAGTGTTGTAAGATAGGCTATTTTAAGACAGACCACCCGAGTCAGATTTCAACATTTATTTAGATTCTTCGTTTTGCCATTGCATATGCTAATTCTTCTTTTTTTCCCCTCCAAATGTCTCAATTAGACCTAATGCCCAGCACATATTCCCTGGGGAGGGCTGCCAAGATGATCTGTGACATACGCTTATTATTTGAGGCTCTTCTACTGTTACTTGGAGTGATTTTGGTTACACCAGTGCTGCTCATGCTCTTCCAAAACAAATGAATCAGATGGAGTCTGTGATCCTCCACAATTTTTAAGAGCTATGCTGCAGAGATGTGAGACTGGGTAAAGGAAACTGTGATCACCTGTTCAAAAACTTTTCAGCTGTTAAATCTATTTAAGATTCCTCCTTGGTAAAATAGGGGAACCATGGAAAAAAATCTTTAGTAAAGCAAGTTAAAGTCCATGGACAAAAGTACCAGAGAAAAATGTTTAGGTGTTGTAAGACTTAGCTCTCAATGGAGAATTTTCCTCCTTCCCAGTGAGATTGCTGTGCCATCCCACCTAGATTGCCATCATTATTTTTCTCTCCAGTACTCTCTTGCATTTGACATGTTTTTTACTATTTTTGAGAGTAGAAAAGACCTTACAGTGACCTCTTTACAAGGATATTAATAATTTAAATTCCCTGAGAATGAAACTCCTTTTGTCATTTAGCCTTACATAAAGAACTTTCTTAGGATATGCAATTTGATCTCCCATTAGTCTCTTCTTGTGGCCTGAATTTCTTCTTTCATGTCCTCTCTTGAGTTTTAACACTGTGGAGATTGTTTGAAGCCAGCAGCAGCAAGCTACAGAAGTTTTTTGCTGCTAGAATTTCTTTTTCAAAGGAGCCTTGCTATGGCCACTCCAGTCTCTATTAGCAGAGAAGGCCTTTGAAATGCATGAGGTTCCACAGCGTGGTCATAGTAATTATGAGCATACACACAAAACCACACACACACATACATACATACACAAACCCCAAACAAAAACCAAACACACACATAAAAAAAGAGCTGTTTGTTTTAACTGTTTGTAGCCGTATAATTAGAGTGATGAGAAGGTCTGGAGTCTGTCTTTTAAGGAAAGGTTACTCACACACTGGTTTCTGCTTTACTACAGGTTGGGTCAGCTATAGCCCTGAGACTCATGCTGTGACTGCCTTGTTATTTATTGTTTCCCAGATGGATTTGGCTCTTGCATCTTGTCACAGCATCAGTGTTTCCCTGCTAACCTGTGACTGTCTCCTGCATGGTAAATGTGAGGTTACCCATGCAGTGCAATGCCTCCCACAGCAACCACAAGGGTGTCTGGGCTGGGAGGCTGCCCACTGACCTTAGGGTCTGACAGAGACACGACAGACCCAGAGGAGGTTTGGCCCTGGCCCCAAAGGTTTCTGACCTTCAGCAGAGCAGGTACAAGCTACAGACACCCCCCTGGGTGCTCAGAAGCCATGTGATGGGCCCAGAGTGAGGAGGGCAAGGGTCACAATGTGTGGGCAAGGTCCTGGAGAAGTGCTTCTCTCCTTGGCCCAGTGTCCTGCCAGGGGTCACCCCACCCTGTGCAGGAGCAGAGAGGTGCTGGCAGCAAGGACATGTATCCAGAACACGGCTGTTTGTTTTGATGAGCCTGCAGCTATAGGACCTGGCTGACAAACCCCTCCAGGGGCTGAGACCTTACCACAGCCTCAAGCCAACAGTGAATATGGTAGGTGTAAGTCCTGGGAGAAGTAATTTCCAACGAAGAAATGCAAGGAGAGCAAAGAAAAGAGTCAATCTGTTTCATCCTGTCTGTAAGCACACAAAAGCACTCAGTTACTTTGTCAGGTAATCCTGACCTGGATAGAATTAAGTTTGTTAGTCCCTTCAGTGAAGCAGCATTAACTAATACGAGAGCGCATTATATTCAATCTGTCAAGCTAATCTGCTGTGCTAATGCAATAATCTTGGAAAAACAATTTGTGGGAGATCTCTAGGAAGCTGGGAGTTACTTTTGTTTTTCTTTTGGTGAGAATTCTAGGCTAAATATATGAAACATCCAACTACTGAGAAGGTATTGGAGTTAAAAAGGGTTAGTAGAAAACAATATAACTCCATCCATGGAATGACAAATAACTTCATCATTGCAAAATAAGCATTTTGTTACCACTGTGGCAATGCTTCTTTATAGTCCATTTCAGAATGTAGCCATGAAAGATTAGACGAATATACTAATAAGAGAGCACAATATGAGATTTTACATGAATGTAGAAGAAAAAAAGCAATGTGGATTAAACAAACACCATCTTGCTTGCTCATGCAGGTTAGCCTCTCCACAGCATCTACTCTGCCTTGAGAACCTTTAACAATCAAGGTGACAAAGCTCACTTTTGGAGCTATTGAGCTTTTTAACTTCATGGAGTTAGGATCAGGCCTGGAGGATAACGAGGAACAAAATGACCTTAACAGAACACTAAGACATTTTAGAGTTCAGTGATATCTAGAGGGAATCACTTCCATGACAAAATGAACCATGGTGATGTGGGTACCTCACTGATCAGTCTTTGACACAGTCTTAGTGATTCGCTTGGCAGACTCAAGGTCTCATCAATTTCCTCTCATGACCATGTGACCTGTAGCCAACACCCACAGCAGCATCACCCATGTTAGTCTGCCCCTTAATTCTTACCCATAAACTCTTGACTCATTCTTCATCCACCCCTAGGCACTGCTCCACACATTCCAATTGCTTTCTCACATAAGGAATAGCTCCAACATTTTGTTCTGCTGTTCTGTCTTACCTAAAAAGTCTGTAGCCATCCATGACAGCACTCCCATTCTGTGAACTATGTCACCACGTCCCTGTAATTGCAATGGGGTCATGGCACTGTGACCACACACAGGTCTCTAATTATTCCTGTTTATTGCCTGGGCTGTGTATGGTGATGTACAGGCATTTCAGAGAGGTAATCAAGCATCCAGACTTCCCAGGAAGTGTGCAAGAGGGTCCTTGAGATGGTTTACCTTATGGCTCTCTTGTAGGGAGGCAGCTAAGGAATATTTGTTGCTGCTCTGGCTGGCCCAGCTTATTCCCCAAAAAGTCACTTTGGGTTATTCCCCAGAAATTCCTCAAAGCCATTTTGGTGAAGTTGTGCTCTGTCAGACCACTTTAGCTAAGGTATCCCTATTTAAAGGGATGTCTCCAATATAATATGCTGGGTATTGTGTGTAAGGGGTTGGAAAATCCCTGACTGTGCTGTAATCACCTTGAATTCAGCAATAGTACAGCTGCAGGTGCTCTATATATTTGGCCTGGAGCTTTCATGAATCCGACTAGATGGATATGTGAAAATACTTGTATTTTATTCACCAGTGGTATCTGGAACTTGTTGAAATTTTTATTTTCATTAAACATGCAAGAACACTGTACTGTGGTGTGATTTGAATCTGTAATTTAGAGGGAAAATTATTTCTTTATATTTTATGAGGGTTGTTTGCTGCCATTTCTGCCTAGAGTTTATTAAGTCTGATTTTTTTTTTGTAAAACCAGTTACATATAAGGTAATAGAGGATGCAGCACTGCATTTACTGATTCTTTTGCCCAAAGCAATACTAATCATATATGTACAAAACTTTTAAAAATATTTTTTGTCAGTCTTTATGAACCAGCTAAAATCAATGTATTTTAACAAAAAGAATCTATGGAGTATGAAATGTTGACAAGTAATTCCCTGTATAATACATTCACCAGGTCAGAATAATTACAATAAATATGGATCATCTGCCTAGATTTTGGCAGACAAAATCTGAGTCACTTCTGCTTTTACAACTGCAAAGGTTATTTGGTTGGATCCCACACTTTTAGTCTCCCCATTCAACTGAACTTCATCATTATTCTATTGCTTTCTTCTACAATGAAATCCAGCAGAAATGTCCTAGGCCTGTATTGGTTTTGATATAATCCCATCACTGCACTCAATCACATACTGCTCCAGACACTCTAAAAAGCCTATTCTCCTGTACATGAATTTTATCAGGTCACTTATTACAAAAGTTTACTTTAAGACATGTTCACAATGGAGAGAGGGGATTATGAATATTAATGTCACCATATATAATTGCAGTGTTTAGTGTGAAATTCAAAATGCAGATACAGATATGCACTATAAAGCTCTTGCTTCCACAAAGTCCACTGAAGGAGAAAATAATTTTGAAGCTAAGCAAGGCATGATCAAATAAAATCCCCTGAGTGATACTCTGGATTTTTAAACTTGCTTAAGTTTTATGTGCCTTAGTCAAATAATTTCTACAGTTTACAAAATTCTAACAACAACACAGCTGAAAAATATGATCTAGTGTTTTAAAGGTCTTTCAAATTTTCAGGAGAATACATCACCATGTCATATCTGTTACAATGCATTGGTGATTATTTTGTTTTGTTTGTGGGATGACTTACTTTATCTAAACTACATTACAACAGCAGAATTGCTACTCTCCTCACAAAGAACTTCAAAAACATTAAGAGGTTGGTTAAATTTTGATTGCAAAAATTTTTGCTAGGAAAAATAGGACTTAATTTAGAGAGGAGGGGAAAATATCCCTCTGTTTTTTTTCAAATTCCATTTTTAAAAGATAGAAAAAGACAAAATAATGTGAAAATAGTGGGAAGGCAAATAGGTTAGCTAAATATATATATTTGCTGGAAATGCTGTGTGTATTAACATGAAGTGCTTGTAGCATTTGCTTTTAAAAACCTTAACAGAGAAAAAAACCTCTCTGGTGTGCAGAGCTAGAGAGGCAATGCCGAGCTTGACTTGGTCTGTGCCTTGCAAGTGCAAGTATGGATGGTTTTTTTCTCTTTGAGGACCAGGGAGGATATCCTGTGCCAGATGGGGATGGATATTTTGTCCCAGGACTCAGCATGGCATGGTGCTTTCCAGTCAGCACAAGCACCTGGACCTAGTGGGGTCAGGCAGCAGCAGGCAGGGAAGGCAGTGTCCATGGATATCCTCTGGTGTCCTCCCAGGATGTCACACTGCGGCTCAGTCAGCCATGCTCCATGTTCTCACTTGGCAAATAGACCCTTAAATCTGACATGACAGATGACATTTTCCATTTTCATACTTTTAAGGTCTGCTCTGTCTTTGCTGAACCTTCACTGATGCCCTGAACATGGCTCATATAGATTTTCTGTGATATCACCAAAGTGTTGCCACCAAGCTCTACTGTGCCTATCTATCATGCCAGGGACAGCCAAATTTAGCTATGTTTATCAAGTGATACATGATGAGGTGTGTGTATTTGTCATTCCCATGCTTTCACATGTGCTGTCATAGCATTAACAGAACAAGGATTTATTTGTAGTGGTAATGCAAAGTGCTGTTTAGAGGTGGCAGGATGCCTGAAATTGTCTCACTAATACTCCCCATTATAAAGTGGTAATCACAGGGACCAGGATTATTTATAGGTGACTGAGTGGAGAGTCTCAGAAATTGTTTTACATGGGGAAAAGTATTCAGGCTGTTTTCAGTTCCAAGATGCCCAAGGAACATGAATAAGAGCTAATCATTTGGCCAGAAACGATTAAGGACAGACAAATTTGTTGTTTTCAGGCAGTTGATGTGATTCAGCAGCGAGAGGCAGTGGCCATGTGATCTCAAACTTAGAACCAAGCTGGAAAGCCCAAAAGCCATCCCTGGTTTTGTCTCCTACCTCCAGCCTTATCTCCTGCCATCACCAATGTGTGTCCCTCCCACCTCCCTCCTGGGAGGGAAAACAGTGCCAAGGGAGACAGTGAGGCCACCTGGATGCCTGCTCAGCATGGATGCCCACCATAATTTGAAGAAGAACATGCCCTTAGGTACTGACAGACCTGGAAAGCCATAGAGGACAGTGGCAGCTGAGGTGGGGCACAGCAGCATCCCTCTGTGACCGCCGGGCTGTCAGCAGGGAAGGGAAGCGGCAGGAGCGCCTGGCTCCCCGCGCTTGTACCATGCAGCAAGAACGAAACAGACTTGGTTCGCCTGGCCCAGCTCACGGATGGCATCTCTGGTGGCCAGTGAAATACCGAGAGGGCCACTAGAGGGCTCAGAAACTGCTGCTGAGGAGATGTCCCGATCCCATAGAATTGCCATGCACTGCAACACAGTCATCACTGCAGCACACAGCTGTGCGATACTGCGGTGTTCACTTCACGGACCACTGCCAGGAATAAATGGCAACTGCAAAATATCTTCTTGTGGGTTTGACACATCAGTCACCTTACACAGCGATGCATGTCAGCATCATCAAGTCCTATTTGCAATGCAGGGCATTAACTGTTACTGAAACCGAGTCTTCAGAAGTTGAAAGCAATTACTTAAGGAGTGAATGAATTCCAAATTGCCACCTACAGGGGATTTCCCAATTTTGAAAAATTTTTACTTTCATCTTACTGAAAAAAAAAAAAGATAATAATTTACTGAATACTTCAAAGGTAATACAACAGGGAATTATGTCACAGTTTCAGGTTATATTGTATACAGCTTATCTGTGTTTCTCAATTACTGAATAAAAAGGCAAGCTGTTGCTCATGTTAAAATTACTGATTTCTGCGATATTTTCTTTTTTTACATAGTCTGTGAAAGCTGTTCAAAAGCATTTTGGCTGAACTGTGTTCTGTCATTAAAATATAAATATTTTTCAGGAGTGTTTCAATTTAAACAAAATAAGGGAGGAAATAAACGTCTTTCAGAAAATTTCATCATGTCAAATTTTTGTATTTTTTTTATATTGATTACTAACTAACCAGAACATCTTCACTTAATACCTAAAACTAACTGCTTTTTTGGGGATTCTTCATGGGCCCTAATCTGCTGAGTTCAGACACATAATAATGTGAAGTAATATACCTTTAAAATGCAAAATCTTTCACATAAGGAAACTGCATGACCTGATTTATTTATTTTCACTATTTAAGTTGTAAGTTTAAAGTACAGAGCTCACAGTTCATGTTCTTATTGTCACCTATCCACCTACAAAAAAAAACCAAAGCATTGTCTAAGCATCATCAAATTCTTTCTTAGTTCTTTAGACAGAGTGCTCATGTTTACTTTCATTTTAAATATAGTACAGTGAATTTTATCATTAAGACATCATAGTTAAAGAACATCAAGAAAGCCAAGTTTATCAGTGTAAGCAATGTGATCTTATTTTATTGCCCTTAAAGTAAACAATGAGATGTGTGACGGCTTCCACTTCTTACTATGAAAGTGTAGGTAGGCATAACACATTTATTAAATTAGCTGAATTAAATTAACATACTGTAAGACAAACAGTTCTTACCTCAGTCTAACAATATTACATGAGAAGAACATATTTCTAGCCCTGGGTTTTTGATCCCTTTTTGCCAGAGCTGATGGAGATATTGTGTGTTTAAAACTTTCTCCTAGTTTTCACAAATGGTTTAACAAAAATTTCACCTCTTTCTCTAAGCATTTGCTTGTACCAGATTTTGGAGCATCATGCTAAAAACACTACTATGATAGGAATTTACTAAAACACTGGTTTTTTTACTGCCTGACAAAATTTGCTTTAAATATTAATTTAAAATATATATTTTTGTGCATCATTGATTTTTTCTGGTTCACTACCAGTAAATATCCATTTCAGCATGTATATCATCAAAGGAGTGTACTGTAGAATTTTATTTTCTTAGACCTGGGAAGACTGTGTACAGAGGTCTGAGTTACAGCCCCTTTTTGTTAGTACCAGTGAATTGCACTGTCCTCCCCATTATTAAATATTTCACTAAAGTAGCTCAGTCTAAAAATCTATGACATAGTATAACTAAATGTCAGAGCTTCAATACTGAAAAAACTCAGAGCAAAATTCAGCAGATGCCAGGATTTAATCGTGGTGGAAGATGCCTACCTCATAACCCCAAGTTATTGCACAATGGGTTTTGACTACAAGGCCCTGCTGTGAGCTGCCAACACCGGAGACCTACAGGGACCCAAGCATAGTGCAGGGAATAAAGACAGTCTGTTCTGAGAAGGGTGCTCCTGTTAGAGAAACCTTTTGCAGTTGCCCTCTGTTTTCTCTCTTAGTCAGCCAGTGGGTGCTGAAGAACCTCACTGTCAACAAGTGACTTTTGTTGGTTGCAGGAGATGGAGACAGCCCCTGTGGATGCCTCTCAGCATCCTGACAGGACATTGATTCTACAGTGACTCAGAAGGAAATGTGTCACATAATGAATCACCTGCATTGCTACTCCCAATACCTCTGCTCTAACAATTTAGGTCTCCCATATAAGCTGACAGTGACCTCATCTTACTTGTGATTCCTTGGGACGGTGAAAGCAAGAGATGCAAGAGATTTCATTACTATGAGGCAAAATTATCATGGAGACTGCTCAGCTGTTACTCTGGAGTTTGACATCTGTAGTTGTTTTTACTTTTTTTGTTTGTTTTTTGTTTTGTTTTGTCTTTAATGAGGATGGACAACTGCTTAGGTTTTTGAGAAATGAAAACCCAGGACAGTATTTTCAGTACACTGTGGCCAATATCAGAATAAGGATAAATATTACTTATGATAAATCATCATACACTTTAGACTATGGATATCTAACTATGATTCACAGCTGGACAAAAACTGGAAAATGTTTGTTCACTTACAAAGTAAACTGGAAACTAAGAAGGCTGGGCCATTACAGGAAGCAGAATGTGCGCCAAAGAAGGTACTCCTAAGTAATATATACTTTTCAAGGGAGGACCCAATACAGTAAACAATCTCTCACTTTGTTTCCATTTAGATAAAGGTTTTGAGTTTTGCTTTTTAATTTTTTAAAAATTTTACTTTAAAATTTAATATTTCACTTTTTTTTCCAAAACTAATTTAAATTTAAGTAATTTTTAATTTAAGTAGGTGGGCTTTTTCCTGTGCTAGTGTTTGTAACAATTGTCCCAACCTCTCTAGTCTGGCCATTCAGAAAACACATGATACAGTAGCACCCTGTTAAGAGAAAGATGCTTCTCTAAAAGCTTAGCAGCAAAATATCATAAAATGTTTTTGCTTCTGCATCTCTTACCAGAAGTGGATCACATTCCCCTGAAGATCTTAAATCTCTTTGTTTGAAAAGGCACCAAACCCATTAGGGGCACCTGAAAAATGAGACCCTGCCATAAGGTGCTGTGTGACCTTTGCCTTGTCACTCCAAACCCTATCCTGGGTGCCATGGAGCAATGACCGCTGATGTTGAAAAGATAGCTGGAGTCAAAGAGCATGACCAGAGGTGCTGCTGTGCTGGCATCAGGCATCCTTGCAGAATTTAATCTCCTGATTAAAAACACCTCACATAATCAATGAGTTGCACTGTATGACACACAAGTTCTGAAACATCAGCAGTTTAGTGATGTGCTTTTATGAGACCTGTCATCAACCCATATGCATATAAAAGCTTTTGATTTTCTTTCTAATCAAAAGGATGAATTTATCTTGATTCCCCATATGCTGAGATTGATTAGTGAAAGATATGATGTATTAAAACTTCAGCTGATTAAGACTAAATTATTCATTGCAAATAAGTTATCTGACAAGTTGGCCATTATCCTGTTTCTGAACCAATCAAAAACCAATCTAACATTCTTAAGCTGTATTTTGCAAGTTATTTCCAAGTACTGACAACACAGGACAAAAACATTTCAGAAGACAAACATGGGCACTTATGTTGATTGTCCATCAATGTAAGATGGATAAGTCTGGATAACTTGGACTGCTCTTAACAGTTTTACTGAATGGCTGAAAAAAAATACAGATACATCTAATGCACCTTCCAGTACAACACCCTTACACATGAATTTTCTGTATGTTGCTAGAAGTTATTTAATGGCTAATGAACTTGTTTTCTTTTAGAAGAGGGGCCCAGTGAGGCATTTACTGGTATATTTTTATGTTTCTGAAGAGGTGGGTTTGAACAGCTGCAGGATGCAAAATGGTGGTCAAGACCTTATGGCCTTTTTCAGGTTTTTCACAGACTGCAAGGCTACAATAAATCCTTTCTCTTTTGTAACACCAGCTTTACACACAGTAATAGTGTTTTTTCTACCTATAACATCTGAAAGCTTCCTGCTGCTTTCAAAGGATCAATTTAGCAAATACTTTCTGTATTTCACACTGACAGGTTCCTAAGGAAGCAGTGTAACATACCAGCTTGCCATGTTGCCCTGTGGTGCCCAGAGACCTTGGCATACCAGTGGGATGTGGCCCTGGCTCCACTGGCTGCCACCTGCAGAGCTGGGACCAGTGCTCTCCCAAGAGCTGTCTGGCTGCCCCCAGCTTCCTTCAAGGCTCAGTAGCTAGGTAACACTGCAAGTAAGGAACCCAGGAGAGTTAGCAAAGGCTTTTGTAACCCCAAAAGCTGCTATTAACTGTGGCGTACCATGTATCCTGCAATGCCTGTGTGCTCAAACAGCCCCATGGCCCAGCTGCCTGGACGGTGCCTGTGATGGGGATGGAGGTGTCTATCCTACATTATGGTACTGGTCGGTGGCTAAGGCTGGCACAAGCCCTTGCCAGTGGGCTGGATGCCACATGAACAGATGAGAAGCAGCACAGCCATGCCAGGGATCTGGCTGACTTCATCCCAGGAGCAGCAGCACCGGGCTCGGCAGCAACACACCTGCAAGTTCTTCGTGCCAATGTGCTTGGCTAAAGATTTTAGACTGAGGATATTAACAGGTGGGCCACATGGACAGAGGAGCATGTTTGTGTCACTCCAGGCCAGAAGTAGATTATCCCAAAATTTTTAAATAGTAGTTTAATGGCTGCATGTGAGAAACTGCTGGATTGAGTTTTTAAACTAACAAAGAAGAAACAATTATTTGCAAGGAAGGTTTGGGCAAGGGTTTTTATCTGTTGGAGAGTTTTCAGGCCGTCAGATTTTTTGCATTCCAGAGTCATCAGATTAGAAATTCTTCACACTAGAAAATGACTAGCATGATTGGTGTCTGAATTTTGATCAGGTTTTTGAACATTTTTCTTCTTTCAAACCAAAATATCTACATAAATGCATCTTTCAAGGAAAAATTCTTCATGATTAGAAGGATGTTTCAGGAAAGCAAAAGCTTTTATCTACCTTTTAAACATGAATGCCATATTTCCATCTGACTAGGAGGATCACTAGAGTTTGAAACTGAGGTGCATAAAATGCATTTCCAGGAAAAAACTGCTATGTTATTGAGCAAGGCTGCAATTATTTAGACCCAACCCTCCTGTCACAGTCCTTTCAGACAGAAAGAAGTAAAGGAGCCACCTACTGTGGATTGTGTCTTTATTATTCTGTCTTTTTCCAGTCTCCTTTTGCAAGAGGAGCGGCTAAAGAGGGGCATAATTTGCAGAGAATTGCGCTCATCTAAGTATTCCATGTCCTGGGCTGCCAGACTCATGTGTGTGCAGCTACTAATAGCAATGCCAGACTTTTTTCTAATCCAAGCACCTTTTTAGCTGCAATCGTTCTCACTTCTATGACAATTTCATGTATGACACCAAAGCATGACTGTAAGCAAGGCCAAGGCTGGGGAGAGCTGGAGTGCATCCAGCATCCAGGCAGCATCCTGATGGCCTGAAGCTGCACTCCAGCCATCACTGCCTTCCACAGTGAGACACTTCATGATGAGTAGTCATGGTTGCCACACCCTTGGCCTTGGAGGTGATGCTCTATGATGTGTCATTGTTGGAAAGAAGCAGTTGCCTCCAAGGTGCAGTTCCCAGATGCAAAAGCTTGTTTCAGCATGATGGGGGATGAGAACAATCCCTGATGTATGTGTGCTCTGATGGCCCTGAAGAAATCTGTGACTATACCTTCCCTCCGAGAGCAGCACCGTAGCTAAAGGTTTATAAAAATTCTGTCATGCAGAAGAGTAAATAGGAGCTAAAAAGGTCATTAAGACTTCACACTGAGAAGGGGGGATGCTAAAGAAAGTACTGGATGGAGGCAAGTGTACAGTGCAGAACTATACCAAGCAGGGAACTCAAAACAAAGGTCCAAGGAAGCATTGAAGCTAGCAAAGTGCTTGCCAAAATTTGAGACATTGAGAACAGTCTAAAAGACAGAGGCTTATGGGCAAGAATGCCCTTTTCCACTGATGAGCCAAATGGAGCTGAATAAATCATCAAAGGCCAGAGGGAGAGAGAAAGAAAGAGTCCCTGATGAGATGAAGAGAGTAACCTAGAAGGGAATCCCAGAAGTAGGGGGAGGAGGTATAATGAATGGTGTCATGAACAATAAAAATTTATTGACCTAGATCCTAAATAACGCTAAAATGCAGTAGGAAAATCAAGCAGAGATTTTTATGCTAAATTTCTTATGCTGCTTAAAATGAAATTCAGTTGAACATATTTAATTCAGAATTAGTGTTTCCACAAGATTTGGATTCTGGGACAACACAAATCAAACTAATAGGGTGTATTCAGTGGCTATCACTGCTCCAGTGATGTTCACCACAGCTGTATGGGAGCATCCCACACACAGTTCACTATCATGATATAGAGATCTATATATCATAGACCTTTACTATCTACAGTGACACAGGGATCCAGAGGGTGGCCTGAAGGGGCCAGTGGCAGAGGCAGTGCTGTGGGTGACCCAGCCCAGGAGAGGCCGGCAACTACAGAGGTCAGTGCTGGCCCCTGACACAGCACCTGGACACGCAGTGGATATCCAGCAGGGACTTTTGTGTGTGTTAGCTTATGACATTCTCCAGGCATTTCATGCAAGATCAGAATTTCATTTTGAAAGGTAGATTTAGAATAATTCAATGCTGAATATATGATTTAGAGAGTACCAATGGATAAAAAATGTTTCTTTTATAAGATGTGAAAAGAAAAGCACTTCAGGTCATTCCTTTGAAGAGGTAAACAGGAAAATATTTTGTATGTAAGCTATAAACAAAATAGTAATGCATCTACAGTAGAACTGATGTAGGAAAGTGAATATCTCTGACATTTTTGTTGTCTTATGGCATTTTGGTTCTTTCTGTATGTGAAGTAGATTTCATTTTTCTGGAAATTTTAGTTTGATGTAGAAGTAATGTTTCAATACTTCTACCACTGACATACAATAATCAGGTTATATTCCCTCTGGAAAAGTTCACAGTCTAAAATAAACAAGAACTTGGACTTGAGAAGTATGTCTGTTGGCCAATGAGTGCAAATGCCAGCTATATCTTGCAGACAAGAGAAAACAGAATGTATTTTAAAAATATTTTGATTTTACCAATTTTTTCCAGTTAATTCTTATACAAGAATTTCAGTCTGGGAATGTTTGTGTGAAAATTATAGCTGAGCATCTCTTTTTTTCAAGAAACCCAAAAGAAAAAGAAAGTAATGTGATATGCAGCAACAAGGATGACTAGTAAGCTTTTATTTCCATCCCAGGAGATGGGTTTAGAAAGTAGGATCCACAAATTCTCTGCTTTTCTCCAGAGAACTGTAACAGTACAGTATTCACACACAAGACACACATGCATGTGACACAGCTCTTAAAACACAATTCTTAGTTATTTTCCTTGCTGTGGGTGGGTAAAGCCTCAATGTTCTTATAAAGAAGTGAAAGACTGTTTGCCCAGTTTGGAGAATACAAATGAGGAATTATTCTAAACTAATTCAATAGCTTTTCTTTTCCCCAAACTGTCATAAAATGTAAAATATTTGATAACACTGTAAACAAAAACACCATTGTTTGCACTTTTCCAGAGTAATTTGTACAAATTATTGCTATATTATACCACAGGGATTTTAATTATATGTTACAAATGATAAATTCTTTAACGCATTAGATATGATTAAATTTATGAAAATGCTCAGTGGTGGTAAAAAACATGTAAAGATGCATTTTTATGACTAGGGTTAATTCCTTCCTGCAACTTAATTTTATCTATAGCATCAGGAACATCTGCGGAAACTACTGTGAGGCCAAGACACAAAAGTCACTTGACACTAGACTCAAGATATTTACTTGCTGATAACTACTGAAAATTTCACTGAATCATGCATTTATTTTATTTACAATGGCAGCAGATAATGAATGGAAAAGTTGAGGATGGACACTTGCAGTGGAGCAACCATCTGGAGAAACACAGAAAACAGACTGCTTCTGGGGGCAGGGCTCAAGTGATCTGCCCCAGGCTTTGCTGAAAAATGATAACCCTGGCTCCACAGCAGCTGGTTGCTGTTCAGGGAACCTTTCAGGGCAGGTCCTGACCTAACACACTGCAACCTGGGCTCAGTTAAACACAAATCTTCCACAGGTAATTAGCAATTATAACATTGATAATACTACTAATAATACCAATAATAGTATTGAATCTTGTCTTCCCAAATCCTGCTTATGAAGGTCTATGGAAATTGCAAGGGCATCTATAAAACTCCTTATGTAGTTGTGAATTCACTCATGAAGTGATAAACCAGCAGAGGTTAATGCCTAGCAATAGATGTTTCAGACCCAGAAGATTTTGGCAATGAGTATCCCACAATTCACTCCCTTTTATAGCTTTGTTGGTTCAACAACTGGAAGTGATGGCTACAGACACTGCTTCAGTGGTTGATGGGCCAGTGAAACCCACATCTGCACCAGAGGAGAGAGCAATGCCACCTCAAGTACCCCAAAGGTTGTTATGAAGGCTGACTCTGCACTTCACCCAGGAAAAGGAGGAAGAAACATCATGGCCCAACTTCCCTGCACAGCAGAACAATGCAAGGCAGTGCTCTCAGGGTAGGTCCAGTTGATGTTTTGCAGACAGATGTGAGGCCTCTCCCACAGCTCATCCTCTCTGAAAACAACACTACTTTGTTAGCTGAGCACAGAGATCTGATTATTAGGTTTCCTGGGCTAAGCAGCTTTTTGTCAGTTTGCAATGTGACTAGCTGTGGAAAAGAAACCCCAACCCAAGATATGGCTGTCTACCCTCAGGCTGTGATGTCACGATGCTCATGCTGGATCTATACACAGCTGGATCACTGCACACACTGGTCCACTCCAGAATGGGCTTGCTGACCCACACAGAGCCAGTTCAAAGCCTTTCCTGATTTTATGTCAGCAGCTGAAGGATGGACAGTACATGGTCTGGCATGAAGCTAGGCTACTGATTTGGCACAAGGCCTGCTGCCACAAAATTATTCCATTCACATTTTTCTAATCAAATATGAACCAACAGAAGAAAGGGCACTGTCTTTGAGAAACAATATTGGGAATGATGGAGTCAGATTTATTTTCTGACCAAACCTCAATTGGTTTCAGGGCTCAGAGTACCTATTATCCTTATATTGGTTGAGCATGAGAAATATCCATAAATGTTCTCAATAAAGAAACATTGGTGGCTGAGTGGGGAATATGGCAACGGGCCAGAGTATATCTGGTCCACTGAAGATATCTCAGATTTTCTCATATACGTACACTTTTAGAAAAAAAATCATACTCATCAGCCTTTGGCTAGTAGTTGACCTGGGTGCTAGTACAGCTTGCTAACAAGGATGTGGCAACCACAACTATTCCTCACAAAATATTTTGCCATTCTAACAATACTAAAAATAATAAAATTCTTGCTCATGATATTCCATGTTTGGCTATAACTGTGATTTGCCATACTGTTTTTCTCCCAAGGGAACCAGAGAACTGGAAAAGCCAAGCTAACTGTAGGGTAATCTAGTCTATCTGAAGTCCCAGTGACCAGTTTTACCCCCTCACTAGAGCTTGGGAGAGGATACTGTTACATGACTTTTAGCAAGCCACTTCAGTTCTTTTTCCTCACCTCCTCTATTTCTGTCTTGTCTGTTTTGACAGTAAGCATTCAGGAAAGATTGTCCAGCTATGTATTTATAACACCAGAACCTTGATCTCTGGAGCTTGTAATTTAAAATAAATATGGCTTCATATTGAAAAACCAGACATAACTTAATCAATATCAAAACAGAGGATGTTAGAGTTGATGCCTACATTTTAAGAAGTTAATAACAATTTCATATTAAGAAACTGTTTTCCTGAAGTTAAATTTTCCAGATCTCAAAAAGGTCCTTTTGAATTTTTTTTTAGGAACACATATCAGGATGACATTATTTCATATCTAGAATCTTTCTACTAGATTCAATCTTGCAAACAAGAGAATATTTCTGATTTTCTTATGCCAACATAATATTTCACCATATACTTTACCATATAGTGTACAAAAGAGAGACCTTCATGCATACTTTCCAAACACAGGCCTGAGCAACAAATCTTTGTATTTGTGCACAAACTTATTTTTTAGGAAATACTTCCTAAATATGTAGAAAAAGTAATGTTTAGGCTTTTCATTTGAGGAAACGGACTGTACAATTTCTCCCAGCTAGCACCAGCTATCCAAGTGCCACACATCCCACCTATGCCAGACACCAGCAGGGACACCTCAGGAGGCAGCAGAAGGAGTAAAAATTCCCCTCTCTCCTCACTGACTTGCAGGAAGACTGGACTAATAGCTTGGATCCATCACCTCCTTCTCAGACAGCTAAAGGTGGTGAGATGAATCATATCTCTAGCTTTCAAGTTCATCTGACTTAACATCAAAAGAAAATATAAAAAAGCGAAATATATTTGTGTATATGAGATACAGGACTCCTGCCAGTATGTGATACTTTATCCATTCAGTTACCAGTGGGAACCAGTGTTACTCCATTGCTTAGTTAGAAGGAAAAGTACATATACCTGTCCCTGTGTCCAGGCATGTACCACCTGCCACAGCTTCTGCCTGAGAAGCTGCTGCAGAAACGGGGCTTTAACATTTCCATTTCTAGCTATCACAATCCATAATGAAACAGGAAACATCCTGGATGCAGATATCATAACCACAAGTTTTACACAATATGAGTCATGTGTTTCAGGCCTGTACCAAAATCTATAGGGGTCCCCAACAGGCACAGCAGTTTGTTTGCACAGGAGCCACAGCTGGAGTGAAGTTAGTATCTTGTATTAGAAGGATTTGCTGCTTACTGCAATATTTATATCACTGGGCATGTGATCTCTAAAAGACAGAAAGGTGAGAGAACATGATAAATTGAGAGAGAGATTAAAGAGAAGGAGAGGAGGAGAGACAGAGGGAGAAAGAGATGATCTCTTTGGATCTTCATCTCTGAAGTTTCACTTTCTTAAGTGCCAACACAAGCAAGAAGCAGAGCTAGGCAAGGAGCATGGCTGCAATAGGAACTCTGGGCTCTACTGGTGGTGATGGGAGCATAACAGGCTGCTGAATTTAAAATTCTGCTTACTTCTGCTGAGACATGTCTGACTGAGGAAGCAGCAAACTGCCATGGTCAGTTGATCTCCATGTGCAGAGAAACTCCATTGCTCTCAGATATGAGCTGTTCTTCCACTAAGAGTACTGAAAATGATGAGCAGGATTGGAGTGGGAAGAAGTGTGAGAGGTTCAAATATTTATGCTTGCAATATTTACAACTGAATTTCTATATCATGAGACTTCACAAATAGCTTGGCTTCATGGTACACGAAAATGTGAATTTATGGTCCTGAATGGGACTGGAGTAGGGAACCATGCTGATATCCAAGGTGTCTGGGACGGTTTTATAAAACACCAGCACCCAATCAGCTGCAGCAAAAGTCAGACCTAGGAAACTTTTGGAGGGTTCTGAGATGGGATGCGCACATATTTATACATCTTGTTGGGCAGTGTAACGAAGGTGAATAAGAGGTCAAAAGTAGCTGCTGTTACTCCATTAGAGACCACTATAGTTTGTGATACAGTGGTGTTGCTCAGCTGGAAAGGCTCAGTTGCAGCCCTGTGATGGCAATGGCTACTGGAGTTTCCCAGAAATGCAAGGGTTTGGGTTTATGTAAGCCAGAATAGCACATAACACAATTCAGTGTGCTGGTTGCAGACAGAGACCAGCTTTGATGCAGGAAGTTCCCTCTCTCATCAGCCTAGCAACATGTTGCTGGTTGAATTGGCTAAGGAGGTAAGCAACAGCTCTGGACTTAGGATCTGGGCTTCAGCCTTCACAGAGATGAACACAAGATATACCAGACTCTCTGCTGATGTTCAGAGTCATCCAAAGTGATGATCAGCGTCCCAGCAAAGCTTTCAAAGTAGCTTAGCAGCTGACTCTCCTTTTCAAGCCCAGACAAATACTTCTGCAGACAAGTACCCTGGGTCTGTCCACATGTCAAACTATCTGGCTGTGGGGCCAGCATGTGACACAGGTATTTAAAAGCACAACTGAGGAGCTCAGGAACTCTTCCCCAAGTACGACCAATCTTCTAATAAAGAAATGAGTTGGCTAATTTGGGCTGCCCAGGCAGCAATCCCTTGGGATTTTCTGTAGCTCATACTCACAACTCTCTTGAACAGGGCAGGGGCCATGGGCTCATCATGCTGCCCAGTGGAACAGTGATACTGGAGTCCTCTGGCTTCTGGTGGGATGGCAGACTATCGTCAGCTGGTGTAGTTAGAGTTCATTTGTTGTGCTCATTAACACTTACTTAGAGGAGAGCACAGTTTTGGAAATAGGCCTGACTGTCAATCTTGAAAAACTGTCAAAAAGCAAGAACTAGAATTCAGCACTTTCCAGCCCCCCAGGCTGTTCTCTTCCCCAGCCGAGACCTGTCATAAGGGAAACTAATCATTCTTTTACCTTAGATACTGTGATGGCTTTCCTCAGGCTGCTGGTTATATATTTGCCCATCATTTTTTAAAAAACTGTTGCAGTAACTCTTTATTCCCAGCTAAACTTTTAATTATGACCATCTTAAACACTTAAGATTATGTTTTTATCAATAGACACTGTAACTTAATGGAGAGAATGTCCTATGTGGCTCACATTCATTGTAACTACAAGAGTTAGTCACATGGAAAAGGCAGGCCAAGGAGACCCTAACACCTGAAATAAAGCATTGCCTGTCTTTTGACATGATCACAAGTGATGTTCCCTAGGGCTCAGTACTGGGGCCAGGTCTGTTTAATATCTTTACTAATGGTCTGAAGGAGGGAATTGAACACACTTTCAGTAAGTTTACGGATGACACTAAGTTAGGTGGAAGTGTTGATCTGCTGAAGGGTAGGAAGGCTCTGCAGAGGGATCTGGACTGGCTGGATCAATGGGCCAAGGCCATTGTCTGAGATTCAACAAGGCAAAGTGCTGGGTCCTGCACCTTGGTCACAACAACCCCATGCAGTGCTACAGCCTGGGGGGCAGACCAGCTGGAAAGCTGGTCTTCAGAAAAGGTCCTGGATCAACAGCTGGCTGAACATGAGCCAGTGCATGCCCAGGTGGCCAAGAAGGCCAATGGCATCCTGGCCTGTATCAGCAATAGTGAGGCCAGCGGGACCAGGGCAGTGACTGTCCCTTGTACTTGGCACTGGTGAAGACACATCCTGAATCCTGTGTTCAGTTCTGGGCCACTCACTGCAAGAAAGACCTTAAGGCTCTGGGGCATGTCTAGAGAAGGGCAACAGAGCTGGGGAAGAGTCTGGAGAACAAGCCAGATGAGCAGCAGTTAATAGAGCTGGGGTTGTTTAACCTGGATAAAAGGAGGTTCAGGAGGAACTACACTCCTCTCTACAACTACCTGGAAGGAGCTTGTAGCCAGATGGAGATTGGTCTCTTTTCCCAAGTAACATGCACCAGGGCAAGAGGAAACAGCCTTGAGTTGTAACAGGGAGGTTTAGATTGGGTATTATGAAAAATGTCTTTGCTCATAGTCCAGTCAGGCATTGGAACAGAATGCCCAGGGAAATTATGACATTATCAACCACAGAAGTGTTCAAAAATGTGAGGAGGTAGCACTCGGGGACACAGGTTATTAGTGATGAACCTGGCAGTACTGAGTTAACAATTAGACTTTCTGATCTTAAAGGTCTTTTCCAACTTAAGCAATTCTATGATTCCATGACTTAATAGTTTCAAAAGAGAAATAGCACTTCTGACCAGGCAGCTCTCCAATGACCACCAGCTGACTGCAATCTTGAGAAAGGTTTCTCTTTCACCACTGCCATAGCTCCCATCTCTTTGGGGATAATGTTGTTCAGGAATGTCGGTCAGCACCTACTCTGGCACTGGCTTATGTTTCCAATGCTTCTCTCCTCTAGAAAACATATTTCCATCCGCATCATTATTCTTCTATTTGTCTGAACAAACACTTGAAACTGCTATCTCTAATTCTTGATTTATCCTCTCATTTACTAGCACTCTGGCAGACTTCTTAGTTGCTATACAGCAATGTGAAAGATCTTATTTTGGGAAAATGCTACATTTTATCTCCTCTTTGGGGTCACATTATTTTCCAGAATTGGCAGACTTCTGTTTAAACTTGGTATTTTTTTCCCCCTGATACTCTGTTATAATTAGCACTAAATCAGACACTGAAGGCACTAGAGCAGAAGGCTGAAAAAGGGTTTCCTGGTAGTAAAAATATGAAAGACTGAGATAGAGATACTTCTGCTCCCAATATTCCCTCCTGGAAACTACAAATCCAGCAGATGAGAAACCATCTGTGTGGATACCTTGTGATGCATTTTAACGCTAAAATAGTAATTGAGCTGCACTTCTAGGGCTTCCCTTGCCAGCAGCCATCCCTGGAAATCCCCTGTAGGAGTGAAAGGATAGATAAGGACAGTGCCATGGAAACAACTGATCCTTCCCTTACCTTTCCTAAATACACTAGCAACTGGAGACTAACTTACAAAAGTCAAACTAACTAAACAAATCTGAACAAATCTAAATATTTTGTGCTCAGTTTCAGGGTAATAGGAACTGTGAGATAATACATTAAGAAAATGTGAGGTCTCAGTGCTTTTATTCTTGAAAAAATATGTGTTGTCAACACCTCTTTATGATGAGATTTCTAATATTAGATTTGGTGTACATAGAACAGTGCTGTAACCCTACAATCTTCCAAAGAAAGCAACGGAAATACTTTTGTACATCATTCAGCAAGAAAGACATTAGGGAGAAGCTGCAGCTTCAAATTCATGAGTCTCACACTCACATTTGCAAGTCCAGCAGAAAACAGAAACCGCCGCTTTCTGCTGAAGAGGTGTTTCACTGTTTTAGCTGATCAAATGCACTTTGCAATCAAGGGGCAATATCTTCTGGTTCAAGCTGTTTCTTTCAAGGGACTTAATCACTAATCTGGGAAAGAAAAATACAATCTGTTTCACCACTGCTGAAAAGCTGCCAACACTTGCTCTAGATGATTGCACTGTATTTGTTCTTCCTGAAGAATACAGTGACAATACATAGGTGGGAGAAATAAAGGCCCCTGCTGCATTCCAATTAACTGTTTTGTTCTATTTAAAAATTACTTATAAGGTTGCTAATTCACCATGTTCTGCCTCCACTCATAACTGAGGATGGTGTTCTTATTACGATTAATTTAATTTCATATTTTGGTGAAGTGGAACAGCCTAACCCTGGTCTACACATACTCTGGGCAATTTCTCCCACTTTTGCAACTGCATTGCCCACATCTGTTGGTGATACTTTGAGTCACCAGGCACTAACAAACTCTCTGGAGCAAAGCCTCAGAAAAGCTGCAGAGAATTCCCAATGAACACTGAGATCCATAAAGCATTTGGGATTCTAAGCACACCTAACTCTCTTGATGACGTCTTCCCAAACTTTCCAGCAAAGTGCTGTAGGCTTTTAGCCTTCTGTAGGTATTAGCAGAAGCATTAGCCAGTGAAGTCCAAACAGCTGGCAGACAAGTGTTGTGACTGCTTCAGAACACACACATTCAGGGCCCAGCTCTCAGGATCATTAGGTAGAAGGCTATGTCAACGGCACCACATGGATCGTTGACTGTTGGGGCCTGCACACACTATCACAAGCAGGACAGGTTTTCTGTAATCATGCTTTACAGTTCCTTCTTCTGTGCTGCTATAAACAAAAATTTTCATAGTAACTCCTACAGGCATTCTTACACTGATTTAAGATGGATGTGTATCAGCCTAGCCTGTGAAATAAGTCAAAAGAAAGAGAGCATTGATTAAATGAGAATAAAAATAACAGATGCATATCAGTTTGTGGACAAAGACTTAAAGAAGGAGGTAAAACTGTACCATACATGGCTGAAAATTGATTAGGACTGTCCACACAAATTAGCAGTCCTTGTGTTAAATGAGCTCCAGGCAGTTCTTTAATTAAGCAGATGCAACTATAGGAAACAGGCCTCACCTTTGTAGCAAGAAGTATTGAGTCAAGCCTAAAAGCAGCAAATGTATGAACACTACTTGACAACACACTTTCTTTATTGGTGGCTTTGGATGTTATTTTAACAATAACATTAAAATACTAAATGCTTTCACTTTCTTTAAGAAAACAAAAGAGGAAGTAGAACACACAGCTACTACAGCTTGAGTAATTAACTTCCTCAACTAAAGTCTTAGGCAGCTCAGGTTAGATTTTTTCAATTAAGAGAATTTAAATAATAATTTACACACCTTGTGAATGCTGGTTAGGTTATTTATACTAAGCTAACCAGTCTAACGCAAGCTAACACACTTTTCCCCCCCCATATCTAGCTCTGTTGAGCTATTCAGGCTTCTTGTCCTATAAATCCTAATTGATTTGCATGTAAACTGTAATTTTGTAATGGACAGAGAGATCAGTTCATGTAGATGCAATGACAATATCAGGTTCTTAGTTTACTTGCATCATATTGTTGGGTATTGTCTTAAATGACTTCTCTTTGGAAAAATGGAACGAAAACTAGCTTTTGAAAAAGAAACTCAGACTACTAAACTGTGAAACAAAACATAATGAAGCAAAATGTTTATGAACAGATATAAAGGATCTGACTATCTAAATACGTATTTAATAACACTGAAGGTTAATAACATTGGTTGTATTTTTCAGTCTAAAAGTAATGCTTTTGTATTTGATTTGTGATAAGAGGAAATGTTGGATTTTTCAGACTGAACAACAAAAATGGTCCAGAAGTTCATACTCTAAATAGCATGTGTCACTTTTGGTACTTAGTAATGGTTTGATTCTAGCAAATGCATGAGTGTGTGAGTCACAAAGGAAGGGTTTATGATTAGAATAATAAAATGCAGTACTTTTCCTGGATGGTGTATATACACATTCATATCAATTACATGGCAGCCATGCTCACCACACAACTACATCTGGCGACATTAAGAAACTGGTCCCCTGGCTTAAAAGGAAGATTGTTCTTTTATCTTCAAAACATATTTAAGTTGACAGACGTTACTGTAGTACCAATGTTTCTATAAAATATTAGTGTTGTGTAACCTACTGAATTCCTCAGTAATTCTAAATTCAGTTTGGAGGTTCAAAATCAAACCTGAGAAGAAAGCATGTGTGTGAAACTCCTGAAAGAAACCTGCTATTTCTGTTCATCTCTTTGTTGGAAAATTTAAACTTTATGGTAATTTTACAATCAAACTACAGTGTCAGTGCCATTGTTTTTTCTTGATGGACCAGTGCAGCCAGCTCACAAATAATGTTGGCCTTCATCCTGTAAACACTTCTGCACACTTTTGCACCATTGACAGTCTGACTAAATTCAAGGGGATTATTTGCATGAGTGTTTCATGCATCAGCGCTTGCTGCGTTCAAGCCATACATACATACATAACATACATGTTTCGACGATCAATAAATTAAAAGTTCAGTTGTGTCATTTTGTAAATACTTTTCCACTTTATTCACACACAAAGTGGATAGCAGGACCTGTCTCTCCACTGCTACCACACTACACAGAAAATAGGAACTTTCACACAATTTACCCCCATCGTCGGGCCGTTCCTGACTTATAATCTCCACAGGGTAACGCACAGCCTGGGGAGAGGCCAGGCCGTTCCTTCTGCGCCCTGCAACCCCAAGGGAGTTGACAGAGCAGGGCCGCAGGGGACGGGACACCCGCTCTGGAAGCTGGGGCGCTTCCCAAGGGAGCGCGTCCACCCGGGGTAGGTCTCCATAAGCCGCCGGCAGCCCCGGGGTGCACAGGTGAGGAGAGGATCGGGGAGCCCCGCTGTGCCTTGACCCTGCTCACCCCCACGCCCCGATCTAGCCCGGCGCTCCAGGCCTGAGCGCCGCCCTCTCCCCTCACAGAACGGGATCTGAGCTGGGCAGCGTCTCAGTGGGGCCGGCGGAGAGCGGCAGCATCCGGCAGCCCCGCGGCCTGCGGGCCCTGCCCCCAGCACTGGGCCGCGTCTCCCGCGGGAGGCGGAGGGAGAGCAGCCGAGGGAGCCTCGTTGCTCCTTCCTCCTCCCCTTCCTCCCCGTCCCCCTCAGCTCCGCCGCAGGGCCGGGCCGTTGCGGGCGGTGCAGCAGCGCTGCCCCCGCCCCTCGGCGCTGGCGGCCGGGCCGAGCGGCGGCGGGGTCACGGCGGCGGCCGGGTCAGAGGGTAAAGGTTGCTCCCCCAGCATCCTCCGTGCTGGATACTCAGCCATCTTGGATTCGCGGGACAAGAAAATTCATGCGGTGAGTCCGGCCCCGGCCGCCCCTCCCCGGCCCCGCCACTGACCCGGGCCTCGCCGCCGTCCCGGGCGCG
>VXBI01013611.1:309547-393066 GCA_013397375.1 Toxostoma redivivum
CTTTCGGTTGAAAAATTTTTTTTTTTTTGCCTGCGTCTGTTTCACTCTCCTCCTGGCGGCGGTTAAGGCGGTGTGTAAACAGGTTCTGGCTTTCTCTCGGACGTGTTTGTAAAACAAACTTGAAAGAGACCGAAGGAACCAGCCTTCCCCTGCCCGCCTAGGCGGCGATGACAAGCTCTGGCGTGAAACTGACCCGTTTTGGGAGAGGAGGTGGCACAGGGTGACAGGTTAGGGATAAGAGGGGGACAGTAGGGCGGTAGGGAAGATGTAAGGATCAGTGTTAGCAGTCTAGTTAGTGTATGTATGCTCCTGGTGAAAACAAGGTACCAACTAATGGGTATTGTCGGTTTTCGGGTGGGTTTTTCTTGGTGAAGTTAACAAGTAACTTTTTTGGGGGGGGCTCTGTAATGTGGGAAAATGAAAATATGCTTGTGTAAGGTGTTAGTTGCTTCTACTGCTTATCCACATCTAACACAAGCATGTTTAATTTCTGCTGTCTCTTTTATCAGGGAAAAAGTTGTTTCCAACTTTGCACCGTTTTAATCCCAGGGGAGGATAAGAACTTTCTGTGTGTTTTTCGTAAATATACGTGAGTGTGTGTGTGACGTGAGTGTGTGAAGGAGACACTCCTATGTACCTGCACAGCAGCAACATCTGATGCTGGTGACGGGCTGCTAGTCTTAACTCTTCAGCTAGGAAAAGACAGATTAAGATGATCGAACCTGCTGTCATGTCTGTTATTGGAAAAATTTATGTTTTGGGAAACTTGGATTTGTTTCAGACTGTTAAGGCTTGTGAAGACCTGCTAGAGCAAAATAATTGTAGAAGTTTATATTGCAAAGGCATCTTCCTCTGGACCTGAAAGAATTGTTGTGCATGTGTTGATGTACTTTGAGTTCTTTTATAATGACATATTAATAGAACATAGCTCACAGGATCAAGTTTTGTGATCTTGAACACGATGTATCCGTCCATGCTTTTTTTTTCTCTTCGTTTTGCCCCCAACTTCCACTGTTGTTTATGTTGAGTATTCAGCTGGTATGCTAAACATCAAGGCGTTGACTGCTTCTGATTTTAGAAAGGGATTTGAATACTCACTTATCAAGAGCTGACTGACTTGACTTGCAAGTGTATTTCCGTTTCATTTTCAGGAAGCTGTTGATAAAGCTAAGAGTGTAGTAGTAGATAAACCTTGTCTACATCTCTTCTAGAAACTTAATATTGCTGTCAAGGTAGTCATTGTTATTGCAACCTATTTGTGTGTCAATTCTATCAAGAAATGAAAAAAAAGCCCTTGGCTAAAAACTGTAAATAAAGAAACCCCAGAAGACTATATTTAAAAACAGATTTGAGTTCTCTTTAACAGAATCTAATTTTAAGTAATTGTTATTTAGTGGAAAAAAAGGACAGTTAGTGTATCCTGAAGTTTGATGCTAAAAAATTGTCCCATAAGTGGCTGTTCCCACCTGGAAATCTTGGTCTTTACTTCAGTTGCTTCATATGAATATTCTTTGTGCCCACAGTAGACTGGTAGATCTCAGAAAGTATTTCTGTTTTATTTTCTATATTTCTAAATACATTTCTGTCTGGATAGAGATTAGCTTCGAAATCAGGAACATTATTACTTTTTTTAATCTCTGTTGTAGCTTTCTTAAAAATTACCCTAATAATCATGTTGATGCAAGATCTGTTGTGTAGTAATTGCTAAGTCGTAACCTCATTATGGTTTTAAAGGGGCCTTGTATCATAACTTTGATTATTCAAAAATATCTGCCACCTCCTTCTTTTTATGAACTCAATAAGTGAATAGAACTTAAAAATGCACCATATTTGAATTAAAACTTAGGTTTCTATCACCTTTCTGACTTTATCTGGAAACTGAAGAGAAATATTGAATAGCTTGTTTTCCTATGAGGTAGTATAGAAAATGCACCAAGTACAAAACTGTGTTCTAAAGGAAGTAGGCCCCTGTATCTAACTTTTAAAATTGTGTCTTCTCTTAAAGCTATGATGTGCTTGAATAAAAGGCATCTTTAAAAAAGTGTTAAAAATTTTTGCTTAAATTCTTGGCAGAATATTTGCTACATTTGTTGTGTCTGTTTATAAATGCTAGCTTAAATAGAAAGCCCTTTACCAGTTTCTATGGAAGTACAGTACCTTAGGAAGTCAAATCAATATTTTTGCAACAGATTTAAATGCTCTGTAAATGATAGAGTTTTTCTCATTTAAAATTACTATTATTGCAGTGTATATGTAAATTTCAAGGATTCACAAAAGCACAGAAGCTGAAGTTAGATTAACTTTGCTTTACCTGAGCTTTTGAGACATAAGTAAAAAAAAAGTATGTGAGCATTCTGCTATACAGCAGAAATCTGCTAATATATTTGCTTTAAATGTATGTCTCAATTGCACTGTGTTGAACAATTCAATACAACTCGTTTCAGTTGTCTTTCCTGAGTAGAATTGGCCTTTTTTTCCCCTTTTTAAAAATTTTCTTTCCAGATATGCTAAAGCACATAGATGCTATGCTCATGTGTGTCTTGTTGGTCTCCTGACCCAAGTTCCTGAAAAAGCATATGAACACCTGAAAGTTTGTCTGTAGTCTCCTTGACTTAGAAGCACCTGCTTACATGCTGATAGTTAACTTTCTGCATGAGTTTTCAGGATGGATGGTGTATTTTGACAGCTAACTATGCTTTTATTGAGCATTATAATAGTATAAGAAGAATTGTGTCAAGTGAAAATACTGCACAGTAGGATATTTTAAACTGTCCTGGTGGAATTATTTTGGTTTTGGAACAGGTGTGTATATGCCAAGCATAGTCTGTGCTAATCAACAGGAGATCCTTACATAGGATTGAAAATATTTTTGCGTTTGTATATGCAAAAATGAAAAAAAAACCTAACCAAAAACCCAGCCATAACATGTTCATAGTGCTTATAACATACATTTTATCTTTCGTTTTTAATACTCTCATAAAATAGAATGATTTTCTTATGGTGATGTGCACTAGCTTATCTTCTGGTCTGGTTGTGTAATAGGTTCCAAGTCAAGGTGTAAGTGGTTCTTGCCCAAAGGGGTTACAAAGCACCCTTAATTTGTCTTGCTGTAGCATTGGTTATTAGTAGCGTTACAGAAAAGTGTGCATTATTTTTTCCCGACTGACTTGGTTACTCTGCCATCTGATTGCTTTTTGCAGTGCTAATATGTGTATTTTACAACTCTACATTTCCTTGGAGGATTTCTTTCAGATTATGCTGTTAGGTTAAAATTTGATTGTAATGAAGATTTTTTTTCAGGCACATCCTCCTCTTGTTAAATTGCAATGCAGGAGTTGTTAATCAGAAATTCAGTAGTAAGTAAACCATTGTTTCTTCCTGTTTTCCTTTTGATTTATAGGGGATTATTTTTAAGTATTATTTTTTACCTCATGCCACTTGGGAGTTTTTCCTTTTTTTTTTTTTTTTTTGGTTTATTGAACTTCAGAAGCATTTTTAAAATCCTGCTTTCAGATTTTTTTATGTGCTTGCGATCAATCAATGATGTTTGAATATAGTTCGCTGAGGTCAAGTTATTCATCAAAAGGTGTAGTTTATTTAAAGTGAAAACTGGTATAAAATACTGCTGTATTTGTGGTACATAAAATGGAAACTCTTACTTTTGCATTGCTGCTTCTGAGTAGACGATAATCCAGTAGGCTGAGTTGGACCATGCTTTCTGTCTGAGTTACCTACTGAAGCAATGGGTTACTCTGGGTAAGTCATTTAACCAATTCAAATCAAGTTCTAGTCTGTGGTAAGAGAACAATGGTTTCCTGTGTTTTGCTGGCCTGGTTCAGGACTTCTGTGGAATCGCGTACCAGTAGCAGTTAATAGATAGGGTTAGCAAAAGCAATGTTAACCCCCCCCCAAAATGGCCCTATACCAGATTCAGTAGGTGGCAGTTGTATTGTTTGTCCTTACATGTTTCAGAATGGTATGTCCACAATATTTTCATTATAGTCTAAATATATGTGCATTTGGAAACAATAGGAGAAAGTTTTCAGGCACCAAAAAGAGGCAGTCGGACTCATTACGGCCAACTATTTTTAATTGTAAAATATTAACACTTAGATTTGTGGCAAGCAAGTTTTTCTAAAGGTGTTTTTCTAACACCAACAATGATAATATAATATCATATATTATCTTTTCTGTCCAAGGGTTGTAGGAAAATGCCTGTCCTGGTGTAAAATGAGCAACTAACGTTTGTGTCAGTGCGCTGTGTACTTGTCTTGCACTCTATATGACTGAGTTTTTGCTTTGAGCTTCAATGGTATAGTATTTTTCCTCTTCCAGTTTATGAAAACCTTACATTGTTTGGGGCAGAATGACTATTCCTTCTAAGCATTTTTTATTGGAATTGTGAAAACTATTCTTGCAAAGGAAATGTTGCCAGAGAACTATAATGATGGAAAAATGTCTGCCAACCTTCCTTCTGTTGCTGTGCTGTGTAGGGGACTTGTTTGGGTATATGCTTGAAGTCTTTTACCATTCAGTAGTGATGAGGTTTGTGGGAAAGTACTTGTTGCATATAAATATTTATTTTTTTAAAAAGTTACAAAACAGGAAAATAGCTGTGAAGCAGGTATTTTATGTAAAGACTGAGTAGGCCAAAATAATGTGTAGAAGAAGATCTGAATGATGTGGAGAAGTGGAAATCTGAAGTTTTCAAATAGCAATCAGCTGTAAGCAATGTGAACTTTTGAAAGACTGACAAGGTGATGAGCAATTCTGAATGTTAAAGTACATTGTGATACAGTGTCTGCCTGTAAAACTGTGTGATGCGAAAAGTCTTTTTAATGAGGTATTTGATTATTTATTGCAGTGTTGGTACTGTTTCTGATACTTTGCTGTGTGGTGTATCTTTCCTAACATGTCAAAAGCACCATCTTAAAGTAGAAAGGTACCTTATGTTGAAATCTTAATTTGTTGGGTTATTTTCTGGATGCACATTTCCAGTAAAATCAAATTGATTAAGTTCAGCATTACTCAGGAGAGTAAGTCAGTATCACTTTTTATTTCATGGTGGAAGTTGAAGTAAATTCAGGAGTTCTGGTTCCTTTGCTACTATGACATGGAGTTCATTTTCTTTGTTTGTTTGTTTGGGGGTTGTTTTGTTTTCTTTTGTGTGTATTTTGGTTTTTGTTTTTGAAAACTTTGGCATTTTCAGGATGTTATGTTTTGAACAATAAATACATGTTTTGTTTCCCCCAGTTTCCTGGAACCATAGCTAGGCAAGAACATGAACGTTGTGAGACATGATGGAACAGAGACTATCAAAATTTCTTGGATAAAATTTAGTTTTCAGAGTTTGGTGCTCTTCTGTGCTTACCTTAGGTCAGTGTATGTTGTGAATATGAGCAGTGTATGGTTGATGGCAGGTAGTATTTTCATTGGGATTACTATTTTAATTAGGAATTCACAAACTCTTAATATTAGTTGTGATCCTAATATTTTATTGTCTCTGAAAGACATGTAACTAGTTTAATTTTTTTTTTTTAAGCAACAGCCAGTTCTTTATGGTCCACAGGGTAGATTCAGTTTCACACTAGTTTGAATTAGGTTTTATAGCAAGATTTCAGCAAGTCTTGAAAACTGGGATGGCCAAGTGTGGGTCTGGTTGGTAACCTCACTAAGAGCAGGTGTCTTTAACTCCCCTTAACAATGTATTCCAGTGTCCAGATGCTGGCCTTTTCTATACTAATGAATACCTGCATCTGCTGAGTGCAGTTATTAAAGCAAAACCATTTTGTACAGTGTATATTAAAACTTAGTAGACTAAAGGCACTCCACAGGCCCTGGTGTTAATGTACTTAGGAGAGAGCCTGGAGAGAAGTAATAGCAGCTGCAAATGAATAAATGGTGGTAGTAAATGAAAAACTGCTGATGATAGAATGTGCTTCATTGATTAGTTTATAACTGCAAGAAACATAAAAATTTAAAATAAGTCATATATAGGTAACCCAACTTTTGGGTTAACTCTAAAGTTAAGCATTTTACTGAATTTATATAAATATGCTTCTATATGGAAACTGAAATCAGAAGGAGAAGATTTGAATTATGGTCCTACAGATCTCATAAAATTGTGTCTAGGTGAAAGAAGGAATTTCATATTAGTGCACCCTCTTGAAAATAAATAGTCATACATGATCTGGTATGTATTTGGTAGGATGGTGACTGGTTAAGCATCCTGTAAATACATGCAGACTTTCAGAGTGTCTGCACCACAACTCTTTTCCCTGAAGTGGGGGGAAAGTCACAAAGAGATGTGGAAAAGAAGGAAGCTGAGGTTAATCATGGTTTAAGTATTAAGAAAGAGAACAAATCTTTAAGAAACTAACTTTTATTAATTCTGCTGCTCATAACAAAGGTCTTTATGATTAGTAGGGTTTTTATGTTTTAGTTTGTTTTTTCTTCATCTACTGAGTGTTAATGAACTTTTATGGTCTCAGATGGTTCAGTATTTTTGGGACTGTCAGGAGAGAGCTTCAGTCTGAGTCCAGTCTAATATTCTGCTCCAACTGAACAATTATTCTTTGTGCATATTGATGTAACTGTCCATGGCTCTGCAACAGATTCCAGTGCAGTACTTAATTTTGTAATGTGCTTCTAAAAATAAGTGCATAGTCTTATGTAACACATCTTGTATTGTTAGCACCTAGAGGCTTCATCCCCACTGGTATGAAATAGAACACATCCTACATAATTTTGACATAATTTTTGATTATGGATATTTACATCTGAAACACTTTCTCTGTCAGTGTCTATGGGCAAAGAGTAGCTTTGATTTAGGAATGAGTGGTAGTTTTAGGGAAATCAAATACCTTGTTTGCATGGTGAAGTATGTTACTCCTCTGCATAGCTGAGCAAAAAAACAGTTGGAAGGGTACTATATAGTTCAGTAGACATTTGTTTCCCTAAAGAAACTGTAGATTCCTGCTTACAGGTATGTGCACTTTCTCAGAGCTCTCACTTAATTTGGCTGTGCACTGTAAGAGTTCTGAAAGTCTGTGGATGCTGCAGACATGAAAACGAGATGTTAATCATATTAATGCAGCTTTGAGAGCAAACTTGAAATCTTCTTGAAAAGAAGGGTGACATTTATGATCAAATTACACTCTTCTGTTAGTTTTTGTACACTTATTGCTGTAGTCTTAGCAATGTTTTGATCTCTTTAATGTGGCTTTTCTCACGCTTTTTTGAATTCAGGCTGCAAATAACATGTTAAATTAGATAATAAAATGCATCATGTCTTGCTGATGGGATGACACCTGTACAGAACAAACTTGTCATATGTAAATAATTTAAGGGCAGAAATCAAATGTATCAAGAATTACAGCTTTATCTGAGTAACTTGGTTCTCATTTTTCACCACTTCTTGAAGGTGCTATGCTTTTATGTTGAAATTTCAGAGTAGAGGGTTGAAAATTCATCACAAAGTCTGAGGCCAAAATGGAGGCGACCATTCTTTATTCTATTAGTGTCCCTCTAAAAGTTAATTTTTTGTAGTGTTATTTACTAACACCCCAAATGCTTCACTTACAAGGGCTTTCTCTTTCCCTGAGAGATCTGGTACTTCAGTGGAATGAATTCAAAGGGATCTGAAGAAATAGATACTTGTAAAACTAGTCAAACAGGTAACCTCTTGATTAGGTTGCATCTTTAACAATAAATGAGATGTTTGTAGATGCTTTTAATGATTGCTTTATCTGAACAAGTAAAATTACTTAATTTTCTAGCAATATCTAGGCCAGGTATCCATAACTTTGGGGCAGGGGAGCACTGTCAGCCCTCAGACTTTCTTGTCAGCTATGGAGGTAATCTGGAAAGACTGAAAATGTCAAGTTTGGTATTTATGACACCAGAAGCCCAAGCTTGAGTGTTAGGGTTACTGTTGGCAAGGTCTTAGTTACCTTTGTCCATCCAGAGGCCAAACAGCACATATACATGTTCAGGTAGTTAGATACGTGCCATTTTTACATGTATAAGCTTTGTTCTTTGTGTAGAAAACCTGAGACTGTGCCTGAGCCCCAGTGCAGCAGACATGCACCTCTGATAAGCAAGGAGAAGGTGGGCAAAGGAGGGAAGCATCCCAGAGGGGAAGAGCCTGTGTGCAGACCATGCCATGTTGTTCTGATCCTGGTGTGTCAGCCCAGGCCTAGCCTCTCAATTCTGTACTTGTAGAGAAGTAATGCAGTATTGTTATAGCAAATATGTTCTTCTCTTCTGTCTGGTATTATTTCCTCTTTTTCTTGAGTAAGAGTCCAGGGAGCCAAATGCAAGAATAATGCATTGGTTGTGTATTTCAGCATTTTTGTGCCCATTCGTTTTTTTTTTTTTAAAGAGTGTATCCCAGAGTTTGCTCACCACAGCTGTCTGTCATCTGTTTGTTCACTGGTAAGAGAAGACTGCTAGCATGAGGTACTGAGCCTTCTTGGCCTAGTTTGAGTAGGGCTGTGTCAGTAAAATGTTGGTAACATCAGGTTTATGGGATATTGTTAAGTGAAAGGAGTTTAATGAAAAGAATATGCCATTTATTTTTGTGTGGAGAATCAGTACACATTTTTTACTTTAAACACTTAATTGTCCTGTTAATATAATTTATCTTTGTGAAGTTAATGTGTTTATCCATGACTCATCATATAACTTGCTAGGTATGAAAAGCTTCAGAATTTGGTGGAAGATGTCATAACCTCCCTTTCGTGCCTAATTAAGCAAAACTTTGAAGTTTTATGTGAAGTTTATTCAATATCTACCTTTTTGACTTGCAGCTTACAGAATGAATGGATTGTTTATTTTATTGATTAATGCAGAGTCAGAATGAGCTTACATCCCTCTAATGTTGCCCTTGCCATGGCACGCTATAAAATTGTGTGGGTATGTTTTGATCCTTCTGAGATACGAATATTTTGGCGGTGATCATGTTTTCTGTGAAAGCTTCTAGTCACTAATAATTGTAGTGACACTCTAAAGTATCTGATACTCTTTTTACTGGAAAAGCAAAAAGTGCATAAGACCACAAGAGAATGAAATATTTTGCTTGGAAGGTAAGCTTCTGAAACAGTTATGCATGAAGACCATTCAGAATAATTCAGTTGTCAAACTAATACTGAAACAGGAAAAAAAGTGAAAATGGTCTTGCTTAATCAGGTGCCCTCATGTTTTGTAGTGTCAAACCCAAACCCAGAAGACATACCAAATTTTGCAGTGGTTTGCAAAACAAAGTTTCCTTTCATGTTGTGTTTCTTCTGTATTAATGAACTGCCATGGTCCTGCCCACAACATAATTCTTTCTTTTCTGTTTTTTTTTCCTCTCTATTTTCCTCTCAGAGGTGAGAGTCCAGTGGTGGTGAGAATATGGGTGGTAAGGGTGTTATCTTAAAACAAGATAGACAGCTTCTTATAGAATGGGTTCCACAGCAAGGCCTTGTTATTCCTGGGAAACATCGCCAGGTCCTGCTCCTGTCAGCAGTCTGACTCCTGTGGAAACTGCCAAACTGGCAAAATAAAATGGGCAAAAAATCAGAATTATAAATGGTAAGATTACTAATGTGTCCCTTGAGTAAGAATGGGACTCCTAGTGATACCTTGTAATTACACATCTTTTATGAGAATCTAATCTGAATTTGAGGTTTGAAGTGATAGATATCTATGCAACACTGCTGAGATGGTCATATTCTTCACATATTGATTCTTTAATATCAATTATGCTTTAAAATCTTAGCTATTAGAAGTTTAAAATTTTTTTCACTTGGTGTGAGAAGCTTTAAGTTGGGTTAGTACACAAACCTGGAGAGGAGCAACTCTGTTCCATCAAGTCATGAAGGCATATAGACACATTATGCTGAAGACTAAAGTTTTGTCTGAAGACAAGGGTTTGGGTAAATGCAGGACACTCTAGGTAGCCTTTTTTTGTCTCCTGGACTCCCAGAATGCCTCTCGTTTTTTGCCTTAGGTATTCTTACGATTTGTTGGGTTTTTTTTTGTTTGGGGTTTTTTGTGCTTTTCTTACTCTTTCATCACTTCCTTTCACTGAGTTTCATTTCTTCCTCTGCAGTTTAAGAAATTGAAAAGTGGAGTTTTGGATCACCTCATTGTTGTTCCTGATGCTTAGTTTTTGTATTGCAATGTCAGACTTGTCTCATTTTCAGTTCATAAACTGAGAGGGATATAGATGACTGTTTAAATGAGTGTTTGAAGTTTTCTTGCAAACAAACCCCTCCCTCAGTACATAAAACCCTGCTTCAGTGGCTATTAAAATTGCAAACTTAAGGGAGTCTGAATTCAAGGAATGCTAGAATGAAGAGTTTTTTTTCCCATCTTGGAACTCAGGTTCCATCTGCATGTCACTGTTACATAGTTTTTTTGATCAAATGGTGCACTCTGGTCTCATTGGTTAGAGTGGTTTCATGGTGTTCTCTAAGGCTTTTCTTTTTTAATCCCATTGTTCAGATCATGCTATCCAAAATTATAGTCAAACACAGGATTAATGTTTTCTCTCCAATTTCTTCATTACAATTTCATGGAAGTGCTTTATAATATGTTTTTGAAAAGTTATATTTTTATATTGCCTCACTGAAGTGATAGCTATGCATTACAAATAGAGAAACTGAGACATTGGGTTAGTATTTCATAACAGAAATACCTTAATTTAATTTGCAGCTGTGAATAGTTAATGCTTCTCCATAGACTCATGAAATACTTAGAACAGAAGGCACTTGTGAAAAATCTGTGTGTGGCTCCCTCAGCATTATTAAAAAAATAAAAAGGAAAATACAAACCTTAATGGACAGACATAAAGTTGGTTTACATGTGTGGCATTTAAGCATTTTAGCTAGACATGTTTTCTTTCTGTAGTCTCTGTGTCATTAATTAGAAGAGGACAGGGGTAGATCTTGACAATGGTCCCTGGTCCATTGGGCAAAAAAATGGGAAAATCCTGAAGGGGTGAGTCCAGGATCAGAGGCTCTGCATGTTCTAGTGTCAGAGTTTTTGGGACTCTCTGCCTACCCATCAGCATCTTACACATCGGTCTCTTTCTTCCTGCAATTTCATTTTCTGTTCCTGTTCTGAACTCCAATTTCTCTTCTATCTCCTCCTCCCCTGTGTTCTAGCTATTCTCCTGATAGCACCCAACTGGTATTTAAGACAATGACAAGCATTTCTCAGTCCTAGGATGACGAGTCCTTTGCTGTCTCATGGCTAAGCTTACATCCACACCATCGCACAGCACTCCTGTGCAAGAAGGGGGAATGTGTTGAAGATGCAGAGAGCCTGCATGATCTTGGTGTAGCACGTGAGCAGGGTGGTGCAGAGCCTTGCAGCTGAAGCAGATTTGAGCAGGTCTTCATTGTGGTGATACACAGTGGCTTCCTAAGACAAAAGCATACTGTACTTGTCACTGTCACACAGTATTCAAGTACTAAAGCATCCCAACAGACTAGATTTTAAAATGTTTTCAGCTGGAGGGTGGTATTTCTCTATTGAAAAACACTGAACTATCCTAGCTACTCTAAAAAAGAATAAATTTGATCAGTTTGGCTTGAAAGATGGTTAAAGGTTGTGTTTGGTCCTAAAAGGCTTATGCATTCTGTAATTTGGCCAAGTGAATGAATATGGAGTCTTAATAACTACTATTATACAATAAAATACTACTGTCTGTGCTTTCTGTAACAATTTAAGTTAGTCTTAATTTAGTAAGACTGAATCGGTATGTTTTCATAGCTTTTTCTTCTTCCTAAGTAGTGCATTTGAAGGCAATTTTAAACAAGGCCCAGATTAAAGTGCATTTCCTGTACATGCAATTTATTGTGCTGTTCTGAACATGAAGCATAAGAAGAGCTATAGAAAATTTCTTGAAAATCCTTAGTTTAGAAATGTTATTTTAAACTTTAAATTACAGGATTTTGTTCAGAATTCCGAACTTTAAAATATACAGTTTTCAAAGGGGGCTATCTGCCCAAGATTTCTTTTGAAAATGGCTCTGGAGTTAAATGCTTAGAAAACGTATTTTTGTGCTCTTGATTTTTATTTTATTTTCTGAAAGGAAGTGTCACTTAAGGAGATAAATTGTTGTCATAGGAAAATTACTGATATTTTTAGAAGTGGATTGGAAAGCAGTTAGCTGCAACTTCATGGTTAAGGAATGACTACGATTGTTTATGTTGTAAATGAAGATACTTTCTGTGTAAGGGTATAGGAGGATTATGTCATGAGAAAAAGGGTGAAGTAATTAAAAATGAAAGTGTTACAAGAGAGAGTGAATGTTCTCAGGTGAGGTGAAGGTTTTAGTTTTATTTGGTGTGTTCACCTGCATTAAAACTACTGTGAAAATAGTAAAGATGTTTATTTAAGGAATATATGACTCATTTTCTCCACTTTGTGTTTTATAAGTGAGACTTAATACCCAGACTCAGCTGTAAGTCTTTGGGTGTCAGCTATAAGATCCAGATTTATCCCACATATCTTTTTCCATTTAGTTTTATTGCTTTATTGCTATTGCATCTTCTGAGTTCAGCTGGCTAATAGGTAGGCATGTAGGCCTCTGCAAGTCCAGGTAAAGAAATACAAGAACTTGAGTATCCTTGAAAATGTGTGCATACAGCAGAAGTGAGCATTTGCTCTGTGAATGAATATGCGTAACTGAAAGACTGCTTGTCTTATGGCAATGTGTGTGACATTGTAAATGTTGCTGTATCCTTGTCCTTCTTTTCAGACTATGCTTGTGGCAATACACATGCAGCCAGTCTTTATGTTGTACAGATATGCTGCAAATAATGATCAGGGGTTTTCACTAGGATGGACTTAAAGGTATGAGTTGCTGAACTAAAACTTCCCCTTTTTATGCTTCAATTTCCAGATGGGGATATTTTTTATTACTATGCAGGTCTTGGTTTCTGCGTGTAACCCAAGGTTTTGGTAAAAATCTTTCTCTGTAAATAGGCAGTAGAGGCTGAACCTGTGCTAAAGCAAAAAAACCCTAATAAACCCAGTATCACTATAGCAATTACAGTATTATAATGATTGAGAAACCTTTGAATAATCTTAAAAACCTTCACAAAAACCCAAAACGAAATGCCATTCAACAGTGTAAAGTCAGTAGGATCCCTACGGGATGATGCATTTATTGAAGACTGCCTCTATGTGCCTGTGTGAGTAGTGATTATAGAGGTCTCAAATGAGTCTATAGTTAGTATGTTTTCCTGTTAGGAATCAGTTCTGGATTCATATTTGCTTCTCCCTCACTCTGTCTTCCATGTGTTGTGGTGCTTGTCCTTCTTGGTGAAGGGCCTGTATTGAATTATGGTTTGTTTACTGGCTCTTCACAGGCTGCTTAATGCCTGCTTTTTAGACACAGCGCCTCTGGGATCTTTCCTCTTCAAGCCAGAGTTTCTACTTCAGAAAATTTATTTAGATTATTATGATTGAGAGATGTGATATTTTTTTATGTATAATTTTATAAGGTTGTGCATGTTGCTTTTGCAGTCTCAATGCATGCTTCTCCTTTCAGATGCATATATAAATGGTTACTGGTTCTGACTAAAAAATATGTTTAAGTAACAGTTTCATACCCTTTAAAATGTTTAAATTTTTTTTAATGAATCAGAGCAGTATAAAGTGGATTAGGAGTAGAACATTCAGAATAAAAAGTCTGCAGTATGTAATTTTTGCTCAATGACTCCATGTCCTCTCTAATTGTGCACTTCTCTTGAGATCTGTTGTGAAAAGGTCCCTACTGGGCCACCATGCCAACAATATGAAGTTAACCAAGGTAGATTTTGCTTGTAAAAGTCTCCTTAAAATATGAGCTGTAGTACTTGCCACAAGTTTGTGTCCTAACAAAGTTCAAAATCAGGCTACATTGTTTTCCAGTTTTTTCAATGCTTTTTTATTATATTTTTTTAAGTAGGTAATGTACTTGAGAATCACTGAGTGTTAATTTATCTTTCTGATGTTTTTGTTCTTTAAAATGTCTTTTAGGCTTTCTAACTGTAAAAATATGTTTGCTACTGATGTGTTTGTATAAACTGGTGGACTTGCTTATAAACAGCTACTTGAATTTTTTTTAAGGGTTCTGGATCATTAAGAAATATAATGGAAAAAATAAAATTTTCTGAAAAGAGATAGATATGTAAATGGTTAAGGGAGCATATGTTAGGGCAGCAACATACATTACTCTCATGTACATCATGTAACTGACACATGTTAATCCTGTGCTTCAAAGAAGTAAACTACTGACACAATTTCTTTCATTTGGATTTTTATCTGACTAAACCAATTAGAAAAGATCATGACACTCTTTCATACTTTATTTTAAACTTTTAACTTATGTTCTGTGTGGTTTTGAAGATTCTTGAAGGGTCAGTTCTTTGAAAAGGTGAAATTTCTGTTGTATTATGCATCAGCCTCTCTGGACTTAACTTCAGTATTAAAACCAATAGTTTCTCAATATTGCAGTTAATAAATTTGGTTGTGAAGATTGCTTTTGTGTGTGTGTATCTGTCTTAATCCTCTTACAGAGAAGTCTTGAGATTTCTGGATTTTTTTTTTTTCTATTCTTTCTAATTCTTTAGTGAAGAGTATATGTTTACTCTTAATTTGCAAATATGACTTGCAATCTCCAAACTGATCTGCCATCAAGTATATATTCTAAAATTAGACAGTTGGGTTTTTTCCATGTAGATTTGTTTTGAGAGATGATAAAGCCTGAGATTGTGGATATGATACGTTTCTCTTTTTTGCAGAATTAAGGAAGCAATTCTCAAATGAACATCTTCCTTATAGAGCCTTCTTACGGGAAATACACCAAAATTAAAAGCATGATATCCTTTTAAAAATATCTTTAACTTGTATCCAGATACGTGACAGAGAGTACTGTCTCCTATTTGTTTCAAAGTACACCTTTGTTAAGTGAACACTTTGGGTTATTGGGATGCTTAAAATGAACTGATAGACTCTCTAAGGTCTTGTCTCTAATGTCTGTTAACCCATTAAGTAAATGAGGTCTCTGTTAAAGGGTTAACACAGGCATTACTTAGGCATTAAGTCTAGCTTTCCTCAGTTAACTCCAAGGAACCTGCCAGAGGGTTGTTGTGGAAAGTAAATGTTCAGATCCAGGGATTCCACTGTTGCGGCTGAATTAGGAGCAGGAGAACGGATTCGGAATCTCCTGTTTTGGCTTTCAGTGTCTTGGAAGTTACTAGTAGTTGATAAACAGATACCATTAAAGACTGTAAAGAGGACTGAAAGCTGTTTAAGGGTTTATAAAGTGGAAGTCATTATTATTAAGCTGTCCTTAATTTATGTGATTTTTCTGATTCCTTGCAGCTGGTTTTGCAGCTCACCATTCCAAGGGCAGAGAGGAATAAGCTCTGTCTCTTAGAATTATTTTTACTTATCTGTCATTTCTTGAGACTGCTGGTGTTAACCGTTTATAGCCTGCAAAAGGTGTTTTCTACAGGCAGTTGTAGTGGGTTTAGCTGAGATGAATTAATTTTCCCACAGCAGCCCTCGAAGTGCTGTGCTTTGCATCAGTGACTAGAAAGGGATTGATAACACACCAGTGTTTTGACTACAGCTGAGCAGCTCTGTATCTCCATCGTTTCCCCCACATCAGTAGGCTGGCTGGGAATGGGCAAAATCCTGGGAGGGGACACAGCTAGGCCAGCTGACCCAAATTAACCAAAGGATATTCCATACCATATGAAGTCAGCTCAGATGTAAAAGCTAAGACAAAGAGGAAGAAGGGGGGACAGTATTTGTCATTTTACAAAGTTTGCCTTCTGCAGCAGTCGCTGCATGTGCCAAAGCCTTGCTTCCTGGGAAGTGGCTTGCTGATAGGAAGTGGAGAATTAACCTCCTTTTTTCCTCTTTACTTCTGCACTTTCAAACTTCCGGTTTTGCTTTATTAAACTGACTTAACTGTAGAGTTGTTTTCCATCTTACTTTTTCTCCCCTGTGAATGTGGGAAGGGAGAGTGATAGAGCAGCTTGGTAGGCACCCTGGTATCCAGCCGTGATCAACCCATCACAGAAGCAAAAAGCATTTGATGGAGAGATTTTAGAAAAATTGTGGGAATTAAGTTTTTGGAAAATGTGGACTGTTCAGAACAGCGTCATGTTTTTTTGGAAGCAAGACACAGAAACCATTTATGCTAGATGGTGGTTTCCCCTAGACAGATCATGTAAGAGCAATATAAACATACTCAGTGGTGTCAGCCTTCCGAGTGAGGTATCAGCTGCAGAGCAATGGCTTTGATACAGCCGTATCTGAGCAAGCTATTTATGACCATTACCAGCACAAAATCTTTGTGCTTCCTTTTTTCTGTGCCTTCTTAAATGCTTCCTGGCAAACAATGGTCTGCCAACACAGGTACCCATATGACAGGGAAGTGAGCAACCAAACAAACCCAGGAGATCTGGCTAGTGAATAAACTGTCTAGAAAGTTGCTGTGAGAACCAGTGGAGAAGTTGGTTGGCAGAGCCTGCTCTGTTAAATGAGGAAAGTAATTTTTAAACTTGCTAGACAGGCTTGCAAGCACTGCCATAGGCTCTAACAATTATCTCTGATTTCCAGCAAGGCAGCTGAATTAAAGAGAGCTGCTTCATCAGGAAAAGAGGAAGAAGTTTGTAAAGAGATATTTCAGGTAGTTTGCTGTGTTTTTCTCCATCTTAAGCATGATCTAGGAAGCTATTACTATTCTTGGGGATTCTCACAAAATTAGGTTTTGGAAGTCATAGATGGGAGTATTTCATAGATGGAGCAAGATCTTGGTCGTCAATTTATTTAAATGTGTCATTGAACTAGGATGTTTTTGGTCTGCTCATGGTGTGACTAATGTGATATTTCACAGAGTATCCATTGGAAATTGGCTGAGTTGAGGTGAAGTCCAAGATTCTTTCTATATAGGATACCTTTTTCTTTAACTCTGCAGCAAGTATGCTTCTTTTGCCCAACATTTCCAGAATAAGTTCAGCTTTTTACAAACATCACTTAGTAAGCTACTAGCCCAAAAGAGAGCAGTTCAGTTGGGATGAGTTTGCAAAATTAAACTTTATGGAGGAAAACCTTCGAATCTGCCATCTTACATGCCACTCTGTTTGTTTGTTTGTTTGTTTATGTTTGGTTTTGTTCATTTTTTATCTGTATGCCTGTCTTATCCAAAGGTAGTTTTCTGATACTTTCCTAACAATAAAATTACTTTTCTTCAAGTGTGTCTGTTTCCAGGAGCCAGACCTCTGTAGTAGCAAGTCCTAAGTCGAGGTCTTGGTTGCTGTATGCTGACTATCCATTATAATAGACTTACAGAATTTATTTTGCTAAGAATGACAGTTTTTATAGTAAGTTCTGTTTGTCTCACTTCTCAAACTTTAAATGGAGACAGAAGCTGCATTCTTTGCATTGTCCGTAGTGGGGGAATGAAGGAAGGAACAAACCCCCGTGCCTTTCAGTAAAGAGTGTAAACCTGGATTTGCTCTTATGCAGAGTCTCAAAATATGGTAACAATCCTCCGTAACTTTTGTTTATGCTACTACACTCAGCTGGTTAAGATCTGTCCAATACTAAAAAAATTCAGTACAGAATTTTAGGTTTGGAGACTCTTTGGTAATATGCAAAGGAAGAAAAAATAGCTCCTATCACATTACTTCTCATTGCCAGTCTTAGGGACAATGGAGACAGTATTAGCAATCTGTTCTCTCAGTGTTTAAATGGTACTGTCTGAGACCTTTGGGGTATTTCCCTGGTCTCAGTTGCTCTTTATGCTCTTGTCAAACTGAGCAAAAATTAATATAGGCATCTTCAATTCAACTAAAAGCAAACTCAGAAAGAGACCTATTATTTAATTATATTCTTAATTAAACATGAACTGTTACGTTATGCTTTTTTCAGATCTTTCAATTTGTTCTGTTATGCTTTTCTTTGTTTTACAAGTGTGTTGAACTTTCAGAAAGTGTTTTGCATGTTGATATTGTAACTTAAAACATACTCAGAGTCCAGATACATGTAAGAACAGAGATTATACCAGCATTTTTTTAGAATTGATTTGCCATGGAAAGGTTTTTAATACTTGTTTTGTTACTGTATTGTTACAGCAGCTATTTTTAAGGGACAAAAGGCTGACAAATAGGTAGCAAGAAGTATTGGAATGTGAGGTAGCCAGGGTTGAAACTATTGGGAAAACTTCCTAAAAATACTACATATTTTTATATTTAAATCTGTGTAAATACCATGATCTCTAGCCTTGACTTTGGGGCATTTTTTGGATTCATTTATATGATACATATCTTTTAATCTTAATTACAAATAGTCAAGATAATCTCTGGGTGCTCATTTCAAGATGCTTAATTAAATACTGCAGGACAAGGATTTAGCATACATAAGTAACATTTTTAATAATGAAATTTTTTTTAGTCTGAAATGTTCTAGTGTATTTTACCTTAAAAGGATGGTTCTTAATATATTGTAAAATAGACTGCTCAGTGTAGCTCCATTTATGATTGTGCCTGTGTAATGACACAATTTTAGTAAGAAGGTCATTGTGCTTTCAGATGTATCTGTGCTTACATTAAAAAGTTGTTTTATTTTCTTTAGCTGCCATCTGAATGTTACTAGTGCCATATGAACTAGTGAGTGGAATTACTGTTCTGGTCCATCAAGAAAATGAGTGTGGGGTAGCATAGGTAATACTGAAGCAATAATTAGACCTGAAGAGTTCTTGCATGATCACCTGCAATACATTAAGAGAAAAGTTCGCCATTTAGCTATTCCAATTTAAAGAGCAAAAGGCTAAATCATTCGCTGACTTCAGAACTGAGCAGGTTTATGAGAGATGAAGTGAATAAGCTTCATGTTGTTTCTAGGTACTTTACCTACCGATTTACCTACTGATCAGGAATAAAAAGGTGTTTTCTAATCAAAGGAAAAATAACCTGGACACTGATCAGCTGGAAGAGATGTGCAGTTGGCTTAATTGCCAGTACTACCTTGCTCCGTCTTACTAAATGAGTGTAAAATCTGGATGGGCCCTGGGACGAGCAATTGTAGGCTTATTTTTCATGTTAAGTGCAGTTAGATTTTTGTAATTTTGATTGAGAATTACAAGTGCTCTACAAAGACTAAATTGTTTTATCTGTTAACCAGTCTCTAAATGTAAACAATAAAGTCTAAATTGTTAATATACCTGGCCAAAGACAGTTTTCAGTTAAACATTCAGTTACAAGAGACTGTGTGGTGATATTTAATGTGAAATACAACTTTTTTTGAAATTCCCATATTAAGGATATGTTATTATGGGGTAATTATATATCATGGTGCTTTTAAAATGTTTTTCTCCTTGAATTTTTCTCCCTTGCTGTCTGTTTAAAACAAGAGAAGGGAAAAATTAAGGGAAAGGTGAAAGTCTCTTCTACAGTCTTTTTTTCTCTCCTTACAAAAAGGGGTATGGATACAACTTAATTTTCAGACCCTAATTTAAAATAGTCTGGGCCCTATTAGTATTAGTAAAATTCCTTATGTGTAAAAGCACTTGCTTTGGGGAAGGGATTGGCCCCAATCCCAAACTAAACATAGTAATTTAAGTAATTGAAGTAATGAGTTTCTGATTTTACTTCAGTGAAGCTCGTTGTGTCTATATCCTTCCACTTAAGAGTATATTGTGTAAAAGTAAAGTAGAAGAGTGTTTGATAGCGCACTGCTGATTTAAGTTGATATTTTCTGATAATGCATTTTGAATACTTTACCATGAGGCTGCCTTATTTATTCAAATATACTTTTTTTTCCCCCTGCATATCACTTGCTGATTTACCATTTGCTGCAGAAACCTTTGCTAGTCACCAAAGGTATTTTGCTACTCTGTTCTCCTGGAAGCACCTTGTGCTGTCTGCTGTCTCTTGAGGGACAGGGTTGTTGCCCTTGTTTGTTGCTCTTGTACACTGGTTGGTCTGGGCAGGTGGCAGTGCATGAGCAGAGCACGGCATCCACGGATGAACCACAAAGGGCCTGTAAGAATGAAACCAGTGATCTGCAAAGTGCTCTCAAGCCAAACAAGCAAAAAAGCTAATGATGTTTTGAATTAACTTTCCTCAATGATTTGGCATTTGTTTGCTAGCAAGGCTGACAAGAGCATAAACCGCTGTTTCATGGTTTAATAAAGTCCACAAGGGGTATTTAGTGAAGTCATGTGCTCTTGATTCTCTACAGAGTATGTGTATATTAAGAGTGAAGGCATATCTCCTTACCTTTGTATTCCTGAGTCCTACTTAGGAGATATGTAGCTGTTTATCATGAATTGCACTTTTATTTTGCTCTGTTATTGTTACTGCATTACTGTAAAGTTGCTCTACTGACAACCTAAAAAATAAGGGAATTCTGGAGTTATCTTAATATCCACTTAAATGTCAGTGCATAAAATTCCTGAAACATGCATGGGATAACACCACGTAATGTGGTGTTGAGTTCAACGGAGCAATTGGAGAGAAAAAGATACACCCATGTCTGGGCTGCATAGTTCAAATAAATTGAACAAAATGGATCTTCATCAGTGCCTGACTGGGCTAAACTAGCACAGGTGTGTGCTTATAGCTCCATGTAAATATATGATGATGGAAGAATTAAGTGGGAGAAAACTTAGAGAAGTCAGAATCTATTAGATGAAATAGAATGAAATTCAGTTTCAGTATATGAATTGATTTAGCTGCAGTGGTGTATACTGACCAACTTCAAACAAAAAAGCAGGAATATTGCAGATGTGCTCAGATGAGTGGTGTTGATGTGTGCTGTACTCCCAGTGTCCCAACCCAGGGACTTGGGTTGTTGCTGTTGAGACTGTCTTGGTTCTGCTTCTGGACGCATTGTGCCAAAGGCTGCATGTGTTCTAAAGCTGGAGCTTGGATCCTGCATACAACAGTTGGACAAGTACTTTGTGAGTGTAACAGTCCTTTAACTATACCAAGCAAACAAAAAAATTATTTTTGCAGGTTTTTAACAGATGTGAAGTTTGATTTACCTTTGAGGCATGAGTCATGTAGGTGTTCACACAGGGATCCTTATATGCTCATAGCTATTTGAATCAGAGGCCTCTTCTGTTTGTAACTGGTATTTAGCTGCAGTATTCTTGATGCCCTCACCTGTTTGCTGACAACGCTTGGCTAATTTTGTTCTTCCCTGAGCTGCGTAGTTTTTTACTTGGAGTTTCTGGCCTTTAAATCTACTTGCCCTACTCGTCACTGGCATCTGTGGTAGTGGCTTTGTGGTCTCTTCAAGCTCTGTGTATTGTAGGCAGGGCCAAAAGATGGTGGCAAGGTGCAGAAGCTTCTCAACAGCAGATGAGACGGATGCTTGCTTATTTAACCTGTCTGAGCATGTGCTCCAGGCTGCGGGTCCGTGGGGCACAGTAGTAGATCTCTCCCACGTCATCTGGGAATTAAATAACTTTATAATATAATGCGGGTCTGCAGCCATCAGAGAGAGCACAATCCCCAGGTGTTAGTAGAATAATGGCTTTGTGTCTAGGATTTAGGTGAAGACACAGCAATGGCCTGTGTATTGGAAACAGAAGAGGAAAGGGAAACATCTTACAACCTCACAGATGCTGTGTGGTAGCTAGATTGTTCTTACCTGCAGGTATGGCAGAAGCACAGCTCTGCTTCACTGCTGATTTCTGTTTCCTTGCCAGTAGGAAAGAAAGGCCAGGAGTTCTAACCTTCTAGGGGGATATTTTTGGTGTTGTCATCATGTCTGGCTATCTTGACAGTCAGAGAAATTTTAATTGTTAGAGTTCAGAGAGAGGCAGGAATATACCTGTGTTTTGCCAAAGCACTTGTATCTGTTGTAGAGGATCTGCCTATGCTGTTTGACCTGAAAACAGATGGTCTCTCATGTTGTCAGGTTTTCTAGCTGTCAGCGTCCTTTCTTTTGCCTCTTTTATTTTTTTGGGTTTTTTTTTCCCAAGTGAGTTGGCTTTTACACTGCTTGGAGACCTTGGCTTCAGCTTTGCCTTATTCTCTTTTCAGACTTAAAGAAAAATAGTCACAGTTGAAGGCTTTATAAGCTTCACCTCCCGCTCTAATGACCTATTTGTATGCACGCTGTTGCTGTAGGTGTCCCAGCAGATGCATATTACCCATTTTGTCCACCCTGCCTGCAGTTTCCTGTCTCTAAAATGAAAAAAAAAAAAAAAGCCAAACCAGACAACCAACCCAAACCCACAACAAACTCTCTCTCTCCTGTTCTTGATGCACTTAGCCACAAGTCTTGCCAGTCATACATGTCCTACAGTTTGTCACTACCTTTATCTTTCTGGAGTCTGTGGAATTTTGCTGTGTAAAATTTTATTGCACTACAGAGAGAAAGGATTTTTTTTTATAGCCTGTTTTTCTAATACCAAAGAGGAGGAAAGAGATGAAATAATTTTATTCTGAAGCATTCATCTTTTCTCCCTTTTCCTTCAGACTTTGTGACTGGCTGTTTTCTTGGCCATTCAGGAAATTAATTGGTGTCTCTCTTGATTTCAAAACACTGCAATGGAAATATAGAAGTGAGTGTCACAGAGGAAGTACCTGTATATTTTTAGTGATGCAGATGTTCTAATAGTAAAATACCTGATTGATTGGCTTCTTTACGGCACTAAGGTATGGTGAGGATGTCTCCTTCAGTGGGAATTAGGTAGGGCTCTCTTAACTGAGACTCAAAAAACTGTATTGTTGACTTGAGGCATCCTTTTTTCTTTTCTTCTCAATGGAAGACTAAACTTTAGGCCAGTGCCCAGAAATTTTGCCTATGTCCTATTCAGTTGGATACAGCTGACTGGGGTAATTTGTCCGGCTACCTGGAATAAGGCCCCTAGGGTTATTTTCATAATAACTTTCTCCTTCCAATGTTAAGTTTAATTAGGATTAGTTTTGCTTAATCTACGGTGGGGTGTGCAGGTCATGCACTTGAATGGAGGGACTGAGTGGTTGCTGTCTTTAGGTTACAATGATGGTATATATCACCATAGTATAGCAGTATTGAAGAACACGCTGTAAAGTCACAGGATGTTCATCAAGACAGAATAATTTAGCATGTCAGGGATTGAGTTTGCTTTTTGTTGTACTCTGGATGTTGTGAGTACCTTAGCAAAAGTCTCGGTCACTTCATGACTTGGATCCTGTGAGAGATTTGGACCTGTGAGGCAGACATCTACAGATAGATATGTCATATCTATTATGCATTCAGAGAATGATTCTTGAAATACCAATTCAATTTATGATTGTGCTGAAGTGGTGTGTGTTGTGATTCGAACACCTTAGCACAGCAGGGTCAAAGTTTGCCCTAGAGTGGGAAAGTTTGTTGTTCTTTTAAATAATATACATGCTCCTATTTGGACTTGCTTCTGCCTGTCATTGGAAGCCCGGAGATACTTTTCATTTTCCTTTTTCCAGCAGTGATGTCTTCCAGTTTTTAGGATAATAGTGGTCTAATATTTCTTGAATCAAAATTTGGGATTAAAATAGTGATCACCTTCAATGAACATTTTGAAATATCCTTATTGAGAAGAAGAACACTGTAAAACAGCATAAACAGGTCTGGGTACCTGTAATTTCCAAGTAGAGGAAAGAAGAGAGATGGGACCATAAAAGCAGGTAGTGTCAACAGGAAATTGTGTCGTTTCATTTACATTGTAAACACTTAACGCTGGCACAAACCAGAATTGCAATTTTTTTTAATCATATACCTATGTGAAGTTGCTTTCATCTGCATATTTATTCTCATTTTGGATTATTTCAGCACTGGAAATGGCTCAGTATTACAGTGATGTCAAGTAACCACACTTTTCACACTTTTCCCTGTACAGTAAGATTTTATTGCTAATGTATTGTCTAAGAAGAGTGCTGGTGTTCATTCTTACCACTCTTCCTTGTAAGGAACCTTTGTTACATCTGTGCAATGTGGACCAAGTCAGTGTCTTTGGAATGCTGTATTTTTATGGGCTTTTGTGGTGACATTTACGTGACCCTTTTTATCCATTTAGCAATCTGAAATCTAATTAAATGAATGTTTTGTAATTTTTAGTCATCTTTATTAAAATTAAGTAGTCTTTCCATTGTAAATTTGTTCCTCGGGTGAAATCTTCAGTGTATATGCTCTCCCAAATACTGAGAAAGATATGTTTGTGCACAGATAAGAGATGTTGATTTTAGTTATCTTGTCAGAGGTCCAATATGTGGAAGAATTAAAAGTGAAAGATGGAAAGAAGGTGTCAAATCATACAGGCTGATGAATAATTTTGAACGAGCCAGTTGAGATGTGAATTGGATGTGAATATGGTTAGCCAGAAACTGAATATTATCTTAGGTTTTATGAATTTGAATACTCTTCCATTGCTCTTTGTGATCTTTTCAGGACGGGAGGGATAAAAGAAAGCTTACATTACAAGAATTTTATATTTAAAAAAAAATTAAAATCCTACCAGTTGGTAAAGCTTTTGAAATCTATAGTCTGTTGGGAGACCTTTTTATTGAGATCTGCATGTACACACACGTGTGTGTATTGTTTATGTCTTTATATCTTGATCTGTGGATTGTTATACTCTGATCCCCTAAGTTTGGTGAATTTGAGAATCTTGTTGGGATTGTTGGGTTGTCTGTGTCATGCAAGTGAACAAGAATGTGGTTGTAAGGTACCAAGTAGAGAGGTTCATTTTTGTTTACAAGTATACAGAAATGTGCATGTTTTAGAATTATCTCACCGTTAATATGTTGAAGCTAGTAATTCATAATCCTGTGTTCTTTTTCTTCATAATTATCAGATGATGACTCTTTTTGAATGGAAACCATTGTTGTAATTTGGACTTACATACGCAAAGAAAGACAATGGTGATTTTATTTCATGAAGTGGCTAAAAGGGAAACTGATGCTAGAACAAGCTCCAGTTATTTATTATTCTCTATTTAATTTTACCTGGATAGTTAGAAGATTAACTTGGATATTTCTGTGCATCTGTGCATACTAAGTGTGACACTTGAGTCTTGGAGGTGACCTTGTCTGCGAAGTTGCTTTGAGAGCTGTCTCCTACTCAAGTTAATAGTGGTAGTATCTGTAGTAAAAGATCATTCAAGATTGCTGGTCCTTTGTGCTTAATGTTTGTTTTCTGTTAACTGTCTTTTGCAAAGTTATTTTGTGCTCTTGCCAAAGCTCTGCATGTTTGAGGAGTTTATAAATAATTTTTGATTGTCCTAAGTGCAGTTCATTGATGCCTGTTCTACTTCAGGCTTCAAGTGCTGTGTCCTGAGATGCTAATGTCAATGTAGAGCTGCCTTAGGCAAGTGTAAGATGCCGTTGAAATAGAATATGGGAGAGAATAAGTAAATTACCTGCAGATAAATACAGTAAGTGGCAAACTTCATTTTAGTTTTTGTGTGGTTGTTCAGTTATTCATTTCAGATGCTGGTTGCATATCTGTGACAAATAAAATGATCGTATTCTCTTTAGCATGAGCCATTAGAATTTAGCATTACTGGCTTTTTTCCAGTCAGTAAGATCAGAGGAAGTGTGAAGTAGACTCCATTAGATGCAGAGACTAGGTCCGCCTGACTTGTGCTTAACTACTACTAACAAGCTTGAAATCTGATTCACCTGCCTCTCAGACGTCTTTTATAGGCAGTGGCTTGAGATCACTCCAGGAGCTATTCCTTCCCTGATACTTCTCTAGCCTGTTGGTAAGGCCAACTTAGGTGTTGCTTTTGAAAGCAGTATTCTTAATACAGCTGTTTCTGAGTTCTTCAATTACTAGCAAAGAACCTGTACTGCAGACTTGGTTGGTTTGGTGGAGCATACAAAAGGGCCTTATTACCTAGAGAAACCTTTTTAAAAATTATTTATGCATTAGTACACACAGGAGAACCATGCTATGTCTCTGTAAGGAAAAAAAAAATTTCTCTGGACAGTTTGTTCCTGAAAATGACCTGAAGTGATTGAGATTAGGATCGCTGATCAGATGAAGGTTTTTCTGGTGTATAAAGCAGTATAAGAATATTTAAATTTAAACGACAGTGCTGGATAAAATTAATATTCAACTATGTTAAATGCAAGTCAAAGTTAAAAATAATGAAATTGTCCATCAATAGTCAAGACTATTGACTCTGAGGTTACAGAGAGAAGATCTTTCAAAGTAATTCTTCTACAGGGGAAAAATTGCAGGCAGTATTCAAAATGCAAATATTAAATTAACGTATCTCAAATAGAAACAGGCTATAAAAAGCTATATCTGAATTTAGCATAGAGGAAATTTTGCAAAATTACATGCATATTTTAATATGCTTCAGTATAAACACTGTTTTGACTGGAATTTTTACTGGAATTGGAAAATTAAACAATGAAATCTTTCCAGTAGTGAAATACGTCCTGTTGTCTTTGCTCTATGTGACCTAAGGTTTTAATGTCAAAAGCACCTTTGTTTTAGCTTTGCATTAATCTGTATTAGTTTGGAATGCTAGAAGAAACACTTCTCAGTTTTTCTGGCCCTTATCATGTGTGCTTTTTTTTTTTTTTTTAAACTGAGATTTCTTTGTATTGAGACAGTTGTCCAAACTGTATGATCTGAGTTTCAAGGTGGGAGTGTCAGTGTGAATACTGCATAGTTTTTCTGAAAATCAAACAGAGGAGGGAGGAAGAGAAGCTGTTCTTCGAGAAAATGTTTTAATTTTTTGTTCTATCAAGTCTAATATTAATGGCCATTTTTTTTATGTTTTTCATAGATTTTAATTTGTTTTTTTCTGTGACCTCTCTTTTACTTTCTTCTAAAATAAGATCTTAGTTCTTTTTTGTTTTTTTTTTTTTGTTTGTTTCTTTGGTTTTTAAAATAATGTTATTGTTAAGATTTTTGAACACCTAGCAATGTTTTTTCTCAGTTTATTAAAATGGAAGGTGAGTCACTTTATTACGGCTTGTAAAATTAGAGCCTAAACTAAAGCGTAGATAGTCTGATTGAGTGTTACTCTTGAAGCTTATTTTGAAAGGTTTTGTACAAAACCAAGCTGTGCTGAAACAATGGTGCTCTCCAGTGGTGGAGCAGAATATTTGAGTAGAGAAGCAGTAGATCTTGTATATTTCAACAAGAGCTTTTGGCACACACTAAAATGTATGTAAGTAGTCTACGTAACTTAGTTAAGGAGGTGTGTCATAGACTGCAGCTTCTATAAGTTGTTTGTAGCATGAATATTTCACTGTCAAATTGTAGGGAAATTCCACGTTTCATATGCGGTGTTTTGAGCCTAGTACTTGTCAGTACTTTTCCTGACTTAATGGCTGATAGAATAGAAAGTAAATGTATGTACCTTGCATAAAAAGGCAAATACAGAAATGCCAAACAGTACAAATACATGATGAGGAGTACTGTTCAGTTAGCAGGAAAGGAGGTAGTGCTTGCACTGAGAAGTTAGACATTGAAACCTGCAGTGTGTTGTTGAGGGAAAAAGGGAAACTGACACTGTTCTGGCATGTATTCATAGGAGTGCCTGTGTCCAAACGCTAGTGAAATACAGTGGCTGCGTTCAACTAGGTTAAGACCTCACATAGAACGCTGTACATAAAGAAGTATATTAACTGTTACAAGGACTAAAAAATGATTCTAGCAATTTGGACCAGAAATGCAGAGAGGAAGAATGGGAGCTGTTCAAAAGGAAAGTGAGAGGAAAATGAAATGGACAAGATTGTTATAATACTTTCAATAAAAGGAGTTTTAGGAAGCCGGAGAGAATTTGGATAGGTGTGGTCAGATGCTGGGGATAGGTTCCTGAGGACCATTGTATAAGGGCTGTCATGGGTATGAGAGCCATTTAATGGTGTTACCCAGTAGATACTGGCTCCTACCTTCTGGAGAGCGGAAAGATCAGCCAGAAACTACCATATGGCCGCAGCTGCTCCTCTTGAGTATGAGGTATCTCTTTGCTAGGGAGAATCTCACATTTCCTGCAAAATGTTTAATCAAGTTAACATCTAATTTGGAAGAGTACAGTTTGATGCATAGCCTTTGGGCTGAAGAATTCTCATTTCCTATAAAACATGGAAAACTAGATGAAATTAGGGTGATTTTAATGAGAATAGAGTTTGTGTATGTGAAATAGACTAATATTTGGATAAGCACGTTGTCTTCTTAATATAGCATTATTTACATATGTAACAAAATAATGAAGATTAATATTTTCTCATTCAAAAGGTATTAATTTCCAATTTGGTTTGGCTACAGTGCTCTCAAGTCTTGCCTATCTTAGTACTTGAGTAGGGTCCCACTCATGCTTTATCAATCCGTATCCTAGGGATGATGAGGCTGGAGTGTTGTGGAATTTCAGCAGTACTGTTTTAGTTGGTCTGGTAAAGTTCACATTGTAATGGTGTGAGATGAAAAGGCTGCTTTGGTGTAGTTGTTTGCTGTAAAGAGAGAAGGAGCTGGGTTTCACTATGACACTGCCAAGAGAGGCTTTGCAACACAAGCCCTTTCCCTTTCTGCAAGGCAAATGAACAGTCTAGTTTTGTGTTGAAATTATGACACTTTAGGTATACCCCGATACCAATTGCTGATGCTCTGATTAAGTTGACAAATCTGTTCTGGAAAAGAATATAATCCTTTCTCTAATTTTTCTTACAACTTCATTATTATTTGCATGCCAACGATGGTGCCTGCTTCCATCAGTAGGTTTAGAAGACTCATTGACAGGAGCCATTCCATGTATAGCAAGTTTAAATTTAATAAAATAAATCCACTACAGTCTTAATGTGTTAGAAGGAATACTTAATATTGTTAAGTATAGGGATGCTAGAATTGAAATCATAACATTTTAAGACAAGTAAAGAAAGCAGCATTAGGAAGTGTCAGGTGAATTTAGAATCTACCCAGAAGGGAGTTGGGGAAGCTGTGAAGTTTGGTGTCCTACATCCTGAGGCTCCTGAATGATCCAGTCCCTTTCCAGACAGAAGGATTGTTCCTGTAAACTTAGGTGGTCTAATTTGTACTTTTTTATAGCCAACGAAGTTGTTATAGAAATCTCTTCCTCACCTATGGGTTTTCCACAGTATTTGATACCACATCCATTTTGTCAGATGAAGAGTCAGCTGTCAGACACATGTACCACTTGTGTCCAGCAATGCCAAGTCCTTGGGCACTTGCTTTGGGCAGCAGTACTGCTCTTTTCTAGCTAGTGCTGGTGAAGGGAGAGTGTCTCTGGATTATCTGGTTATGTAATTTGGGAGGCCAGGTTCCTTTTGCAGAGCCATGGGCATCTGAGACTTTCTGCTGGCTTTTTAGTGGTGCATGTTGGCTTTGCAACCTTTGTAAGTGGAATGAGGAACACAGCAATTTGCCTGCTGTCTTGCTGTTTCTTTGCCAGATGTGATGAGGCTGAGTGTGCTGTACAGTGGTCTAGCAACATTGGAGACAGCAGCCTGTGCTGCTTTTCTTCCTCCCATAACCCCACTATTGCAAAACTGGGTTGTGTTGCATGGTCCTGGGGTCGTGGACCTGGGGCTGCACTTGAGTTTCTCAGAGGGGCCATAGGGCTGACTGCTGTGGACCTGGGCAACTTGGTTTCTTTTTTCTAGGCTGTGTTTGGTGGTAGCCTCCTTGAATAGGTCCCCTAGGTGTCAGTGCTTCGGGAATAATTTCACTGAAGTGTTTCAGTTGAGTGGCTTAAAAAATTTTGCAGGATAAGGATGTCCGAATTAGTTAGCAAATGTACTTTGAAATGTTGCCACTTTTCTGAGGTAAAGAACTGTAGCAAAGTAATGTGAGAAGGGATGATGCAAAATGCTGGGTGGAGTTCTACCATGCAGCTGCAGGACCCACACCTGGTTGTGTTATGCCTCTTCTGGGCATCACTCTTACAGTGTGGATGTGCTCTTTGGCTTTCCGGGGGAAAAAAATTACAGCTTTGTGCTTGTGTGCAACAGCAGGTTCCTTCTCTAGACCCTGAAAGGTCACCATCTGCTTTCCCAATTGCTTTTTGGTGATCTTTTGTGTTTGTTTTAAATTATTTTTTATTTTTTCTTTCCATTAGTTTCTCAATGAACTAAGTTTTCTATTAGGCTTGATTTTTCTTTTCGTTCTTCTCCTTTGGATTTGGAAGTAGGGATTCTGTGCTTTCAACTTCTGGTTTTGTCTTTTCAGTCATCTCTGAAAATCTGTTGGTTCATGAATTTGAGCTTGTTCTTTTGCTGAACTGAGCATTGAGTTTGGAAGCACTTCTGTCTTTCTGTAAGGAGGAAAAGTTCCCTGTAAGATGGGTAATAGAAAGAGTTGTCAGTATTCAAGTTCTGTTGGGGTTAGCAGAGAATAAATTACACACAGTTTAAAATAACTTCAGGGTCATTTGTGATTTCTTATGTGGTTTACTTATGAGGCAAATCTGTATTACTAGAATAACTTGTCTGTACAGGATCAAGACATCTATGCCTTTCTGTCTAGAGGAAGGGTCTTCTAGATACTGTAGATCTAGGTCTCTGCAGACTTTAGTTTTGTTGTTTTTTTTTTTTCTGGTGAAAAAGACTCCAGCACTTACTGCTGATCCGTCCTTCTCCTAAATCTTCAAGTGAGTAATAATTTTGTTTCTAATATGAAATTCCTCTAGAAAATTACTCCTGCTTTAGTTTGAGTGTGATTGTTGGGTTTTTTTAATGGCATTTAGGTTTTGCTTTAAAACTACTCAGGACCTTTTTAGTTTATTCCCATTTTATTTTCAGTGTGTATAAAATGTTTTCAAATGGATTTTTTTTCCTGTTTATGGAACACTAGGAATTGGAAGAAGGTTGGAAGATAATGTATTTTGCTAGTAATATTTTATCAATCTACTTCATTTACAGGAAACGGTCGTTGGTCAAAATGTGCTTAACTGAGCAGGCACAAAAAATTAATGGGCAAAAGTACAGTGTGTAGGTAGGTTGCATTTTTCAGTGTGCTTAAGGTTCTTTGAGGAGAACCTTATTCTAAGGGAATGGGATTAGCTCTCAAAATGTAAGATTTTTATTTTTAAAATATTTAGGTAATAGGTTCAGCAATGAGGTGTTGAAGGAACTGGCTTTGAAGTATATTGATATGCTCCCTACCTTTTTGAGTTTTTATTAAAAGTGATGTGGAATGTTGTGCATATGCATTTGAGTGGCCACTTTTTTTTTTTTTTTAAAGTCTATTTAACATGTACTTTAAAAATTTTTGCAAACGCTTTTCTTTGATTTGTAAACATGGTGTTCCCAAAATTGATAGTCTTCTCAAATTTGAACCTTACTAATTTATAAAGTGGTTTGGCATCTTCAGTTTTTGATGGATGGTTTTACTACATTCAGTGCATTGAAACATATTGCAATAGCTGTTACACTTCAGTATCATTTACTGCAGTCTGTAATAATAGCAAAAGTTAGTCGAGGTTCTGTGATTGTAAATTTGCAGAAACTCTGCCACACAGTGAGTGGTTGAATTCTGCATTTTGGAATAGAAATAAGAAACATGTTTTATTATCCTTTTGAAAAAAAAAGTCCTTCATATTAACAGTCTGCTTTACACATAAACATTCTTTGGAATCCCTGGTGTTGCTTCAGCTGAAATGGCAATATCTAAAAAGATCCACGAAAAGCCCTCTAGGTTTTGCTCATACAGAAATGTATGTTGTTAATAATGATATGAAATACTTTGGGATAGCACTGCATTTGATTCAATAAAATAATCTTTGAAGATGAAAGGTTCAATTTCAGGACTGTTTTGTTTTTTATTTTAACATCAGTAAGTAGAATTTCAGTGGCTTTTTGTTTTTATTGCAAGTCTCAAGCTGTGGTGCTATGCAGTGCAGCCAGATTTTATATTTATTGTCTAAACATTAAGTAGGAAGGAGGTGACGTTTCTAAATTGAGTATTACGCCATTTTAAATGTAAAATTTGTTACATTCTTGTGAATAAGGGAGGAATTTGGGTGGGACTGACTCTGTGGATTATTAAAAGCTGACAAATTCTTGGGGAAAAAAGTGAATGTGATAAAGCATGACGTTCAAAACAAATGAGTTAGCTTTAGGGTTTTGCCAAATTGCATTTGAAAGCAGCATGGTCACGTTCCCAGGAGCATGTCATGACATGGTTAGGATTCATTAAGCTAAGATGTGCAGCAGAGTCGGTAAACCTCAAGAATAGCTTGCTTTTGTGATTACTCTGTTTTAAATTTTGGCAATATGTGTTTGAATTTAATGATACACTGTGGAAAGTCCCAGAAGTGATTTTGAAGAATTTTTCCTTTCTGTTGTCATGTATTGTTTGTTATGCTCAGTTAGAAATCAGTTTGAGCATTTAAATGTGAATGTGAACTTTCTCCTATGGGCTCCTAGCTCTAGTCCCAGAATCCCAAAAGGCTGGGAAAAAGTTATGCTTGGCATGGGTCAGTTTCTTGTTCTTCAGGGTAATTTATCAGTGTGTTCCTTTTGTGTCCAAAATATTCTCCAGACTGTTTTGGCTTTCCAAGAACAAGGCTGAGTGGGTAGTTTGCTGTTAGGGACAGTGGCTTTCACCAGTAGTTTCTAAAAAATTATTTTTCTGGCACTGTGTTTCTCCTCAGTCTCTCATGTAGTGCTTAAAAGAAGGTGAGACCAGAGAAGCCTGTGGTGCAGAAATGCAGTTCCCTGTGCAGGTGAGAGCCAGTGTTTAAAGTGCAGCAATGGTATGTGTAGACTGGTAATTAAGGAGTTTGAAAAGTTGTAGTTCCAGATATCCTTGGTATCAGGATGACAAAAGTTGTCCTAACTTAATTGCCGTGATAAGGAAGGCAGATGAGTGTTCTCATTCATGAATTTATATATTCTGAACCAGGCAGTAGGATCCCTTCTTAAAGTCAGTAGTGCTTGAGATACATGCAGGTGCCAGGGTAGGAGGAATAAGGACTAGCAGAGTTTGAAAACCCCTGGGATGTGATTCAGCTTATTTAAATTTGGGCTATATCTGATACTTCATGTAGCAGTACCAGACAGACCTGTTTTGAAAAACTGGATCCACAGATGAAAAGTCATTCATTTATTGAGAGCAATCTTCAGCTTTGTTCTTTCTGAAGCAGTAAAATGAGTTTGCCTTGTAAAAGAAACCTTCTTTGGTTGAGCACTTCTATATCCATGTTGTCTCTCATTTCCAGTCCAGCACTTTTTTGTACCAAGGAATTTTACAGAAGCCTCTCATCCAAGACTGTTTTGCTTCCTTTAAAAATAGGTGCTTTAGAACAGGACTTAGAACTGAGGGATGCTTTTGTAAGAATGTTGTCAAATTTAGATTTTTGTTTGTATTAAATTCTTTGTTGATTTGAACAAGAATGAGAAAGTTGTATTTCAGAGCCCCTGATTGAGAAGATAGGTTTGTCCCTATGAGCATTTATATAGGAAAAGGGAGCAAACTATCAAGTTCTATTTTATGTTAAAGTGCAAGTTATAAAATTTAGTAATCTCTACAGAAAGGGACTGGAAAATTGCTGTAGAGAACTGCATGCATACTTTGCTCTTGATGAGAAGAAATTCAGAAACATCAATATAGAGTAGAAGATCAAATAAGTATTGGAAGTCACAAAGTTCCAGAGGGGCTCCTGTCTTTCTCCTATTTAGGCTAAGTCACAGCTTTTCTTCCTTGTTTGTTGGATCACTATAAGTAATTGATATTTGAAATAATTTTTTCTCTGAAATTTAGCAACATTTTTAAAAAGAAGACTGTTAAAGTGGAAAAAATAACAAAAACAGAAAAATAGAACTAACCAAGGATGCACTTTCTACACAGAAAGTAGAAAACCTAAAGGTTTGCATTTCAATCTTTTGTCAATTAATCTGACTGTAAACTTCACAGGAAGCCCATACAAATAAATACACAAAGGATTCAGAGAATATTTTCGTAGTGCACAAAGCCATAGTATAGTGAAAGTCTTAGTAGAATTAATTCTTCCTAAATAACCTGAAATATAGAAAGTTGTAAGTCCTTTTCAAAAGAAAATGTGCAGCCCCTTAATTTTATCTGCTTAACTAGGGCTATGTATGCCCAAACTAGGTATCTAAGCATTTAATCTAAAGTTTAGCAAATTTATCTTTATTAACAAAAAAGGCGCTTCAGATAATGCATGTTTTCTCTGTATGCTCTTCGTGGATTGCCGACAGATTATTTTCCTTTAGTGTTTTTGAATCATTACTTAACAGACATTGGTCAATATTTTGTTCTTTTCAATTGAAATTGTAAACTGGGGGCTAATGTTTGACATTATGTGAGAAGCATGAAGGTATCAATAGTTAAGATCTTGTAATACTTGTGGGTTTATTAGGGTTTTGTTGTCATTTTTTCCCAGTGAAAAGACAATTGAGTAATTAAAATAAACCATGCACAGATGCTGGGTGCTGACTGGCACCCTGTGCAGGGGAAGTGGGATTGTTCATGTGGTTACTCCCCTCAGCTGTGCTCTTGCTCCTGTCCCAGAGGTGTCTACTTGCTGTAGGAATGGTTGGACAAGGTATTGTAGCAAATCCTGTGTGAACTTCAGTAAAACTTACCAGACATAAATTGGTGGTACCTCAGTTGTTACTTGTGTTTGCACCTTGCCAGCAGCCCCCGTGGAACAGGCATGACGGAAAAATTTAGGATGGCAAATTCATTGGTCACCCTAGTTCAATTTTACCATCACAGATGATCAGTTACTTGTTATACTTGCTTAATAGTGTTTTCCATCATACAAGAATTCATCCTTCTGATAAAGTGAATATGGACAACAAGGTGCTTGCCTTGATCTTCAGATACAGTTTCTTGGTTTTTAAGATACTGTAAATTGGGGCTGTGGCTATTACATTGTCCCACCTGCTATGGCATAGTGTAACCATGGCTGAAACCACAGCACAGCTGGACGGCTGGCTAAAAATGTAAGGAGCCAGCCAGGAGCAGGACTGTGACAGACTTCACTGCTGTGAAACACTATGCGAAACACTTGGGAAAATTCTGCTCAGTGATGAGTCGCACTGTAGTGAACCTTTTATAATAAAACACAAGTCAAAATCTTCCAATTCAAAACCTTATTATAAAACTTACATTCTTAATGTAAGAATTGTCCACTGAATGTGTAGAAGGTTTTTCTCTGTCACTTCAAAATCCAAAAACTTGCTTATCATCAAAATTTTGTTGTTCCAGCTTGTAGTGTATTGTGGTTGTGTTTGTATTCCACTTTCCCTGTAACTGATTTACTGTCACTTTTAAACTAATTTTAAAGTATCCTAAACAATCTTATTCCCAAATAATGCTTTGAGACTTAAGTAAACGGCATTCTACCAGCTATCTGTATATCTGGTTTTCTTTGTTCTGCTTTCAAAGCTTTTGTTATGTGTTTAATTTATCGAATCCTCTAGACTTTTCATTGCAGTTGCTTAAAAAAATTCATGTCAGTACTTTAGAATTAGTAGATCCTCCTTTCCAGGAATCTCCAGTACTGGAGGCAAATGCTTTGTGTGCATTAGAATTTGTTTGATAGCTGTTTAACTTTAGATTCTTTTAAGAAAAAATCATGTGTTTGTGTCTGATTCTTTTTCTGCATTTCACTTAGGTATGGGTGATATAGTTAGTCTTGTCAAGGTTTTTTTCTGTTAATAAGCAAAAAGCTTTTGATGTATGATATATATCCAGTTACTTTATGAAATACATATTTTTGATTCCTTTATACTTACCTGTGTACATTAATAATGTCACCGTTTCTGAACTAGTTTGAAGATAAATGCTGGTCAGAGCTAGGAAAACGTACTTTTTTGTGTGTGGCTAGGTTTTGGGAGTTACAAATTGTGCACCGTGCTTTTTCTATAGGCTGTTCATTTATGCTGCCTTCAGGAACATTATTCTTCATAGCAATAAGTATTTGGGTAAGTTCCCTTTTAAAAAGAGGGGGAAGATTAACAAAAGCTGCAAGGAATATATTTAACAGAAGAATGGCACCACATAGATAGATAAGCAATTTTTAAAGAAATGACAGTATTGAAGGAGATCAAACACAAAGAATGCTCTAGTATTTGTAAACGCTTTTGATGTTTGCAGTTTTTGAGAGCTAGTTACTGTATGTTTCAGTCACTTAAAGAGAGCTGCAGTATCTGGGTGGTATTTTGTTTAAATTAAGAATAACTATGAAGTTATGCAACATGTGCTGCCTCCAGTTATCTGGTATATAGGTCCATGATGAAATGTATCACCCTCCATATTCTTGCCAGCCTGATGCTAAAGAGAACGACATATTAATAACTTTATTGTATTCATTTAGATTTTGAAAATACAGTAAAGAACTAATTTTTATCTTTCCTGAACAAGATTTAATTCTGGAATGACTTTTTTTTTAAAACAAAACTTCTAAGATTCTGCTTCAAAATTGTGCAGGCTGGGGGAGGGCAGGAACAGGATTGTATCACTCAAGAAGCAAGAACTTCTTTCAGGACTTGGCTGACCCTGAGAATACTTCAAAGAATTCGGCATCAGATTGTGGTTGTAGTGATTTAAATCTTCTGCTTTCCCCATCTGCAATACTAGTAAAATATGTTGAGACTAAATTAATTTGAGTGTTTTGCTATTGCAAGTTTGGATGAAAGTGAAGTAATGGTGCTGGTTAGGATAACTTCTGAATCTTGTGAAATCAGAAGTAGGAACTGTGAACAAAGTGTGTATGTTAGCTGAAGATTGAGTAGTCCCAATTTCAGTAAAAGTACACTTTTTTTTTTTTTTTAATGAGACCAGAATGACAGGAAGCTACATCCTGTTGCTTGTTTTACCATGCTGTTGAGGCACTAAACATTGCTGTGCTGTTTTGGAACAGTTATATAAAACTGTTTTCTGAAAAATTGTGAGGAAGGTATGAGATGGAGGGGACCATCCTATGTCTTGGGGCTTGGGCCAGGTCTCAGCAGCATTTGCAGTCTGGGCTTAGACTGCCAATTTGAGGTAGTTCTGTTTTAAAATGTTGTGGTGTAAAGTCTGTCCATTCCAAGAAGAGTTGCTTTTAATTTAAAATTGGTATGTAATTTCAGTTTCTGATATTTGAACAAAGTTTACAGCATAAAGCCAGTTTTTTACAGTATGAGAATCTGAATAAGTCCATGGGCATAAATGAGAGGGTGTGTAGCTAGTCTAATTCAATTTTTGACAGCTTTAATGAACAGCACAGTGATTAGAGAGATTTAAATTAAACATGTGGAAGATTAGTACAGTGGAAAGGCACAATAGCTACATTTACCATTTCCTTAATTTTACTTGTTGATTGCATTTGTGATAGAGTGGTAGGAAGCTCAGTCTATAATCTATCTTTTCCACTATGGAGTAGTAACACTTAACACACATGATGAAAAATAATGAGGATTTGCAGTTCAGAAATTTAAAGTCTTAATTCCAGTACTTTTCTCTTACCTTTTTAAAAAGATCAGCAAATTTTTTTTTTAAGACTTGTTTGGCCTTTTACTTCAGATATGATGTAAAAACATTCAAAGTTGTTTTGTCATACTTTAGTTTATGTGTGAACCTGGTATGGCTGTAATCGCAACATAGCCTGGCTGTGTAATCAGAAGGTTGCAAGAAACAGGCCCTGGAATACTTAGGAAGCATCTGAAGACTTTCATTTAATAAAAACCACAGTAAATAAATATCCAAAGGGTAAAAGTCTGTAATTTTGACTTGGATTTTTGCATTTGCCCTGAAGAGTCACAGACTCATACATATATTATAGGAGGACGCTCCAAAAACACGTAAGTGAATTTAACTTCAACCTCTCTGTGGTCTTGGGAAATGTTTCTGCTTTTGCAGACTGTAACATTAGTCTGGAGAAGGAGAGTCACTGAGAGGCAAGTATGCTGCCAGGAGGTTGTGGCAGCTCGTAAATATTTCTTTTTCTTCAAGGATTCAATATATTAAACATACTTAATGTTTCCAGTTGTATTTTAAGGTAAGACAAGATGTTTGATGTGCTGTGTGTGCAGAATAAATTTTTGGCCAGAATAGTCTCAGGTATTTCTATTTTTAGAATACTTTTGGGAGAAAAAAAAAAGGCCAAACCAAACGGAAGCCTGTATTTCTTAAAATTCAACTTAAATTAAAAATACTGGTATTACCGCTTTCTTGAGGTGCTTCAAGCAAATGGTTTACAAAAGCTTACATTAAATACTGTATGTGTGAATGTACTGATAGAAGATAAATAGTAGCTGCTCTCTTACTCAGTTAAAAGATTAATCCACCTTGTGCTCCCTGTAGAAAAAGCACCCCCTCCAAAATACCAACAGCACAACTTCCCCCACCCTGGCAGAAGCTGGAGTAGAGAAATGGGTCTAGTACTGATTGATTTGATGTCAACAAACTCCATCAGAGTAATGAAAGAAAAAACATTCTGTTGTATCTTACTGTACAGTGCTTAACTGCAGGAAATGCTCAAGAAACCAGGGCTTATTTAAAATACAGTATTTTAAATTAACTGAACATGAAAGTTTTGACTCTATCCAGGAAGAACTAGGAAGGCAGTGGAGCTGTCTTAAAAAGTTAGTGGAATTGATGCTTTAAAAAAAAAAAAAAAAAAAAAAAGATAGCTGCAGTATTCTTGGAAAGAGGAGCCTGTTCAAAATCATTGCGGAAATGTCCCAGCTGGAGCAATGGTTTCCCTTTTAGCTGAAGCACAGATGCAGAAATATAGCCTCCTGGCTGAGAGTCTCAGCTTGGAAGTAAATAAAAAGTCAAAGGAACCCTGTTCTTTAATTTTTAATTTTTTATTCTTATCATAGAGTAAATGAGATTTGACATGGTGAAAACACCTAAATAATGGGATTATGAACCAAAATTGAATTAATACTTCAAAGTTTGTTTTTCCCCTTTGGTTTACAAGCTTTTATCTTCATGTCTCATACATAGTGCAAAAGTTTTTAAACAGGAAACGAACCAACGAAAAACAGTGTCCAGTGAACAGATGTTTTGTGACACACATCATCTAATAATGCTTAATATTTTGTAGGAATACAGATCTAGAAAGCTTATCAGTTGGCATTTTTGATTTCAACTAATTTGGGTGTGTAGGAAGTGTTAAATATTCCTTGAATGGTATGTAAGGTAATGACTGCAGAGATAGCTGGAGGCACTTAGCAGATGGAACTCTGTTAGCTTGGCTTAGGTGTGATGTAAGGGACCACAATAAGATTAAGAGAAATGGGGAAAAAAACCACTGTCACAGCAACAGAGCACGCACGTGATCATGGTATTTGCTCACTGACAACATTGTCCTTGCAATCATCTTCCCTTGCCTGTGAGGCCCAGCTGACCTTCATGTTTCCAACTCATCCACTCCCATCCCTGTGCTACCAGCTCCTGCCCTGCCAGTGTCCTTGATGCAGGTCATTTTCACTTTTGACCCCCTGGAGGGATCAGCCTCCTTAAAATCCAAGAGTGTTGTTTCCTCTTTCCTCACCACTAACTTTCCTTGTAAAAATTTTTGATTTGGCAGATTCTGATTTCAGTGTAAATGTTTGCATGCTACTCCACCAGGGGTTTTCTTTTGTTTTGATAGCTTCTTAGAGGATTCATAAGCATAAAACATTTTTGAGATGCTCCTTACAATTAAACTTTTGTATAATTTCTTTTATACTGGAAGCACTTATCTCTGCTTCAGAAGTCAAACTGTAGTGCTTGCTTAGAGTAGACGAAGACCTGGTTTGTTTTCCAGTTTAAGCTGTGTTGATCCATTTGTGCATTTTCTGAGTTGATTGTTTTTTGTGGAAAATACTGTTGAACAGCTGTGAGTGATACCAAACATCAGAGGTGGTAAAGTATGTCATGCTGATATCAAAGCTGTAACACTTACTAGAGAAAATGTACTTAGCACTGTGGCTCTCTTAATTGTGATGCTGGAATCCAAACTACTTAATCTTACTTAGTTGACTTCTGTTACAATTGCTATTTAAAATGTCTTTTTTGAATATGTCATGATACCAGGGGTGAATGAAAAGTCTTAAGTGTTTTTCTCCCAGAACTGTTCTAAGCTTTTTATCAAAATCATACTGTATTTCTTTGTATTTTTTAACATCTTTGACCTGTCTGGGGATTCAGTGAGTTAAGATGCTAGAATTCCAAACCTGGCTTATGGCCTGTCTGATTATCACTTAACCTGCTTAGCTGTCTTCATAGGAGTGCATTTATGTCCCTTAAGAATCTTTTCTCTGCTACATGCCCATACACGTGTCACAAAACATGTGTTAAACAATGCCCTGTTTTGGTGCATTCTAGCAAAGGAGGAGTACTACCTGAAGAAGGGCCAGTACTCTGAGGTGAGACTGGTATGTCCCTGTTAAAATCCCATTTTCTGTTGCCAGTACAAGCTACAACAGAATTTTTCAGACTCAAGCTTCTGTTCCTATATCTGCTTTGCCTTGACTTGACACCCCCCTTTGAGTTTTCAGCTGAAGTTACTTATAACCAGTTATATGACTTATTTCATACAGAAATGAAGTTTTAGAGTAGCAAGTGCAGACTTTGAATTGTTGGCTTTGGTCACGATTTTCTTTTTTGCTTCCATGAAAAATTTATAGAATCTGTCACATTTCTGAGGAATTCAGGGCAATGTGCATGTGCTTAGTGTGATTTTACTTCATGGCTTCATTTCTCCAGTTACCTGATCCTTTCGGATTTCAGACTGCACTTGCATCATGTGAGTTTGGCAATATGCACTTTGCTGCAGCCGAATTTTGCTGAACACAGAAGCTGCATTTTTGTCAATTTGCTCTGAGAATTGCAGTATTTAAGAAAATGCCACATTCCAACTTCTTTTTCTGGGGCCTGGAGGGAATGGTAGGATTTTGTTGTATCTGAGGAACTTGGTGTAGTAGAGATTTTCTGATCTTTGAAAGCTGGGCTTTACAATTATATATGCTCTATTAAGGAAGTCTCCAGAGGGTATCTGATCAGATCTAGAAATTCTAATTGGGTAAAGGGTCTTTTTATTTATTTTTTTAAAAGAATATGCCACAAAACAACAAAAAAGGCGAGACCAAGTATGAAACTGGAAATAAAATTCAAATAGATGAACTTGCTGAATAAGTAATAAAATGGTAATTTCTGAAAAAAAACCAGCAAAACTTGTCTCAACAGTGAAACACTCAAAAGCACTAAGCAGCTCTTGGCAAACTGCGATGTTTTTCAATTGCAAAATCAATTTTCAGTTCCAACTGCAAGTAGTTTTCAACCAGTATGTTTCTGAATTACATAATGGGATGAGTCAAAGGTTATCAAGCAAAATAAGGTAGGAAGGTGCCATTCTGATAAATTCCAATGGTAGTTTTTTATCATCGCTGAGGTGCAAAACACTGAAAGAAACTCACAAAATAAATTTTTGAGAAGCCAGGAAAAGTGCCACTGTAGTAAAAAAAGTCTGTTATGAGGGTATCTGAGGACATTTCATTGTCTTTCTGGAATGGGATTTTGAGGTTTTTTGCTTTTTTATTTACAAACTTTACAGCTGAATTTCTTCTAAGATTGACCCATTCCTACATTAACCAAGTACCAGTTTTTATAGGAAAAGTTTATTTTTATCATAATATCAGACAAGTAGTCATTGTTCCCAATGGACAAAATTCCTAAACCATGTCCTTGACAGAAAATACAGCTATGTGTTTTACAGTATGTGTGTGGATGTGCAGATGTGTGCAGTAGTCAGGACTTGTGATTTCATTGCCATGTCTACAAAGGAGACACATGGCTCCTTCTCAGGTTGTATCACTGACTAAAGTGGAATGCATGTGGCATCATCTTGATTTCTCCCCAAGCTGTTCTAGACAGAGTATGAGTTTGTTTGCCCTTGTCACTACTGCAAATCTATTGCTGCCTTTCTTGTATTTGAAACGTCTTTTTTTGTATGGATTTTGTTGAATGGTCCATCAGAAGATTTTTCTTCCTTACAAATATAACTCATTGATCAGACCCATAAAAGGCATCCAGCTTAATGTAAAGTCATATCCCCAACTACTGTTGACTACTGTTGGTTTCTAATATATTCCAAGAGTTGTGTCTGTAGCAGGAGGAGAACCTGCAGGACTTCATCCCAGGATGGCATGGTGTCAACCATGTTACAAGACCAAATGGAGTTTCTTTTAATCACGATTTTCAAGTTCATCTTTAGTAATTTCAGTGTTGGTTTATTCTTATTTTAATGTAGGACAGTTTTTCCTATTCCTCCTGTGCTGTTCTGTTTCAGGAGTGTATTAAGATGTTTATTTCATAGAAGTTAAATATGGTTAAAAACAGAGTGTTGATCTTATTCAGATTTTCTGTGGCTTGTTTAATGTTAGGGACTGCATTTCTTGGATGGAGTCTGCATGCAGCATAGATTTACAGTTTTAGTGTAGCTTTTGAAAGCATTATTATACTTCATGGAATACTTATAAAACTTCATCCTGTAGATGATTGTTCTTGAGAATATGAGTGGAGGGTAGTCTAAAATTAAAACTGTATATGTCCTTTATTACTTTGATGCTCAGAATTTTTGTGTGGAGTTCCTGCATGTATGTTGCTTTGTGTCTTGTTTGTCATAGTTGTCATGCAACTTCCTTGCCTTCTGTAATTGTTGTTTGGAGTCAGAATCTTCATTGTTCCCATACCTTCTTCTGTAAACAGAGATTTGTTTAACATTCCTCTCTGGTGAAGAAAGTATGAACTGACATTGTGGACAATCAGTCATGATGATAGGTTTAACCATCACTGTCCAATCCTTACTCATTGAAAAATGTCTTTAAATACCCTATGTTGTAAACAATAAAAATCTTTTCCTGCTCTCGAGCCTAAAGTCACAGGTGTATGTCTCTCACTCTGCTTGTGAGGTCATCAGCGTGGCCACAATAGTTACTTTTTGAAAGGAAAGGCTATGCAGTGTTTTAAGGAGATTAGTTATATGTTCAACTCCTGGGAGACTTGACCTGTGTAAGTCTGTAATTGCCGTTATTTTCTACAATGCTGTTTGAATTTGGAAAAGAATTGATTTATCATATGACTCAAGTACCTGGAGTTTATTCTGAAGGCTGTCCAACTTAAAAGTTTTTTGACAGATTTGTCTCTCATGTTGTGGTGGTCTTTTAGGCTTCCATATTTCTGAGATTGAAACTTAAAAACTTACATAACTTAAAAGAATATGAAGCCAATTGTTAAAGATAACAAAATCATTAGAGTTGGAAGGCACTTCTGAAAATCATCTAGTCCAACCCCTGCCAAACAAAACGAACAAAATACCTATTACACTATTGTATTCTTACAGTGGGTACAAAACTGTGCCAGTATTAAGCTAATAAAGGGAAAAAACCCAAACTTTTTAACAAAAAGAGAAATACATAGTGAAATATTCTGTTTGCCATGATGTTCTTTTGCTACTACAATGCTGTTGTTTGAGGGACTATTGTGGCATAATCATACAGTGTATTGGCAGAGGTTATCATTCACCTTGAAGAAGTAGACAGAGTGTGATTATGAAGTGAGAGAACAAAGCATCTCAACTTAGTTTTGTTTTGTCCTTCATGTAGAAAATGAAATCTATTTGTACCAGTGTACTTTTCATTTTTTTTAATAGCTTTAACTTACCTCTGAAGGTTTGGGATTTGAAAGATAATTTGCATTTAGCAACTTGGTAATATATATTCTACTGTCTATCATTTCCACTTAAGGTTAAATAGGAATTATCTTTGACACTGAGAAATAGGACCATAAACAATAGTAGTTTTTTACTATAAATTGAATTTATGCCAGCAAACTAACTGTTGGAATTCTAAATTCTGTATTTTGACTTAAATTGCAGGCTCATTTGGTGGTTCATGTGATTTTTAGTAGGCATTTTGGGAGACACTTATTTCTCACTGAAAGGCTCATTAAGGGTCACTTTTGCTGATACTTCTGATGTGCAAGTGTGTTATCTTCTGTGAAAACAGTGATTTGTGACAGAAAAGAAATAGAGAAAATTATTGCCTTTCCTTATTAAGACCTAGGCAGGAACATCAGAAGCAATAGTATATAAGTGGGTAGAAGCTCTGTAACATCAAACCAAGATTACAACTTAAAATTGCTTCCATGTAATGGTAGCCTGCCTGTTGACAAACACTGTAGTCACTGGAGAGGCAGGAAAGGGAGGTACTGCTAGAATTCCTATAATGTTGTGTTTTTTTTTTTTTTTCAACTTGTATTACTGTGTATAGTTTTAAACTCTCATGAAGATGATTATTTTAATCAGTTGTAGTTCAATTTTGGTTTTTCTACTCTATGGAAAATGAAAAGTATTCATTTCCTGTGAGATTTTATAGTATCATCGTAGTTTAGATTTGGCTATGTTAATGGTGTGAGTGAGCTCTCCTTGGGCACTGCCTATAGTAATGTGGCTAAACAAAAAATGTAGATAGTTTTCATTTTTTAATAGTATAATTTGCTTCAGGCTGTTAAACTAACATTGATATACAATCACAGAACCTCTTTTTAAGTAAATTTTGAAGATTTTCTTGCAGCTTAAGACAAAATTTTAGTAGTTTTTCTGTACAAATTCAGTTCAGTAAGATGTTTTCAGTTATTGGTGAGACATTTTTGTGTGCTGAATTATGCTATACTATAGTGTTTCTCATAATTAAAAAGATTTCTCTTTAAATTTTCTTTTAAATAAGTATTGATTTTTTTTTGTGTTGTTTTCTCAGCTGAAGGATGAAGGTCAATGACCACAGCAAACTGGTTATTAGATCCTTCAAGTCCCTAACATTTGTACAGTGCTTCTAGTTCTCCTGTAGCGGTTGTTAGGAAATGTTCCACAGAAGAATTTAAAGGTTTTATCAGGTTTCTGACTGCATTTTGCCTGATGAACATTAGCTTGAAGTTGTGAGTTTTAAACACAGAATCACAGAATGACCTAGACTGGAAGGGGCCTTAAAGATTATCTGTTTCCAGACCCCTTCCATAGCAGAGATACTTTCCACTAGACCAGGTTGTTCACAGCCCTATCCAACCTGAAAACTCTGGGGATAAGGCATCTGCAACTTCTCAGGGCAGCCTGTGCCAGTGCCTCATCACCCTCACAGTAAGAAATTTCTTCCTAACATTAATCTAAACCTACTTGCTGTCAGTTTAAAGCCATTCCCTCTTGTTCTGTCACTACCTGATCCATATTCTATGTAGGCTCCCTTCAGGTACTGGTAGGCCACAAGTAAAATATCCCCAAACCTTCTCTTTTCCTGACTGAATAATGTAATTTCTCTTAGCCTTTCCTCATAGGCGAGGTGCTCCATCCCTGTAATCATCTTGGTGGCCCTTTTGTGGATTCATTCTGTTAGGGCAATGTCCTTCCCAGGCTGGGAATCCCGGAGCTGGATGCAGCACTCCAGGAGGAGTCTCATCAGAGCAGAGGGGCAGAATCCCCTCCTTGGCCCTGCTGGCCACCCTACTTTGGATAGCCAAGATCCAATTGGTATTTTGGTCTGAGTGCACACTGCTGGCACATGTTCAGCCTCTCATTCATCAACACCCCAAGTCCTTCTTGGCAGGGCTGCTCTCAGTCTGTTTATCCCCCAGCCTTGTGTTGGTACCAGGGGTTGACCTGACCCAGGTGCAGCTCGTGCTTTGAAAGAAGCACCGGTGTTCACTTGATCAAAAGTGGATGTGGTTTGTGGCCACATGTCTGGTTAGTTCTCTTAACTCCATCCTAACATGTAGTTCCTCCCCTTTCTTTCCTCTGTCACCATGAATATTTTCTAATAATATTTTGCATGGCACTACCAGTGGAGGTTTGAAGTACTTTTGCAACATTGCACTAAAGAATGAATTGACCTAAGTGCACTGTTTTTATATTTTTAATGAATGGTTACACTGCCAGTATGTCTTGTGCAACAGAGAACTGAGTTCCCACAGTGGAACAGGAAGAGTAATTAGAGGATTAGGAGAGGGATCTGCATGACATTAGTCTCAGAGACAAGATTTCTTTGCGTAATAAAATTGCCATGCAATTGGCATACCACTTCTGTGAGATTGTGTTGGCATATGTGTGTGTATGTAATACATATGAAAGAGGAACTTAAATATAAGAGCTACTTCTACCTTTCTTCACTCTACCAGTCCAGACTCTGTACATGAAGGTCCAAAAGCTCAGGTTCTTGTTGCTTTCCAGAGGGTTTAAAATCTATTTGTAAGGGCTTCATGAACTTTGCTGTATTTACTTTCATAGCTGATTGGGCAGTGATCTGTCAGTCTGTGAAAAGGGCACTGCAGTCTATGATGTTTCCCAGTTACTTCTTGTCCTAGGAAATAAGCAACTAAGTTCCATCTGCAGATCTGCCTGCATTTGGTGCAGACCCAGTTATTCTCACACCTTCTTACAAAGAGTACCACAACAGTGTTTTTCTAATATCTGTGCATATGCTTGTAGCATGAGTGACTAATGAGTGTGTTAGTGAATACTGGAATAAGTTTACATGGATCAGAAGGTGCCTGCTGCTAACCTGGCAACAATATGACACTGTCACTGCATAAACCTGCTGTAATATGAAAGTCTGCATGGGGATAAGTGCTCTGATTCAGAATTCTGCCAGCCGTTTACTGTCACCAGTGACTATCAGGAAGAAGATAAATTGGCTGCTGGTTTTAGCTTCAGAGTGAGCACAAAGTAAGCAACCTGGCTACAGCAGCTGCAGCTTACGTCTCTAATCCCAGTTCCTGCTCATTCTGTTACTGGGTTTCAGCAGTTTGCCTCATGTTATTGTGCTGTTAGTTTTGTAACAGGGCTGGATAGTGGTGTGAATTGTACCACCGCATTTCTCTGTTGTGATCTTTGCTGTGGTTCACCCTAAGAACAGGTGACAGCTCTTTCTAGTGGAGTGGAGTCCTGTTAGGGATGCAGGCAGTTGCCAGAATGCCCTCCAGTGCCTGTACCACTTCTCTCACTGGGAGTTTGGACAGCTTGAACACTGCATGCGACTGCTTCACTTGGCAGCGTTGAACAACACAAAATCAAGTACAAAAATGCTGTTGTGAGGATGTGCAAAAAGTCTTCAGAGGTTTTCAGGGTGGTTGGGTGCAGTGATGCAGCTGGGTAGCAGACAGGAGCACTGCAGGCTCCTTAGCCTTCCCCTACAGCTGCAGCCTGCTCTGTCCTCTGGAGTTCATCAGCACAGTTCTATTAGGTGTCATGTAGAAATACGGATTTCCAATAAAAATATCAATATTTATCTAATTATTAAAAGTTTTCCTAATTTCTTTCTTTATAACCATGTTCTTGACAGACTCCATATTAATATCATTGTAGATCAGTCTTTAGGGAATAGTCTTGATTAGTTTTTTGGGCTACTGTCATATATGATTATCGGTACAGAAAATAATCTTTTAGAAAGATTGAATTTAGTGGAGAATTTGAAATATCTTTCAACTTTTCAGTAGAAAGACTATATTTGGACATACTAACTTTCTTGCAGCAGCTATAGACATATATTTTGAGAGCTCTGACCCAGTGAAGTCTTTATGGTGCCTATGTAGCCAGCCTTGTGTAAACCTTTTCAGAAATAAGATCAAAATCTGCAGGGTCAAAGACAGAATAGTTTATAGCTCCTTATATAGCTCCTGTATTGTAGCTCAGGGTTGCATATTACATTAGTTCAGTACCACATATGCATCAGTGAATTGCTTTCTATCACAATTCAGTTGTTATTCTGATGATGTATCACAAGAGAAGGTTATGTGGCAAAAAATAATAATTTTCTTATCCCAGGTATTGTTAAAGGAGCACCAAAGAATTCTTTGGGACTTAGGAGAAGCTGTTTTTCTGCTTCTCAAGAGCCGTAGTTGAGTGTGACTCCAGCTTCTCTTCGTTGCTGAAGATAGCTTTGCCAAAGCATTTCGCTATCCTTTTTACTGCAGTTAAAGATAACTGCTCATCTCTCTGCACTTTACTCAGGCAGAGCAAAGGACAAGATAATCCCCTTAGCCTGTTAAATGCTCCATCCCATCTGGTAGGTGATAATTGCATTGTAAGGGGATTAACACAGTGGGATATGCTTACAGTGTAATGAAAGCTTCACTCTAAGTGTGAAAGTCAGCTGATTGCATTCTAGCACTTGGGGACCTTATATTTGCACATATTTTGTAAAAAACATAAAAGACAAGTTTCATCTGGGGAAGGTATGCGGTAAATTTGCATGCCATCCTTCACATATTTGTAACAGATTTTACATTTCTTCTGGAATATCAGTAGTCTGAATATCTGAAATCCTCTTGTGGGAGTAGTGCAATAGACTTTTGTTTAGCCAAATGTTTTGAGATCATTCCGTGGAGTATAGCTATATTAAATGCATCCTAGGTGTTGACTAGTGTTAATCAAAGGTAGTATGACTTTGAAATCACAAGGTTTAATTGTTACCAATTTAAGAACAGTCATGTATTTTAAACACTGCCTGGAAATATTCATTAATAAAGGTGAAATTTGAATAAGCCACTCTTCGAGGAATATCACAGTAATTTTGTGTCAGTGGGGATTTCTGTCAAGAGGATTTCTGGCTGAAAGTAACTCTTCTTGCAGCCAACCAAAATAAGTATTTTTGAAATTTCAGTTTCAAGCAAGAGCCTAAAGTAGTGCAAACTGACTATTTAAAAAAAAGTTTAAAATCCTCTGTTTTTTAAGTTTATCTAACGCTGTAGGGAAGATAGTAAATCTTAAGGTTCAGAGCATTTCATAAGCTAACTGTACCTTAGCTTACTTACCTTTCAAGATGATAAAAGATCTTTGTGAAGATAAGTTTTATGTAGGGCAGTAGCTCAAGGTTGATTATCACCCCGTTGATTGCATTCTCTCCCGTATGGTACAAGAAACTGGGTAAGTTGCTCTGTGCTGACCTGCATGTGCTGCTTCGCTGGTTTGAACATTAACCTGTTTGGTTAAACCGGGGCTTGGTTAGTGCACACTGTGCTGGGATATAGCTTCATAGTCAGATGATTAAATGAGAGTCAGGTATAGAAGTACACACTGTGTGCAGTAGATGCTTCAGTGACATTGTATGACCTTGCTGCAGGATTAAATTTTCTAATGAATTAAGATTCTGTGACCAGCTGTGTGGCTGCTGTTGCTCTGGTTTCCATTTCCTGAATTAACAGCTCTGTGTGTATGTGCACTTCTGGGAGTAAGGGTAAAATAAAATCTAGTGGGTTTTTATTTTTTGCCAGTCTGTGATGAGGTTGTTGAGTGTGGTTAAGTTCAGCCTTCTCTTACTGATTCATGGAGCTGAGTGGGGTCAAGTAGAAAACTGGTTTTCCAAGTTCTGGTGATGAGACATGGAGGATATCACATACTTTTTTTTTTTTCTTTTCTCTTTTATTTTTGTTATTTCTTTTAAGATGACTGAGGTCTAAGGAATATTCTTAATTATTTCCTTTTAGGCTAAAAACGTTTACTTGAGGAGAGGAAAACTAGGGAAGTTTGCTCTTATTTTCTGACATGTTGTAGTTTTAAGTAAGCTTGTGTGGAACTCAAAAAATAAACATAACAACACCCTTCCAAAAAGTGAAACCATGTCCCCTTTCACCACCCCAGTTGTTTCTGGAATATGAGTTTGTCACATGAAAATCTTTCTTGAAAGAACCATTAGACTGGCAATATATGGAAAGTAAGAGGAATTTTCAGATATTTAGTAATAGGTTTTTAACAATCCGTCCATATATATATTTAAAATATATACCAACTATATAACAAATCAAGTAATATATGGTATATAATAAGTTTTCTTCTCATTTAGGTGACAAACAGCATGTTTGGTGCTTCAAGGAAGAAGTTTGTAGAGGGGGTTGATGGTGACTACCATGATGAGAACATGTACTACAGCCAATCATCGATGTTCCCACATCGGTCAGAAAAAGATGTAAGTTGAATAAGCTTATTTTTTCTCCTTTCAGTACTGATATAGTTTCAAGTATGTGAAATTTATGTGAGGAAGGGCTTCATTTAACTTAAAGCTATATGTGACTGTTCCCAGTGGCAAGTGCTTTAATTTCAGTAAATTTATTCACGTGAACTTCAGCCATATGCTTGCCAATGTTGTTTGTTTCTTTTTTTCGTCTTGAAGCATTGTATTTGTAATTTAAATTGAGTTATTGATTATATCTTATGCTTCCATGCAGTGTCTACAGGCTTTTTGTTGTGGTTTTGCATTTTACATCTTCAGCCGTTTTTAGTTTCTGAAAATGCTTTGTGCAATTTGTTTGCTGAAATATTCTAAGTTAGGTATTTAAGGTAATTTAGTTAATCCTGCCTTACATTTCAAGGACTTTTGATATGGGGAAAGAACTAGCAATAAATAATTTTGGACATACTACTTTTATTTCAGCCTCAGTGTAGCTAAGAGCTACCTGTTTTTCACTATAGAAAGCAGTTGCAGATAAACAAGACTAATATGGTAATTGAAATGGAAAAGTTGCATGTTACTCACATGCACAAGTGCTTCCAAGGTCATACGGATACTGATTGGATAGGTTATTTTAGTCCCACAATTTTGATTGCTTAAATGAGATTATATTTTGCTTAAGCCATTTTATGCTTCTTTTTTACTAAATAAGTTGCTTTGACTTGAATCATTACATGCTTGCTGAGCTAAGTACAGAAGAGGAACAGAGTATATGCATGGGTGCTCTGTAAATTTTTTTGCATTTGGTTAGTGCATTATAACTAGGTGAATAATCCTTTGCAAAGAAATTAGGTGTTTTACAGTACTTTCAAAACACTGAACAGGTTAAGAAAATAGTTTGACTTTTCCCTGGCAACAAGTGGTATCCTTGTAATATAAATTGACAAGATGATGCACTGGGTGCCCACAGAACAATTGCAGAGCTTACTTGCGGCTAATTTCACCAACTTAATTGAGCTGTCTATGCACTCAGCAAAATAATTTTCAGGACATGGATACATGTATTTTTATTTGGATGGAGTGACTGGTAGAAATTGGTAACTCAAGGCCCTCATACTTCTGAAACTACAGCTGTTAAATGAACAAAACAAAAATGCAGATGAGAAGATTGGACTGATTCAGTCTGAACTTCTTTGATTTCTCATGTATGAGAATGTAAGAAGGGCTCCACAGGGTTTGACCAATCTAACCCAATCCATTGAAGAATGTGTACGTGAGTGCATAAGATCAGGGCATCTTCTGTTGCTCTGAACTCTAGTCATAAATCTAATAGTAGACACACATGCATTTTAATGAAGGTCTACCCAATCAGAAAAGTTAGGAGATTTTTTTCAATTAACATTTCTTTCAAATCTTGGCCCAGTCCTTTGCTGTTCATTTTCTTTTCCAGTTGCTCAACAGATAGTAGAATGCTTGCAGTAAGTTAGTAGTAATACTTCTGATTTGTACTTTCAGTTGTGGCAGGTGACACATCTTGCTTGAAGATTAGATTTGTCTCATTGCAATTGTTTATCTAGCTCCTTAGCACTAGGAAGTCCTCAGATTTGGATACTGAGTACAGGAAAATGGGTTGTTGATTCTGGGAGCCTGCTTTCCAGAGGTTCCTTCCATCCTGAGCCGAAGTCATGTCTGTGATGGATGAAATTCAGAGGTTCCTCTGTCATGAGACAGTTGCACAAAGGCAGATCTCAGTGGTGCTGATACAACAAAGGGAGGTCAAAGGGCTTTTACTGTGATTCTATTAAATGGATTTATAGAACCTTTACTTTTACTGTGTTTTGAAATACTTGGCCTTATAAGGAGATGGTACTTTTACAAGAGAGAAAACCCCGAAGGTTTAGCTTGCCATTGTGGCTGAGATCCAGAATCCTGCTAAGATTTGGACAAAATGTGTAAGAGTTTAGTCAGTTTTCTGGAGACAACGTGGTCTTTAAGGCTTCTGAACCTCATTGATCCAGATGAATTGCTGACTTTTAAATGCTATTATTTCAGGATTCTGAGGAAATCTATGGTTTCTTCTTTCCTAAGGTATCTTTCTTGACTTAGTCATAATTTTACTTCAGATGCTTCATATAGAGTTGTATGTATTTAAGAATTCCCATGAAACCCCCTTGTGTTAGGAGTAGTTCACACTAATGCTGGTTTGCTATACGTTAACCTAACTTGTAATTGTCTGAATAATTTTGATCCATTTGTGGAGTGAGAAAAAACCCTAAAGTTTTATTTTGAGAAATAAATAGATTAATGTCTTAATTATAAATGGCAAACAAATCTTTTCACATGCATTACTTCGCGTGTAAGCGTTCTTATAGATTTGATTGAAGAGTGAGTTGGTTTGCTCTGCTTGCTTTGTGAAACACATGGCTTAGGCTTGGCTCTTTGAAGTGTGAGTTACAAAGCAACAGAGTTACTTTTCGCCTTCCAGAAGAGTGATTAAACATTCCTTGCATGTATTACTGAGTACACAATAAGATTTTTAAAAAAAACACAAACAACCAACAAAAGAAAAAAAAATGAAAGAAACCAAAACCATCCTTCTAATGGAAACAAACAAACTTTAAATGTATGAAATTTACAATGCCATTGATAGTGGCAAAAGTGGTAAAAAATAGTTGGAAGGAATTGTAGGGAATGAGATTAGTAACAATTGAAGGAACTTTGTGTTTTAATGCAGTTTACTTTCAGAGCTTATCATCATCAGCCTATAGTGTGCATTTTCATAGGAAAGTTTTACAGTATGTTGAAAGAATAAAAAGTTTCAAATACAAAATGCGCCCTTTACTGTGTTGCCTGTAAGTTTGCACCTGAATGGATTTATCAAATAAAACAATACATCATAAATTAATTTTGCTTAGAGACAAAAGCGCATTTTTATACTATTTCACACAGTATGCAAATATGAATCTGAAAAATATATATCTGAATATAAGATAGTTCACATCTCTTTACAATTTGGAATTATGTCACAAGGAAGTTAATTTTACTGTTGATGACTGTAGTATAATTTTCACTATGATTATGCTTGTATTTAGGCTTTTTATAGAATAATTGAATGACTGTGGTAGGTGTTCCATACTTTTCTGTGCTTGATCTTCACTTCATCTAGAAGCTTTGTTTTACTGCATCTCCACAAGATATAATAATTTTTGTATGTCAGCTCTAGCTTTCGAAGTGGTGCCTTTAACTAGATGAATTCCATGCCTAAAATCATGTGCATTTAATAGAAGGTGAAGATTATGGTTTCTTACCCAATAACTTGGTTCATTGAACATGCTATTTTGTAATATTGATGGTTTATGAGCTCAGTGGTGGGTATTTTGTTTAGCTTTTAGGTTTTTTTGTATGCAGCTGGTTATTTAGTTGGTATAAAGTATTTGCTTTGTTGTCCTAGTTCTTAATTGCTTTGGCATTTTTTACAGCATCTTTCAATGAGCTTTCAGTAGTAATGTGGCTCATTGAGAAACTGTACTATCAAACAATGTCTGCACAGGGAGAATTTGTTTTTACTTGGGTAGCCCTGTTAACCTCACAGTAATAATGTCATTGTCATTCAAAAACAACATCTTGTCTCTAAGATTTGAGATATTGCTGCCATCAGCAGTGTGGTCCTACCTCCTTGTGCTCTCCAACTGCTGCTGGAGGCAGAAGATCACAACCAATCTGAAATTATGAAATATGAAAGACTGAATACAATTTCACTTAATTTAAAGTATTGTATTTGGGTTTCTATTTCACAAATTATTTACATCAGTAATTTTCACTGGCAGATAATACCCTGTATTTATATATGTATACAAGGTTTTCATTGATTTATGATACTGAGGTTTGGAAATACTTCCTTGAACATGAGAATTTTGTGAGTGCTGCATTAAAAAGTGGTATAAAGAGAAGACTAAACACTACTAAAAAACTGTCAGAGTCTAGAACAATTCGTATTTTTTTATCTGTTATTTGTTGACTTGTTGTACTATTGTTTTTTACGTCAGTGTGACACTTCCTTCTTTTGAGGCTGTGGGCGGGTCAGATGTTGTTATCATTAAATAGTGCAGCACAGATGGCAGATACCAGAAATAAAGTAGCATAAATACAAAATGATGCTGATGTTTGCATCTGTGAGAAAGAAACCATCATTTATCAGGCCAGATATTACTCACAAACTTGCTTATTCTAACATATTTTTTTCTAGGACTTGACTTTGTAGTGCTAAATCAATGTATTTTAGCTACAGCTTGCCTCATGTTTAAGAAAGTAGCTTTGGGCTATAACTACATAATATAGCATCCTTCACAGAATTGCTTTGCTGAGTTTTCTTGGTGCCTCCCTGCTGACCTAGGCAGTGATGGTGGCAGGCAGCTGTCCCCACGCCGAACTGGGGCATTTCTTGGAAGAGGCAGGATGCTGCAGTGCACTGGGAGGCGGGAACCTGTTCGGCCAGTGCTGCTGCTGGACCTCCCTCCCACCACCTCTGCTTTCAGGAAGGCTGCAGCCTATGTTCTCCACTTTCCTGAGAGGGTTGTAAAGTGCAGTGTTTTCTTCACAGTTCTTGGCAAATTTAAACATTTCCTGGTGCTGGTTTTTTTTTTTGAGATTTGTTGACACTCTCAAATGAACTTACAGCAGTAAACTGATTAAGATTAATGAAAGCAGTTACAGTAAAATCTCTCAGCACTAGGGATAGGAAGTTGTCTGATAACCCCTTGCAGCTTATTGATTCTTGGTGTGTACCAGTCCAGAAAAATTGGACCATCTGCTTGGATGATCAGCATAATCTTCCATGAATAAAATTGTGCTGTCACTGTTTGAGACACGTAAAATGATGTCCATGTCTTAAGCTGAGTGTCATGGACTCAGTCTTTCAGCCTGCCAGTACTGGGTCTTTCCTGTATCCTGGCAAGTTAAAGTGCAGCCTTCATGTTCCACAGGGTCTTTTTTGCTCAGTAGTCCCCCTGTCCCATGGGAGAGGCAAGTCTTAGGCCTTCTCTGTCTCCTAATAACAACATAGGGAAAGCTAATTGAAAAAATCTGCGTAGTTCAGCGATACAACTTTGGAATAGAAGCAGAAATCCCATGCTGGGTTTTGTGGCTGTTAACCACTAGCAAATTGATTTATGTTTTTACAACTATAAGTCTGTTTTTTTCATCTAAGATTCTAACATAACTGAGTAAAGCTTTATAGGTCTTAACAACTGGAAGAGGCTTTAGTCACCTTAAGGCTGCTTTTCTTTTTTTATATTAAGGTTACGACTTGGCTATTTTAGACAAAAAGAAATTTAAGTGACTTCCAGTCACAGTTGAAAGTATGCTCTTGGAGAGTTCTTGTATTTTCTGTGTCGTGAAGCAAGTAGCCCAGTCAGATGAAATGATGATTGCGAAATGCCATAAGAAATGTTTTTAATACTACTAATACCATTCATCTTGAATCTTCATTTTATCTTTGCTAGAGAGGTTTGAGTAGGCTATAATGGTGACTCAGAGGCTTTGAATGTAAGTCAAGGTTCTGGTAATATAGATTAAGGTTTTGCTGAATTTAATTTTTGTTGTTGATCTACATTGTATGGAAATAATTAAAAAAACAAGACAATTTTAAACTATTCCTTACTTAGATATGACAGAAAAAGGTGTTTAATAAAGTAGAGGTGGAATAAGTGAGATACCCATACAGCGTATTCCTGGTCCATAAGATTTGAGAAATGCTGTATTAAATCTGCCTGGAACAGATCCACAGGATTTTTTATTGATTTTTTTTTCCTTTAGGCTTGTTATCTTTGATGTTCTAAGTGTGTTATGACATTAAATTATCAGACTTTCTGAATTTAACACTTGGCCTTTATTATGGTTTTCTATAAAGGTTTCTCTGCAAGTAATATTGCAATTAACTTTTTGTGTAAAAGTAATGGCGCAATAGATGTGACCTACTTTGCAATGTTTCAAAAGAAAATCTTTTTTCTAATAAGCAGTGTTCAATGTATATTATTTGCTACTGCTTTTAACTGAATTTTAAAAATCAAGTTGTACTCATTGTACAACAGTTGGGATTCTTTTTTCACTCTTTAAAGTAATCTATTGCCTCTGAGGTTTTCTAATTATGGGGTTTTTTTACTCCAAATTAACATTATAAATAAAAGAATTTATGCTGAGGTCGGTACTGAGGTCTTCTGCTTATTACATCACGTGCCATCACAGCAATTTTTTAGTTCCCTGAGCAGCTGTGCTTATGGGATATTCTTTTTTGGCTTAACTGTTTTGCTTACCTGTCCCAAAGCTGGTAGTACTTTTTGACTGATGTTTCTAGTGCAGTGTCTGGTGTGTCAACTTTTATTTTTGAACTTGTGTGCCTTTATCATTGTCTCGGAAGGTGTCTTGTAACTTTTGACCTCTCATTTTTTCCCATAGAATTACAATTTTTCACACCTTGCAACATGTTCCAGGATTTTCCAACTTGTCAAACTTGAATGTTGTTTTTTTTTAACCTCACCATTTTACTTTGTCTTTCCTCTCTTAAAAACTACTGTGTCAGCTTGTTTTATCAGTGTTTAATGAATATAAATTTGTTAGTTTGGGGGGGAGAGGGGGAAGTGTGCATTTGAAATCTTGTCTCTCGAGTGTCCTCACTTCAGCATGCTTTGGTTTGTGTTGCAGAGCAATATTAGTGGGAGTGAATTTTATTCCTTCTGAATGAAAACAGGTTGGAAGAGCTGCTCCAGCACTGCTGCTCCAGCACTAATGGGCATCTAGTTCATGGCATCAAGTGTTTTAGTTTGGAAAGCATACAGTAGCTGGTAGGCCCCCAGAGCCAACTTATTTTTTACAAATGTACTTCCCTGTAGCTGCATCACTTGTTGATGCAGATATAGCCTGTGAACCTGGTTAATATGAATGCTGAGCTGAAGCCACTGGGTGCTACAATTAAAGTTTGTTCACAGTGAGTTCTTCAGTAAGAAAGAAAATCTTGTCTTGGTCTTTTAACCCTCTTCGTGTGCTAGTGTGGTTGGTTGTTCCTCTAGTTGCTTACTATCAAAAATCTGCACGTTGTTCTTAATACATGTGAGTAAAATGTATGCTGGGTTAGGTTCTGATACATTTTCTGATGATCTACAGTAATTGTCTGCTGTAATTTCTTATTTCATGTCTTCTGTATATATTAAAATCATAAATACCTAGTGACTTACTGATATGAACGCCACTTTTGAATCTTAGCGACTTACCCTGCATGTCTTCTTTCTCATTTCTACCATCTGGATTTGGTCCCAGTATAGACAACTAGCAGACTCAGTTTATAAGGTTTGTTTGAATTTTACATTTGCCTAGATTATATCAACAAAGCAATTTGCAGTTTATTGCAGTAAAGTTATTTTGATTTGAATTCTTTACTCTCAAGTTGAAAACTCTTGAAATTGCCTTATGTTTAAGAATCCAGACATTCCTTGAAACCATCCTAAAATTCAGTCCAAGTCCAGATTAGTTCACTAAATAAGCAACTATTTGCCCATGTGTTACTAAGTAGAAGTAGCATGTTCTGTTTTGGGTGGAGGGATTAGGTCAACTAATAACTTCTTACTCTAGGGGGACAGCTATACCTAGCATTAGTGAACAGCTAATTGATGGAAAGTGTACAGGGATGGATGTCCCAATATTTAACTTCCCTTAAGATTGCAAAGGGTTTGTTTTCCAAGTGTTTAGATTATGTCTTGTTTCTCAAATTTATTAATTCTTTACATTTCTTCAGAAGCATGGAGAACAGTTTATTGTTTTCCTCTTAGAACAGTGACTGGAAGTCTGGTATAATGTGCCTACATTAGTCGCCTTCTTTCTGGAGTATGCAAACCCAAATCTCTTACCTTTCTTCATAGAGGATGATGGTGTGGGGTTTTTGTGTGGTTGGTTGGTTGTTTGTTTTGTGGGTTTTTGGTGTTTTTTGTTTGTTTGGTTTGGATTTGGTTTTTTTTTGGTTCTTACTCTTCCCAGTAGTCTCTGTAGTTTGTCACATTTCTGGTGTGCTGTCTAAAAGTTGATGAAGAAGGATTTAATGGAAATACTTGGTAATATGTGATTTCTCTAAAGTGGGTGTGGTAGAGCAGGAAATACTGCTTCTGACATTTGTAGGTCCTGTTCATATTTGTGTACAAGCATGAAGCCAGCTCTTAGGGCAGTATATTAAAATTTTAACATTGGAATCTTACCTCAGGTTCATATCTGTTCATATATACCTGCTGCTGCCTATTCACTCATATTGTAAATGATAATATGAAACTCATTTGTTGAGCAGGAAAGGATCTGTTTGTACGAGGCATGTTTTGCAGAGAAAGAAGACCTCTGATTTAAGTAAATTACTATTTCTTTTTCCTGAAACAATGGGTCTTCTAGCTGCACGAGTAGAAAACCTGAAAGCTTTTAGATCTTCTGTGCTCTTTGTTGCAAGTAAAATCTGTGTTTATACAGGTAAAGTAATAAATCTTTATTATGTATAATATACTGCTATAGGTGTTACTGTGCAGGTATTTTGGGGAGTTTCTAAATTTTTTCATGACTTTGAACGAGTTTTCAGTTGTTTTGGTTTTCTTGGCATAACATAATGTGGTAAACTTCCAGAGCAAGATAGCACAATATCTTTGTCTTTAATAACCTCTTATTCTTCTTACATTTTAGATGTTGGCATCACCATCAACATCAGGTCAGCTGTCTCAGTTTGGGGCAAGTTTATACGGGCAACAAAGTAAGATTTCTTTTTATTAATAATACGTTTATTTTATGCTAAATATATTAAACCTTGACACTCTGGAACATGCAGATGGCTTTGTTTTCTGGTGATTGTAAAAATGACAGTATGTCTCCTTATGTACAATGATTTTAAGATACATTTTTGCTTTGCTTAGAATGCATTTTTGCAGTGTTTACTGTGCAAAATGTCATTTTGTCACTTGAAAACTGCTAAATATCCAAATACAATTATACTATAAAAACTTTCTGTGATTTAACAGACTCTCTGAAGGATAACCTAAAGAAAGGAAGCTGAGCCAAAATGAGCCTAGTTCAGAAAACTGTGTAAGGAATAGAAGGAAATTATACCTTAAATATAACTGATACTTCGTGCTCTACAGGAGTGCAGAAAATCTTGCATACATGCTTGGCAACTTGCAGTTGGCAAAGAGCTGTGCCATTAAGATTATTGCTTTCTGCATCACTGTTTTTTTCTTTCTGGTACCTTGACAATTTCATGTGTCTGCCAGTCATACGGACACCGTTGCAATACGTGAGCTGTAGAACAGCAGTCACGGTGTTAATGCTAACTTAAGGACCACCTAACTTAGTGCCAGCTTAGAGAACTGAACCTGCTGCTAACTGAGAGGTGCACTCACTCAGTGACTCAGAATATCTGGGTTAGATACAGTTCCACAAGTAAAACTGGTTGTGAATATCATCTCTCCTGTGTCACTGTGTCACTGTATGCGTGGTGGTGTTTTCTGCTAAGTGCATGTGACTCAGATTCCAAGAAAAAGTGTCTTCAGAGTACTTTAGAAAGTCTGCACTTCTTTAGACAAACTAAAAGCTTTTTTTGCAGAGGCATGGCCTTCCCTACTTCTTTCGACTTCTGTCAAGTGGTTTAAAAAATACAGTGGAGTTTTTTGTGGGGGGTTTTGTTTGTTTTTTGGTGGTGGTGTTTTTGTGGAAGTGTGTTTTTTCCTTTCTCAGTGGTTGTTGATGAGTGACTCTGTAATATAAACCACCATTTTATTTTGCTACTGAGATTTGTATGAGCAGCTTCTAGTCAGGCTGAGAGTCATGTTTGGCTCTTATCTTCTAGGTGCTGATTCTGGCACTGTTGAACCTTTCAGACTTTACTGTATACAGATACTGAAATAGTTTATTCATTCTGTTTATCACAGTTATTTGTTGTTTATTTTTTGAAGTCATCTTTTTTATCAACTTGGTTTTTCATTCAGTTCGTTGCTGTGCCTAGGATGTAATCTCTGTAACATGGAGACATGTATGCCTAAAACCTTGAAAGTAAATATAATCAGGTGTCAGTTTCTACCAGACCTTGAGAAAAAGAGGCAAGAAACCTTTTTTTGTTGAAGTCATGGTTATGATTAAAATATTCTTTAGGAAAAAAAAAGCTGATAGTACCTGTACACTTTTAATGATTGATAACTGTCAGTCCTTAAGCAAGATGTCATGTTAACAGCATTAATGTAACTTAAGCTTGACCAGTAGGGAGGAAATCGGCCATTTCATTTGCTTGCCTCCAACGTATAGCCCATGTAGATCTTGTCTCAATTAGAAAAGGGGAAAAACAAAGTGTAAGAAAAAAGGGTTTGGGGTTTTATTTTCTTCTTTCAGTGAGTATTTTAATTGCCCCTCCTTGCCAGGAATATGATTCTACTTCACTGTAATAACCCTCATCAATAAAAAAATCTAGTTTAAACAAAGCCAATAAGAAGAAATAATCATCAGTCTGAAACTGGCTTTGCTAAAACAAATGCTTGCACAAAATTAAGTTAAATATCCTAATAGTGTTTTTTGGTATGCTGTATCTAGTTTGGAAGTGTGTGTATTTTTTCTTTACTGTGTTATCTTTAAAATCCCACATAATTGTTAATCAACATGAAATATTATTTATAATACATATTTATGCTCATTGAAATTATTCTGATGCTGCAAATTGCCAAAATATTTACGGTGAACACTTCAATGTAATCAACTTTTAATGAAATGTTAGGATGCTTATTATAGCACATCACACTACCTTTTAATCTGAATGTATAGAGATAAATCTGAGTGTTACACACTTGAGCTTTATTTCAAACCCCCTGGATTTGCAAATTGTAGGGTAGGACACAGACTGCAGTTCTTACAGTGTAAAAGCTGAATGAGTGGGAGATTTCTTAAGACCTTGTCCATGATAATAATTTGAGCATATGCTGTGTCTGTTCTTTGCATTCTTAGTGTTTAACCACATTATACATTGGCATATTCAGTTCTTCTGCTGGGGTGTTCTACCATGGGAGAGTGCTGATCCATCAGAATCTTCTTTTGTTTGGTCTGCAAGATTAGGTTTTGAGTTCTGTCAGTCTGCCTCAGCAGCATTCTGCCAAAGCAATGGGAACTGTCACAACCATCATTTTTTGTATGCTAAGTTTGTTATTATTGACTTGTTGCACTAAATGACTCTCTCTTGTCCTTGAACATAATTCTGAAACTTCTTAAACACAAGTGATGTGAGAATGATAAAAAAAACTTAATAAAGTTTTTCAGCATTTTGAAACAGGACAGTGACTTGTTACTTTCTGCTGTTCTCAGTTAAAGTAATTTAATTTTTTACCTCACTTAAGTGCTTGCTTTATTCTGTCACACCCAATTGTTTGTGTAGAAAATACTTTTGATCACATTGTTAAAACCATTGTGTATGTTTTTAAATGCTAATAGAGGGCTGTTAAAATTCTGCTTGCTTTATTTTCTGATAAGGTCAAACTTGATCACAAACACTGAAGTACTGCTGCTATAAGCAACTTGAACTGTAAAGAGAGAATTTGCCTCAAAAGTTGCTTTGGTTGTCCTAAAAGCAGTGTTATTGTTAATTAAAGATTCATTGCTTTCTTTTTTTTATCAGAGATTTGCTTAATTTTTAGCAAGAGAAGTCAGTGTTTTAAATACTGGTCAAATATATACTTAATTTATTCAAAAGTAATAAGCGTATTTCTTGAATGCAGTTACCGATTCTCCTAAAATGCTGCCTTCTTTTGAGATAATTTCTAGATTTTCATGTCCTAATCAAAAACTCAAAATTCAACCCTTCATGTACAGTATATGTCTCAAAGGAAACAAAATTTTATAAGTGACTTCTGAGAAATTACTTTAAGAGCCTTTCCGAAGTTAAACAAAAATGGGGCTAAATTTGATGATTGAGTTTCTACTACCCAAACAAGAGCTTAGTTTTTACACTGCACTTTCCTTCAGTCTTTACACTTTTTTGTACGTTGTCAGCATAAATTGTTTCCATCTATACCTGATGGAGAAGACTTTGTTCCTGATTGCTCTATATCTCCACCCCTCTGAATTTTTTTTCAATAGGTGCACTAGGCCTTCCAATGAGGGGGATGAGCAACAATACCCCTCAGTTAAATCGCAGCTTATCACAAGGCACTCAGTTACCGAGCCACGTAACGCCAACAACAGGGGTACCAACAATGTCACTTCACACGCCTCCATCTCCGAGCAGGTATTTATCAATAGCCAGTATTTCTGCCATTTTATGTCTTTCTGCAGAGCTCTTGTTAAATGTTCTGCATATTTTGCCTCGTACTTTACAGTCTGATAAATTAAAAAAGAAGTAGTTTCTGTGGACCACTGCCTGTGCTAGGGAAATAATACCATAAAAAAGTAAGGATTTACTGTAAAGACAGTATTTTATTTTTGTATGTAAGGGACAAATTGCTGGCAAATTCTGCTTCAGAATGTAAGTTTGTTATTTGGTTGTACAGTTAAAATTTTGCTTTGATGTCATACACTGCATAAGAATATAAAGATAGTAGGTCTGAGGTGCTCATTAGAAAAGAGCTGTAACACCTTTTCATATATATAATACTGAAGTATTTATCTAAACCTGATGAAGGACTTGATTAGCATGTAATGGGTCATTTGGAATTTCTGAAGAAATCCAGAGCTGCATTAATTATAGAGAGTAATCCAAACACACTGTTTGGTCACTAAGAGCAAATTAAGTTGCAACAACTTGGAGTCCATCCTGCGTTAGTAATCTAAATGAGTAGCCAAGTACTCTTGTACAGATTCATCTCTGTGAATGGTTTTTCTCTTTCAGGGGGATATTGCCTATGAATCCTAGGAATATGATGAACCACTCCCAGGTTGGTCAGGGCATTGGAATTCCCAGCAGGACAAACAGCATGAGCAGTTCAGGGTTAGGCAGCCCCAACAGAAGCTCTCCAAGCATAATATGTATGCCAAAGCAGCAACCCTCTCGACAACCTTTTACTGTGAACAGGTAAGGCTCTTTAATTGGACCGTCCCTGTACAGCCAGATACATGCTACTCTGGAAATGTAATTTTTTATCCATTAGAATAAATCTTGAAGCCTATGGCATGTACTCGTGTCTGGGCAATAAGCTTGGAAGCTCCTTGTAACATTCTTATAAGGTCTTTGAGACCTTTAAGCTAAGTTCACTTTCTGACTATTGAATTTCTGCTGCATCTGCTTTAAAGTATGTGATGTTTCTCATGTATTCCCGAGTTTATTTTTGAAGCATACCTTGAATTTTTAGCATCTGCATCTATTTTAAAGTTGTTCATCTAGGACTTTGGGAAGAAGTAAGGCAAAATTTAAAAACATGATAGTCATTCTGGAAGAGTAGTAAACTGATTTAGAGAAAGTAAGGATCTGGTATTTTACTTCTTTAAATTCTGGAATGATACAGAGAACAGTGGCTTATTCATTTAAGGATTTTGGAGGCCGGAAGTTTCTCAGTTGCTTCTCTTTTTCTAACTCTGGACAGGATACTAACATGATAAATCATTAGGCTTTAACTGTGTTACAGTGCTGTGTTTATGCTACATTCATATTGATAAGCTTGTAGTAAGCGCTGTCTTAGTTCTAATTATTCAATGTGTGTAGTCATAGCTTAGCATGGCTGACTGCTTTTGCAGCTTGGTTTCATTACCTCATGATCTCTGTGCTCCCAGTTAAGTCCTTTTTCTTCTTTCAGGCCCTTCTTTAGAGGAGTGACTATTAAACAGAACACAAACAAGCTCATGATAGTCAGGTCTAACCCAATCTAGTGTTTTACAAAATAGATAAAGGAAAGTGAAGACTAATGTCACACTCTTCTGAATCTTAATCAGATTGTTTCATTTTGTAGTTTCACACTGATAGAGGCATGCAGGTACTGTTCTCAAGCACAGCAAATAGTGATGTGGCAATAGCAGTTTGTGGTCTTGGAGCGTGAAAAGACTTCACATCTTGCCTCTGATTATGCAGAATTTGCCTTTTCTGTGCTGTCTAGTGGCAAGTAGAGCTGATAGTTTTAAAAGATACTCTAAAGTATTTTTGAAATTTGAGATCACAAACAGATGAAATAGTAATTTACTTTAACACTCTATGTGTTGAGGACAATTATATTGGATATTGATACATGTATACAAAGTACTTGTTTAAATATCATTCAGCTGTAGGATAGATAATGAAATCCCTGTGGGTAGGAACATTTGAATTAAAATGCTCTTCTTTTACTCTTTCGGTTTCTCACTTTCAATAAGCTACAAATTTTACAAACTGAGAAGGAGATATCTCTGAAACAATGACTGGCTCTTATTCCACAGTTTCTTAACGTATGGAAGTATAGTCGTAATACATATCTAATGTCTGTTTGAGGGTATTTAACAAAACTTTGAAATTACTCTTGGGAAAAAGAAGTTATGGCATTTGCTTGTCAGGTGCATAAATTATGTGACTTTCAAGAAGCATTTTCTGAATAGTTGCTTAGTTGGAGCAGTGAAAGTTTTTAGGTTAGGTTTTTGAACATGCATTTGAAGGTATTTCAAATTAGAGTTAAATGCTTCAGATTTGTAACTATAAAAAGTTTGCATAGGTGAAATTTCCACTAGGGAACCATTTCATACTTTTATTTGTGGAAACTTCCAAAATATCAGCTTCTCTCCTGTTACAGGGGAAAAGTGGATGTTGTGATTCCCCACAGGGCAGATGTTCAGAATTTCACTCAGCTGGGAGCCTGACTTCAAGCTTCTTGACATCTCCAGCTCCCACGAGATGAAATGGATTATTTGTGAACCTTTCTGTGCAATGACAGTAGTCCTACATGATATTTAGATGTTTTCAAACATTTTTACTTGACTATATGAAACTTCAGCTCATGTCCTTGTATGGCAAGAGACCATCCCTCTGCTCACAGTAATGCCATGTGTACATGGTCATGATTGCACACCATAGCTGTTCATCTTATAAATGAGTCATGACGACCTTGGTCATTTTCATGATCCAGCTTCCCACCTGCCAATGAATGGATTACAGCCTGACTTTTAACTACTGCATTTAATGCTGCCTCATTTTTGTACATTAAATTATTGAGTAATGATCATGTTAGTCACAATTTGTTTGTTGAGAGATGTCTTAATAAACAATGGCTATTAAAAACCTAAGCTTTTTGAAGTCATTCCAATTGACCTGATTGAGCAGTGCCTGTTGCTGCTGCACAGTGTTTTCAGAAAATAATTAAAAACCAAGTTTAGGCTAATATGGGTTGCTTAGGCTTGAAATAATTTCAATTTTTTCCCCCTTAATATCTTCCACTAAAAATACAAAATATGTATATCCTTTTGTCTGACTTCCTGGATTTTCTTCACAGTATGTCTGGATTTGGGATGAACAGGAATCAGGCATTTGGAATGAATAACTCCTTATCAAGTAACATTTTTAATGGAACGGGTGAGTTTACTCTCTTTAATGTTGACCTTAACTACAGTAGAGGTTTTTTTTAATAAGTCTAATTGAAAATATTTTGTTTTGTTGGAGTGCAACTTTCTAGTGATTTTCAGATGTTCTATAGAAATGCTGCTCCAAGAGCAGTGCTAGATAACTGGGATGTCTGCTAGATAACAGTGGCAAAGCATTTTTTAAAAAAAATCTCAAACTCCTTTTGAACAGCTAGCTGGTTTTCATGTGATCCTTTCAGTCAGTAGTTAAAGTTGTGATTTTTCTCTGAGAATTACTTTTTCGCCTGAATTTAATGAACTAGAGAAGGGAAAATACCTTCATCCATAAATGATTTAGGTTCATGTGTGCTGATGTTTCTGTACGTGGCTATGTATATGAAGCAACCTGAGGTGCTGGTGATGTCACAAGAGTGGAAGGGTTTGGACATTCGCTAGGACATTGTGACATTTTTATAGATCTGCAGCTCTGGCCTCACTTATGTAGCATTTCTTGCTGCAAATCAAAAAGTGTTCCCATGTAACTTGCACTGCATTGGCTTTTCAGCTGCTTCAGCTTTATCTTACCTAATCTAAGGACAATAGAACTCTTTGATGCTGCTGCTAATATGGGTTATTCTCTCAAATTTCTTCTTGATAGTTCTTCAAATTTGAAACATATACAAAACAAATTTTAATACCTATTTTAGAACTAATTTTGATAGTTTGCCTGTATTTTGTGTGTACATTCTTTAATTCAGGAGGAGTAGACCTTACTAAATGCTATTGACTAGCTGTTGTTTGAAAGCAAACTTCAAACATAGTGATGCTCTTTAGGGTAGTTTTGTAATAAATACAGAATGAGAAAAAAGATCAACTTGAAAGAAAATCTGTCCTACATTTATCTTGCTCATAATGAAGTCTTTGAATAAAATACACAAGGGAGTTCAAAATGCCTGTTTTTATTGTAGATGGAAGTGAAAATGTGACAGGACTGGACCTCTCAGATTTTCCAGCACTAGCAGACAGAAACAGAAGGGAAGGAAGTGGCAATCCAACTCCATTAATAAACCCTTTAGCTGGAAGGGCACCCTATGGTAAGACCATATTTTTGAAAGCTCTTCAAATGAAATGAAATTTGCTTGATTCACCTTTTGCTATTCATAAGTCAGTAGACAGTCTTTTCAAAAATGCCAGATGTGAGCTGCTAAGACTAATTTTTAAAAATTAATAATCTAATGCCTGTGATTGGAGACTCCCGTTCATAGGTATTAAAACTCATCTGTTTTAGTTTTACTGTCAATAGGGATTGTTGGGGTTTTTGGTCTGTATGGTATGATTGCTCTGAGGCTGCTCACTCTAGAAATTTCTTAGGTAATAGGTTTTATTCAAATTGCATGTATATAAGAGCTGTTGATGTCTGAGTGGCAAAATACAGGAATGGTATTTTATTAGCAGAGGTGTTATTGTGTAGAAAGTCATAAGCTGTAAACATACTGTAAACTTTCACTGTTTATTGGTAGTATTTGCTGTTGTAGTGTTCAGTATCACCCTTATGATAAACATCAGATTTCAAAAAATAACCTGTAAGCATCAATTATTATCACTCAGATTCCAAGTGTGTGTCATATAATTCTTGCTGTACAGGTTAAAAAATAATAAAAGGAAAAACCTTTAGGTGGATGCAAATCTTATTATTTGGGTCTTGAAAATATTCAGGTAAGCTTAGCGTGAGGCACAAAACTTTATTTTTTGTTACTGCTTTAGTAGATTTTGTTACGCATGTTGCATCAGCTACTGTGAAAAGTTGCTTTTATAACTGTAAGTTATTTCTGTGACACTTGCAAATTTTGAACCAGAAATAACCTAGTATTTTCTAACTATAAAATGCTACTGGTTTTCTGAGATAGTGCCAACTTTAATTGGGCAAAATAGATAACACTTTATCAAGAGAAGGTAGACTCATGGATTTGGCATAACTAAGGCCCTCTGCATAAGATAGCCATGAGAAAGAGTTTAATAAGTTAAACTAAATTGTTAAATACAGAAAAAAAAACGACTTCCCCAAATAAAGACACTCAAAACTCACACCAAGCATGGGCAGAGACTTACTACAGCTAGAGGCTTATGTAACATTTTGCCCAACATAGACTTGGGTGACTTGGGTTGTAAGGAACCTTAAAGACCATCTAGTTCCAGTTCTGAAAAAAGAAGCAGGTAGTGAAAAATTGATAGAAGATAGGAGGGAAATCCACACAGATGTACTTCCAGCGCTGAGCTTGAATTCAATATTAAACAGCACTGCAGCATAAAAATATCTGTAATTGCTCTTGTGCTTACACCGTTTTCCCATTTTGGTGCTAGCATAGCTGTTTGCATGACTGCATGATAAACCACAAAATAAAGTTCTCTGAAGAGCTACCGTGAGCTTCTGCTTAGTCCAGCAGATATGTATGGAGGTAGAAACAATCAAAAAATGAAAATGTGAAATACATTGGATGTTGTCTTCCTGAACAAAATGTGGAGAACGCTTTTGGTTGTGGACAAGAAATAAAAGGTTTGAAATACAGCAGAGACCTACTTTCCTCATGCTTAGTTATTCAGGAAAAGTATACTTCAAATAACTTTCAGATGGAATAAGATTATCCATTAAAGTTAATTCATTATCAATTTTATTCATCCAGTGGAAGAAATTGTAATGACTCTGGATGAAAAGACTGAACAGCAGAAACAAGATTAACTGAGTGTTGGGTTTTTTTTCTTAAATAAAGGAACTTTGATCTCTAATTCCAGAACACTGGGGAGTCATATGTTGTCATCTACTGAACCATTTTAGTCCTATCCATCTACTAAGAATCTTCAAAGAACAGGACCTAGACTTCCTTCTGTCATCTGTTCCTCTAGTGCAGCATTCTTTGCCACCAAATCACTGTATTATGTCCCAGCAAAGTCTAGTCACCCTTGGGTGTGTGGTGTGGTGGCTTGTTTGGTTTTGTTTGAACTGGCGTTAAAAAAAAAAGTTCCTGTTAAGTTGTCAGAATCCTTGTTCCAATGTGACTGGCCTGCTTTTTTTAAAATTAGAATCAGAGCAATGAGAGTTGCAGGCTAAATGTTTTCACTTTTCGTAAAGTTGGAGTCATTTTTATGTCAGAGGCAAGTATTTCATTGTTGACATGTTCTGCTGCAAGTTAGCTGGCTGTCCTTTGAGAATACATGCTTTTGAATAGATTATGCAAAAAAATTCTTCATGCACTTAGGGGACAGAGAAAAAATGTATTATGCTTTTAAGAGCAGTACATCCTTCATCAATGGATTTACCTAAATACATCTTTAACAATGCCTGTAAAGATTATTTGATTACTTAGTTGTGCGAAACAGGTGCAGGGGATGTGTCTGTGAATTTAACCCAGAGTGTTTTTCAGCTCACACTTAAATAAGAGGCTTTAGTCTAATATGTGTGGATGTTTTGAATGAATATGCTTTGTTTTGCTTTACCTGTTTTTTAAGTCATCGCTATACAGCTTATGCAGTAAGCAAGCTTGGAGAGCTGGACAGTGAGCAAGATCGGCAGCAGAAAAATTTTTTACTTAGCAGTCATTTAATGTTACTCTTGCTTTCATTTTGATGATAGTTGGAATGGTAACAAAACCAGCAAGTGAGCAGTCCCAGGACTTTTCAATACACAATGAAGATTTTCCAGCATTACCAGGCTCCAGCTACAAAGATCCAACATCGAGTAATGATGACAATAAATCTGTAAGCAAACCTTAAATCTTCTCTTCTTTTCAGTGTTCATACTTCTTTTGATGGTTATATTTTAAAATGGTCAATGATTTTATTTGTAATAAGAGATTTTCAAATTTGACCCTCTCAATTAATGAGAGATTATGTATAAGCAGCATTTGAAATGTAACTATGTAAATGGACTTTCTCAGCAAGGTTTTTGGTCCAAACAGTCACCCTGCTTGGACACATCAAAACTTATTTTTGAGAATTGATAATATTTTTTAAGTTAGAAATTTGTAATTTCTTTTTCCTAGCAATTGTAGCTCATTTTTTTGCCAGTGATGCCTGTCATCAATAGTAGTAATCTACACATTTTAAGATTTTTTTTCAAAGTTGTCCAATCCATTAGAAGTTTGGTGGTACAATATCACTTTAAAATAAAATGCTTAATGGAGATGTGGACTCAGAAGGAACAAGCTCTTTTAATAGAGAACATTGATGACTATATTGTAGACTAGTGAGGTATGTTATATCTTAAGCATTGGTATAATTATTGTTCATCAGATATATAGCTTAGAGCATAAGATTATGGGCTTTTCTTCATCATTTATTCTGAAAGCTTTGTAATAAAAAATGTTATTTTATGCAGACAAAAAGTGAATAAAATGTGGATGGCAGAGGATACTTCCTTACAGGATTTGACAAAATGTTATAGTTTCTGATTGTTTTATTAATCCTAATTGCAAAAAATACAGTAATGACATTGGCATAAGTACTGGTAAATAAGTAGTAGACATGACTACAAACTCATGTGAGAACTGAAAAATGAACTGTTCAAAAAAAGAGACATGGGGAAGTCTAGCCCCGAAGTGTTGTGGGCAGTTTTATCATGAGGAAAATGTTGTGATATAGTTAGCACTGTGTACAGTAAGGAGAGAGAGAGAGAGAGTGTGATTAACTGTATGACTGTAGACTTGTTATAAACAAGATTAAAGAGTTAGAAATTATACATATGGCAAATACATTTTGTCAGTATCTAGATTTCTGGAGCATAGTCTGTTTTCTTGCCATAGTCTGGCACAGTGATTTTATCAGACAGTGTTTATGTGTCTTTCCTGGTAGCTGCAAATGTGCCAATTGTATGTTGCTTGTACTTGAAATTGGCTTGAGTATTATCTGTTACTGTGTTGTGGAGTGTTAGGAGGGAACGAGACTATGGGGAAAATCCATAATGTGATGTGTCCAAAAGAACCTCTAGTCACAGGCACTTGGGATATCCACTGTATATTCCAACTCAAGTGTAAAATAATTTATTCTTTTAGACTGCAAAATTTTACCCAATTAATAGTAATTCTGTATGACAGATATACTTGAGAAAATGGTAAATAGTACATAAGGTTTTTCAATTCAGGGGCCTTCAGCTTGATACCATTGATTGGAGTGACTTGATGTACTGGCTTAGAGTGCTTGACTGAAAAGATATGGTCAATAAGTATTTTCATTTTGATTTGTTTTCATCATAACAACTCTGCAAAATATTTTTAATAGAATTTGAGTACATCAGGCAAAACATCATCCAGCACAGACGGGCCCAAGTTTCCTGGAGATAAAAGTTCAACTACGCAAAACAACAACCAGCAGAAAAAAGGGATCCAGGTGTTACCTGATGGTATGTATCATTCCACTTCTTCTGCTGTGAAAGTTTTGAGAGACATTTAGATCACCTTGTTGATTCCTCCACTTCTTAAAAGGAGAAAATTAATTTGTTCTTCTTGCCCAGGTCGGGTTACCAACATTCCTCAAGGGATGGTGACGGACCAGTTTGGAATGATTGGCTTGTTAACTTTCATCAGGGCAGCAGAGACAGATCCAGGAATGGTACATCTTGCGTTAGGAAGTGATTTAACAACACTAGGTCTCAATCTCAACTCTCCAGAGTAAGTTTCTGGGTTTTAATCCTATCTTCACTTTTGGTTTTATAATGCTGTCATTCGTAGTCTGCTCACTTAATTCACTTGACTATCAACCCCACAAGCTGGTTTGCCAAATAAAATTTGAAAATGTAATGACAGTAAAATAAAATTTTCGTAACTCGTAAGAGAATTGTGCTTCAGGGCAAGCTTTCAGTAAACCTAGTGGCTTTGCTTATTCTTTTAACTTCTTTAGGACTTTCTTCAAGAAATCGACAGTATATTGTTTATAAATGTAATGTATACCTTCCTTTTCTAATAATACTCCTTGGGGATATCTACATATAACTCTTGGCAGTTTTGGTGATATATTAGACTGTAATTAGACAGTGTAATGATGAACAGAATATCTGCATTGTTAGGCTGCACTGAAGATTAGTTTAACTGAAAGTGTAGATTTACCGTTAGCTTCCAGTGACTCAGTTCACCTAAGTGAACTAGTTTAGTCATCTAGGTTTGCTATAGAGGCAGTGGGGAGAAAAGTAGTTAGTGATTGCACTGATGGTAGGAGAGGTGTTTGAGACAGGTGAGATGAATAATCAGCCAGCCCAAGGTGCCTCTTTCCACTAGTTACAGAAGGAACTCAGATCAGTTTGGACAAAACTGGTGTCTTTTAGGGACTTGTGAGAAAAAATTAATTTCTGGTGCTCTGACTTTCAGCTGAAATTTCATACCTTTTTGTTTCATCAGATTTATATAGTGTTAGCCTTATAGACAGAGTAGTGTATGTATTTTAAGGTTTGCACTTACTATATTAAAAAAAACAAAGACCAGACAGCATATACAGATAGTTTTCCATCTTTCATAAATTTATATGGAGCTGCATGTAATCAGGGAAACTTGATGAGTTTGGATATCAAGCACATGAAAAATTGCTCCCTTTTATTCTGCTTTTCTTAGTAGCTATGCTGAAAATAACTGTATTTTTAGTATTTAATTACTGTATATAATGTATTTAGGTTCTTGAATGGAGAGGATAAGGTTAACATTTGATGCAGACAGTTCTATACTATAAAGCTGGTTTTACTTTATGCTGCAGAAGAGCTTTGCAAACACCCCGTGCAGACCTCGGTGTCTGGCCTGCCATCTTTCCTTATGTTAAGAGTTCTTTACTTGCTCTGTGGATTGTTGTTTGAAAAACTAAAACTATGTCATATATGAAAAGACAAATTTTACTGCCCTGTGTTGTAGTTTGGTTGGTAAAAATACCTGTGTGGCATAAAAACTTAGCACAATGAATGTTCTTTTAGAAGCAAAATTTTAGAATCCTGCATATATCGCTAATGATTTAAATTATCCCTTCTAATTCCTGTTTTGAAGAAGAGTAAAATCTTAACTGGTTACTTTTAAAAAGCAATCTGCAAGTATAAATTTTTCCTCCCCTTTTAAATCATAGACTAATAAATCAGAACCCACCAGGCTTGTGACAACTATTCCTAGTTACATTAAAACCCTGCATAATAACACTGGATGACTGAAAAAGGTTGGGACCTCTGACACCTAACTTGAAGGAAAGATAGATTTAAAAGGAATCTTGACCCTTTAGTTACCCATGGAAGTTTAAATGCAACTTTGCATATTAAAAAAAAAATTAATAAATGTAATTGCTTTAGGGAGGTTTCCTTCTTCTCACCAGCTAGAGATTTGGCTATTAGGTTTGTGAAATTGATTATGGAGGGGGTTTTTTGGTTGGATGGTTTGGAGGTTAATTTTTATAAATTTATGCTTGTCTTATTTTTCTTCAGAAATCTTTATCCCAAATTTGCATCCCCGTGGGCATCATCACCTTGTCGACCTCAAGACATAGGTAAGAGAGAAATAACTATTAAATTCAGTATTAATATTTGCAAATTATATTCATTTACATGTCTTAATAGTTGCATCAATTCCGATTCTTTTTTAGACTTCCATGTTCCATCTGAATACTTAACTAACATTCACATTAGGGATAAGGTGAGTACTTGTGTCTGTGTGTGTGCATTTTATGGTAATTTATTACCAGTAATTTTCTAAATTTTCTTTCAGATAGGTAATGTTCAAAATCAGCCCATTTTGTGCACGTCCTCAGTCGTTCTAGAAGCAGTGTTGTGTTAACAGGCTGATCGGACACATCAAGCATCCATTATATCTTACAAAAAGAGAATGGGCATGCAAAAGAATAGCTAAAAAGCACAGTATGTTTTTAAGAGTTTGCCCTTCATGTGGAGTTGAAGTTTTTTGTGATATAATTCAAATGGCAAATTAAATGGAGATATTCTTGCAATAAGCTCAGAGTTGTGTTCTCATTTATCTGTTGCATTCCATATCTACATGAAAAGGGATTTTTTGAGATATATTTTCTTTCAGCTGTTTGTAGGGATCATTGAAAAGTAGCATAAAAAATTTTAGTAGTGTTCCTTAATAGGGCATGAAGGCAGCAAGTACATGCAGAAGTTTTTTTTTGTGGGTTTTTTCAAATAAAGTAAATAGATGGGAATACACAGATACAGGGAGAAAAATCTGTCTTGCTGGTTTGTTATATCTGTATTTTTCTGTTGTATCCTTTAACTTGGAATGGTTAACTAAAAGTGAAGAAAAATAGATTGTTCTAATAATTACTGCTCTTGTTGTATTAGAATATAATTTTCAAAACACTTAGAATGGAAGGAGGGAAGTTCTGGATGTATTCTTGTGTTATTTAAGTGGGGTAGTGTGTTTTAAAACATTTATCTATTGTGATTTTTCATCCTCGTTTTCTTCAATCTTTTGCAGCTGGCTGCAATAAAACTTGGCCGATATGGAGAAGATCTCCTGTTTTATCTCTATTACATGAATGGAGGAGATGTATTACAGCTATTAGCAGCAGTAGAGCTGTACGTTCAAATTATTTTGTCAGTCTTAAATGAGCTAATCTATTGCAATAATGAAATGGCAGATGTTAAAAAACAACAAAACAAAAAAACAGAACACCCAAACAAGTTAGATATTGAAAGCAAGAGGCTTAATCAATCTTGAACTGTAAATCTTTTTTTTAAATACCTCCTCCAACCTTGTTGTCATTTTGTTACAGTTTTTTTACATTTGTATAGTGGAAATCAAAAGCCCCATCTCATCTTGCATTATGTAGCACTGGAAAAAATGGCAGGTGCCAGTCATTATTGAATGTGTAACTTACCTGTCATCAACAACATAAGAACCAGTAAATACTCATAAAAAGAATTTGTTGTTAGAGCCTACCAGACTTGAAGTTTCTCACATGTTTTAGTTTGAGGTATAATAACTGTATGGAAGAGGTTTGAAATCACAGGTTTAACCATGTCGTAGCAATTTTCTTTGGTATTTGAATGCATTGGTACAGTTCTGATTGAAACCTTTAAAGTTAGTTTATTAAGTCAATTTCAGATAACTAACACTAAAAATTATTTTTTGTTTCTGTTACAAATGGAAGATTTAACCGGGATTGGAGATACCACAAAGAAGAACGAGTATGGATCACCAGGGCACCCGGCATGGAGCCAACAATGAAAACCAATACGTACGAGAGGGGAACATATTACTTCTTTGACTGTCTTAACTGGAGGAAAGTAGCTAAGGTATCTCTTTTCCCTTGTGTAGATATTTTAGGTCTGTCAGCCATGTATTTTTAGGAAGACAAGAGTAGAACACAAAAATCTTCACAAAAATCTCAAACTTTCTAATTTCCTGTTATTTAGGTTCATTACCTTAATTTTTCATGTCTGAGGGAAAAAGATTGTCTGAAACATTGGCTTGCTTGTGGAAAATAAGGAGCTGTCTTTCTTACTTCGTTTTCTTTGGGAAGTAGAAGGACATAAAATTTCATTTAGGAGTTTTGTTAAAATTGAAAGCTCTTCCTTACAGCATTAGTTGATGAATGGAAAGCATTATTTGGTGTTTTAGAAGTTGTCCATGCAAACATTTTATTACTTTGCTTTAGAAAATTAAATAGGATACTACTACACATCACTTAGGAATTTAAAATGGATGTGGGATGGGTTTAGGGAATGTGCTTTTTTGGGTTTTGGGTACAATCTCTCCTTAGCCATACTTACGAATTCCATGCTCTGTTGTTTGAAAATCAGAGTTCTTTAAAGTAAGTAACTTCTTCTAAGGAGGAGGCATATTTCCATGATGCTTGTTTTCTGTACTGTAGATCAAGAGGCATTAAAAAATCAGAAAGCTATAGCTTTTTCCCTTCGCAACTGTCATAATCTATGTCCCATTCTGTCCATTAATACTGTCAATAATGTTCTATGTCAGACCATCTGTAGACACTCTATCACACTCCTTTTTTTCTCTAAAAAACAACAGATCAAATCAGATTGACCTTGAAGCCTTGAACTCAATTGATGTGATTCCAGCATGTTGTAACTGTATTTTGTGGTTCCATGTGCTTAGGTATTTCATAGAATAAGAAGTCTTTTCACCTGCAGCCCAGTTTATGAATTATTTGCTGAAAAATTTCTATGGGCAGGTTGTATCTATACACTTGGAGATTATGGAACATTGCATTAAACAGTTACATGTCTATTGATGTGTTTTTAAACATCCATTTTAAAGAGGGAAAAAAGGTCAGTGTCCTCCTCTGTCTATACAGCAGTTTGCCATCTAGACATTAAATAGATACATGCTATTTTTATTTCCTCCCCCACTCCCTCCACCCAGTAATTTTGCATAGTTTGTGCAAACTCCCCTCAGGAATTAACATTCCAGTTGCCCTGAAGGATACAGGAGGTTCTTTAGTCCAATTGCAAGTGTGACTCTTTGCCTCTGCTGCCACAGGAAAACCCAGCAATCTGTAACTGACAGTTTTAATGACGAACCCTGCTTTTACAGTATTTCTTAAGTGCAAGATAATTCCAAAACTTGTGAACAAAAGCACTACTGCTCAAAAAGAATACCCAGACAAAAGGAAAGTTTTTGTTTCTACTTGAATTATACATTTGCTGCATGATATATTTCCTTAAGTTTCCCAAGATGCTGTTTAAAGATATTTTATTATTGCTTAAGATCATCACAGGGGAAGCAATTACCTTTTGAAAGGATAGATTTCTTTTCTGGAGTCAACTGAACATGTTCCATTTATTTATGAGCAATGAGCCTCATGTAGTTTCACATATCAATGGAATTGTGGTTTTAGCTTGTGTGGACACACAACATTTCTTTTTACTAGGAGAAAGTGGTGCCCATTGTATAAGGATAGTAACGTTTTCAGTGTCTCCTTTTTCTACCTGTAGTAAATGTATGCAGCTGCTGTTTGATGCTCAGCATTACTTTTTGAGACCATATTGTCTCTATTTAGAATCCTGAGTGCTATTGTGGAACTCAGCATCCAATGCTTGAGTGATGTACACTCCATCCTCCTGTTAGGCATTCCTGAGATACTGGAGAGATAGGAGCACTACTGTTCTTTGAATGATTTTTCACAAGATCTACATAGATTCTCTTCTTTTTATTTGCATGCTGAGGGTAATTCCCCTAACATTAAGAAGCAATTGATAGCTACTAAGGAGAGGGATAGAATTTTCTGAAGTTTTTCACTTGCAGTGCTATTGCAGCAAGGAATTTGATTATTTTTGATTATTTGATTATTTTCAGGAAAATTGAGATTTTTGTTGCATTGAAAAGGAGTTGCATGCTAGAAATAATTCGGTGACATTTTCACCTTTGATAAATAAATAAGAACATGGGTGCATGCAGTATGATCTTAGTATTCCATGGTAATGTTAGTACCTCTGGTATTAATTTCTGGAGTGGGCATTTTCTCTGAGGGAGACTAATACAGATTCATGTATGACCAAGTTAATTTTTCTAACAAATGCAGAAGTAATTAATAAATATTTCAGGAAATTAGACTTATAAGGAGCTGGAACAAAAAGAATTCTGATAAATTGCAATCTCTTATTATAACTGTTACATCATTAGTGGATGCTGGGAAAATCAATTCCTTAGAAGGCCACAATAATATTTGATGCTTAACAGTTTCACTTGTCCTTTTTTGAAGCAGGCATACAGGAATACTTGTTCATAAATTACTGTCTCATATGTGCATATTCAATTATTTTTCAAGATGCTTTATAAATTTGTTTCTTGTTCTAGTGTAGATGCTCAAATATAGGACAGCACATACTCTGTGTTGTGCTTTGCAGACATAGTGTATTTTGCATTATGAGCTTATGTGTTTATTGTCCCTCTTTTAAATTACACTGCAGTATGAAATATTGCTGCAGTGAAATACAGCAGTTTACTTTAGATAACACAACTAAATCTCAAGACTGATATTTGTAAAAACATAAACCAGTTGTGATTTAGTAGATTTAGTGTTCTGGATTGGTTTTAACAATAGTAAAGAAGGCTGAATAACTTCTATCAAGAAAAATCAAATAATATATTTATCTTTTTTCCTAAACGGTAGGCTTTACTTTTATATTCTTAATAGATAATAGACTGAAGAAGGAAATTCAGCAAAGTAGCTGAGTAATGAGAATTCCTAAACTATTAGGAAAAAAAAAATCAAAGTCTCTGTTTTGACACATACTTTGACAGCCATAAAAGGCAGAGAAAGCTTGAGTAGTATCTTATCTATTATAAAATGACTGCAGAATTACTGTGATCATGGAATCATAGAATGGTTTGGGTAGGAAGAAACATTAAAGACCCTCTAGTTCAACCCTTGTACCATGGACGAGAACACCTTCTACTAGACCAGGTTGCTCAAAGCCCCATCCAACCTGGTCTTAAACACTTGATGGGGTAGCCACAACTTCTCTGGATAGCCTTTTCCAGTGCCTCACCACCCTCATAGTAAAGAATTTATTTCTAATACCCTATCTAAATGCTTCCCTTCTTCATCTTAAAGCCATTCCCCCTTGTCCTATCACTACATGCCCTTGCAAAAAGTCCCTCTTTACCCTTCCTGTAGGCCCCCTAAGACCCACCCAACCTAATCCAGACTTTGACACCAAAGTACATATATGGACTTGTACCCTTTGATCTTCCTTCTTATCCAAGGAGGGAGCAGCACCTCTTCAGTCTCAGCATGTGTGTATCTATACAAAAAGAGAACGTACACCAACTGGCATGCAGTTTTTATTAGAAATGCCAGAAGCAATTCACTTGCATATGTATGACCTAAAAAAGCCCAGACAGACAAACACACAACCTAAATAAATAAATAAACAACCCAAAAAAACAACCAACCAACCAACCAAAAAAAAAACCTAAAAAAATCTTTGGTTAGAATAGAGAGCTGGGAACTAGAAATTAAGCAGATGTGCAACATTTCAGTGCAGATGGCTGTAACCTCACATAGGTTTTGCTGGGGTCTTCCGGTTTTAGGGACAGTATTCTCAGGAGACTACAGAATGCTTCATATTTTCCACTACTTTGTTTCCTTACCATGCTGAATGTTCTTCCTATGCTAAATGGACCTTGTTTTGCCTTGGAAAAAGAGATGTCTGAGAGTTGGATTTCCTCGATTTTATTTCTGTTCTTGTATTAATTTAGTACAGATTTACATGTACTGAAATGCTGCCTAAACACTTCAGAGAGTGTTCTAAAATAATCTCTTCATTACTCATGTGATTTCATCCCTGTGTGAAAATTGTGGGCTAAGTTTGCTTTGCAGATACAGATGATGTTCTGCTGAAGTTCTTCACCAAGTTAGATGAAATAAATTACTTTGCATGTCCAATGTTGTTGAATTACCAAGAAGTACCCCTAAAGAGCAGTTCTGAAACTTCTGCTTACCCTATTTCTTGAATGAAGATAAAATAGGGATGAGACACAGTTAAACTGCTGAAAGGGTCTGAAAAATATAAGGTTTCAGGTTTGATGGGTCTGGGGCTTAAATATGAGTATGAAATGTGGAGGAGTATTTAGATAAATTCTGGCTTAAGTGGTGCTCAGTACTTTTTACCTGGACATTTTCACAGAATCATTTAGGTTAGAAAAGACTTCAAAGATCAAATCCAGTCTTTGACTAATTACCAATATGTCAAACAGACCTTAGCACTAAGTCCAGTTGTTTCTTGAACACCTCCCTGATGTCCAACCTGAGCATCCCCTGGTGCATCATGAAGCTGTTTGGTCTGGTAGTGTTACACAAAAATATTCCAAAACTTTAGTTCATCCAGAATAAGCTCCGATACTCCTGCCATGTTGAAATATAATATAATTCAGTTCATGTTGTGATTGTGTTTTGTGTATGTGCCTATATAAAATTGTTTGCAATTAAAACAAGGGTTCTGAGGGTCTTGTAGCATTCAAAAGAATAGGAGAGCCTATGTTTTGTGGGTATAATGGCTTAGGATTGTTGTAATTTACTACTTTTTTCTCCTTAAAATATGGAATTCAAGATAGCAAAGTTGTGGGGTTTTGCCTTAGGATAAGCTAGTACTTGATCTTCTCTGTATTTGTGCTTTTCAAGTATGGTTGGTAGACCTGGTCTTGACAGGTAAATGATACATTGTTTTATTTGGGTTTGTCTCTTTTTTTTTTTTTTCCTTTCTTTTTTTTTCTTTTTTTTTTTTTTTTTTTTTTTTTTTTTTTTTTTTTTTTTTTTTTTTTTTTTTACTGTAGGAGTTCCACCTGGAATATGACAAATTAGAAGAAAGGCCTCATCTGCCATCAACTTTCAACTACAACCCTGCTCAGCAAGCCTTCTAAAGACTTCCCTTTTCTTGGGGTATGGCTGTCTCAGCACAATACTCAACATAACTGCAGAACTGATGTGGCTCAGGCATTCTGGTTTTAATTCCTTGAGGATCTGGCAATTGGCTCATGCGAAGGGTCACCATTTGAGGTCCTGCCTTACTAATTATGTGCTGCCCAACAACTAAATTTGTAATTGTTTTTCTTTAGTTTGAGCAGGGTCTGAATTTTTGTTTTTGTTTTCTTTTTTGCCAGCAGACAAGCTTGGGTCTGTAAAGACAAGCGAGTACACTGACAAAAGTTTACCACTTAGTTTTCCAAAATGTAAAAACAAAAAAAAAGAAAAAAGACAAAAAATTAGACAACAAAATTTGCATTGTTCATTGTAGCACTATTGGTAATAAAAAATGTTTGTGCATTTTTATGTGAAGATCCTTCTCGTATTTCATTTGGAAAGATGAGCAAGGTTTGCTTCCTTCATTTTACTTCCCCTTCTGTCTTTGAAAGGCAGTTTTCGCCAAGCTTAATGCAAGAATATCTGACTGTTTAGAAGAAAGATATTGCCACAGTCTCTGGTTAGTTTCCAGAGTTGTGTATTACTGAGCTTCATCTTTCCAGAATGAGCAAAACACTGTCCAGTCTTTGTTACGATTTTGTAATAAATGTGTACATTTTTTTTAAATTTTTGGACATCACATGAATAAAGGTATGTATGTACGAATGTGTATATATTATATATATGACATCTATTTTGGAAAATGTTTGCCCTGCTGTACCTCATTTTTAGGAGGTGTGCATGGATGCAATATATGAAAACGGGACATTCTGGAACTGCTGGTCAGGGGACTACTTTGTCGCCCTGTGCACTAAAGGGCCAGATTTTCAGCAGCCAAGGACATCCATACCCAAGTGAATGTGATGGGACTTAAAGAAGTGAACTGAGACAATTCACTCTGGCTGTTTGAACAGCAGCGTTTCATAGGAAGAGAAAAAAAAAAAAGATCAATCTTGTATTTTCTGACCACATAAAGGCTTCTTCTCTTTGTAATAAAGTAGAAAAGCTCTCCTCACTGCAGTGTTGACTTTGATTTGAGATTGTGAAATTATTTCTTCAACAATGAAAAATGGAAAAAAATTGAAGTATTAAAACTATCAAGCTGTACAGTGGTTAAGACACTTGAAGAGTCTTTTTGCTGCTGACAAGTAAATTTATGAGAATTTAATACTCTTTTCCACAGTAAAGTATCCACAGCCAAAAACTTTGGTTAACCTTGGTTTCAGATCCCCTCTATAATAGAAAGATGAGTGGGTACCATATCAAATGATAAAAAGATGCTTCAACAATTCATCACTTGGGAGAAGCTTGGGTTAGAACTGATCACAGCTTTGTTTCATGTTGTTATTTTCCCACATAAAACAGAAATGCATTTCATTTGGTGATCACTATTACTTGAACTTCCAGTTGCAAATGACCATGAATATATATTGGTTTCTGAAAATTGTAACTGTTCTGAGCAGAGGAAAAAAAAATGAACTGTTGGGATGGTTTTCTTTTTCTAGCTATGATTGCCACTTTTAATTGAGTTGCCTCTGGTGATGCACATCATTGCCTGAAATTACCAAAGCAGGAAAAGACATCCTAGTGAATCCTGGGATTTTTTTTTTCCAATTTTGACCCATTTTTCTGTGTAGTGCAAAAGCAGCTTGTTTGCATGTATTGAATTATGCTTAGAAATTGGACCATTAGTGGCCTTGCTGTGGTTCTGTATCAGGTGTATGGCGAATTTTAAATTCTGAACTTTTTTTAATATCTATTTTAAGATCGTAAACATAAAACTACAAGCCTGTTGATTCTATTTTTTTCTATTATTAAAGCGAAGTTTTCCCAGCTTGAAAGAAGAGAATGGTTATAATCCATATAACTAACACGGCTGAAGAAGATGGTGGCTCTTTTTTTCTGCAGCCAAAGCAGATTCAAACATATATTTGATTATCCAAACATAAATTTATAAATTTACAGAACAATAATTTTCCAAAAGCATCTTGTTCCCTCCACAAGTAATGTTACCTTTTTTTTACTGTCAGAGATTCACACTATGACCTTTTTTTTTGGTGGGGGGGGGGGGGTAAGGATTCCTGAAGTGATATTTCCTTCTTCAAATCAAATGCAATTATTTCTCATGTTCATGGAAATTAACAGCATATGGTAAAGGGACCAAGATCAATTACATTAAAGTACTAAATACCTATGGCACTTTAAAAACAATTAAGCTGAAACTGGGAACATAAGTTCTCCCAGAAAATACTTGATGATACAGTTGTATTCAACTGCCCAGTCTTTCAAAAACGTGAAATACCTGATTTTGGGAAACTTCTCATGTGTGAGCACAGAGCTGGTGCTTTGCTCCTTCCAGGTGGAAGAACAGTATGGCTCTCATGTATCAATTAAATAAACATATAGAGAGACTTTAAAATCTGTGAATATTATACTCCAGGTTGAAGCAAGAGAAACAGATATAAACAGAAAACAAGGTGTAAGATTGAAAGCACTTCTTAACTGACACCATATTAATTTTAAAATTTTAAAAAAGTAGCATACTGCTTTTTTTAGTGAAAGGAAGAAAACCTCAGGCCTCATTTGCATACTCAGGTGGCAAATGGGTCACTGAATTGCCCTGCAGATTTTCAGACTGACAATTAAGGTCTGAGGCTTATTTAATGTTTTTATATTACACTAACACTATAAATAGGGAGATATACTACTAGAGTGCAGTTTGTAAAATACTTTATTTGAGGTGGGTGTTTTCCCCCATAACTAATTTTGTACAACAATGTGCAAGGTAAGTTCTGAGTAGAAAACCCAGTGTACTTGGAAAGAAGTAGAAGTATTCCTATTTCTGGCCTGTCCCACATGCTCTCATAGTCCTTGTTGCATATTGTTCACAAATCTTTATTGAATAGTTTAGCTCCACTTTCTCTGCGAATCTTCAACTTCCAGGGTTAATATAAGTTTCACTGGTTTGATAACAGCTGGTATTGTAGAAGACACTTTGTATTTTAACAATTGTTGCTCAAGCTACCCTGCTTGTGGAAAAATCAAGGGTACCAGAGAGTCATGCAGGAAAGAGTGAAGGATGCTCCACTGGGGTGTTTTAAAAATGAACAAACAGAAAAACCACCCTGCACTCAACCTCCTCCACCTTAGTGCCTGGTGCCACAAATACATAAGCACATGAGAACCTTCATGGGCCTGATTAATCTAATTGGAGACCCAAGCAATCCAGGGAAGCCTGCAGATACTCACATGGGTAAAAATATTTTTTGTGTGACTGTGACCTTCAATGAAGTGTCAACTGAGCCTGTGTCAGGATTCACGACTGGCCACACCACTCCCTCATGGCTGTGACATTTCTACACTACAAGTATGTATGACCATGTCACTTGGCTGCATGGCCTGTCTGAAATCCTCTCTGTCCCCAAGCCAGTTCTTCTTGTTTCTGTTTTACAGTTTCCATGAAAAAAGGGAGAATGTACCCAAATAAGAATTTGTGTATTGTAGTCAGACACAAGATTTTTTCAGAGTCTTGAGGGACTGTTTCTATAGACCATGAAGAGACCAGAAACAGTCTTTGGTATGACCTAGGCAGTGCTGGGAAACAGAGGTCTGTGGGGCCATCAGCTTGGTCCTAAGTGGCTCCTAGGTGGCCATGGCTATGGAAGAAGGCTGTCCATCTTTTAAATAATACCGTTTAAAGTTATTAGTCACCTAAAAGAAACTGCCCTCTCTGCCCCC
>VXBI01013613.1:0-13388 GCA_013397375.1 Toxostoma redivivum
CTGCATGAAATCTTTGGGGTCCTGCATGGAATTTTGGCGTCATGGGTGAATTTTTGAGATCCTCCATGAAATCTTTGAAGTTCCACATGGAATTTTTTGATGTCCTAATGAAACTTTTGAGATCCTCCATGAAATCTTTGGGGTCCTACATGGAATTTTTTGAGATCCTCTATGGAATTTTTGAGGTCCTGCATGGATTTTTTGAGGTCCTAATGAAACTTTTGAGATCCTTCACGAAATTTTTGATGTCCTGCATGAAATCTTTGGGGTCCTAATGGAATCTTTGGGGTCATACATGGAATTTTTGAGATCCTACATGGAATTTTATTAGGTCCTGGGTAGAATTTTGGGGTCCTGCATGAATGAGTTCCTACACAGATTTTTTGAGATCCTCCATGAAATTTTTGAGGTCCTCCATGGAATTTTTGAGGTTCTAATGGATTTTTTGAGATCCTCCATGGATTTTTTGAGGTCCTAATGAAACTTTTGAGATCCTACATGGATATTCGAGATCCTACATGAAATTTTTGAGATCCTCCATGGAATTTTTGAGGTCCTGATGGAATTTTTTGAGGTCCTGGTGGAATTTTTGAGGTCCCACCCAGAACTGGTGANACATGGAATTTTTGAGATCCTCTATGGAATTTTTGAGGTCCTGCATGGATTTTTTGAGGTCCTAATGAAACTTTTGAGATCCTTCACGAAATTTTTGATGTCCTGCATGAAATCTTTGGGGTCCTAATGGAATCTTTGGGGTCATACATGGAATTTTTGAGATCCTACATGGAATTTTATTAGGTCCTGGGTAGAATTTTGGGGTCCTGCATGAATGAGTTCCTACACAGATTTTTTGAGATCCTCCATGAAATTTTTGAGGTCCTCCATGGAATTTTTGAGGTTCTAATGGATTTTTTGAGATCCTCCATGGATTTTTTGAGGTCCTAATGAAACTTTTGAGATCCTACATGGATATTCGAGATCCTACATGAAATTTTTGAGATCCTCCATGGAATTTTTGAGGTCCTGATGGAATTTTTTGAGGTCCTGGTGGAATTTTTGAGGTCCCACCCAGAACTGGTGAGGTTGGCACCTACCTGTCGCGGAGCTCCTGCATGGCCTGGGCCACGCGCTCGCTGTGGAGGTTGCGCTGGCGCCGGAGGCTCTCGCCGGCCTGCAGCACCAGCTGCACCTTCTGCAGGTTCAGCTCCAGCGTGGTGGTGAAGTCCTTGTGCTTCTTCAGCGCCTTGGTCACCCCCTCCACCGTGTCCGGCAGCTCGGCGTGCGCCAGGACGCTCTCCTGGCAGGGAGGGGGCGGCCGGAGAGGAGTCAGACTGTGACAGATCTGCCAGGACCTGCCTCCACCCAAATCCACGAAATGGGACATTCCACCACCCAAATTCATCATCCAGGACCTTCCACCATCCATCTCCATCAACCAGGACCTTCTACAAACCATTCCCACCATCCCAAGTCTTCTTTCAACCAAATCCATCAACCAGGACCTGCCACCACCCAAATTCATCAACAGGGACCTGACACCACCCAAATCCACAAAATGGGACCTTCCACCACCCAAATTTGTCATCAAGGACCTTCCACCACCCAAATTCGTCATCAAGGACCTCCTCCCATCCAAATTCACCAACCAGGACCTGACACCACCCAAATCCACAAAATGGGACCTTCCACCACCCAAATTTGTCATCAAGGACCTTCCACCACCCAAATTCGTCATCAAGGACCTCCTCCCATCCAAATTCACCAACCAGGACCTGACACCACCCAAATCCATCAACCAGGACCTTCTCCCACTCATCATCTCCATCACCCAAAACATTCTCCCGCCCAAATCCATCACCCAAGACCATCCACAAATATTTCCCACCACCCAAAATCTTCTTCCACCCATCTCAATTAACCAGGACTTGCTTCCACCACCCAAATTCTTCTCCAACCATGACCTCCTTGCCCAAGACCTTCTCCAACCCAAATCCATCCCCCAAGCCCTTCCCCAAACCGTTCCCACCACCCAAAATCTTCTTCCTCCCATCTCAATTAACCAGGACTTGCTTCCACCACCCAAATTCTTCTCCAACCATGACCTCCTTGCCCAAGACCTTCGGGGTTGGTTTGGTTTCACCCAAGACCTTCTCCAAACCGTTCCCACCACCCAAAATCTTCTTCCATCCATCTCCACCAACCAGGACCTGCTCCCATCCATTATCTCCATCACCTGAAACCTTCTCCAACCCAAATCCATCACCCAAGACCTTCTCCAAACCGTTCCCACCACCCAAAATCTTCTTCCACCCATCTCCACAATCCAAAATCTTCTCCCACCCATCTCCACCACCCAAGATGTTCTCCCACCCATCATCTCCACCACCCCAGACCTTCTCCCACCCATCTCCACCACCCCAGACCTGGTTGTAGAGGCTGTTCTGGCACTGCTGCACGTCCCGCAGGAAGAGGTGGAAGACGTGGGACTGCACCAGGACCTCCCTCCTCATCTCCCAGCTCTGCAGGAGCTTCCCCCAGCCCGCGTCCAGCTTCTGCAGCCACTGCTGGAGGGACAGGTAGGGCACCTCCATCTCCTCCAGGGCCAGCAGCTCGCTGGCCGCCTGGATCTTGGCGTAGTCCTCCTCGTAGCCGTTGATCTCCTCCTTGAGGGCCACGTGGACGTTCAGGAGCCTCTCGGCCTCGGCCAAGCTGTCGGGGACCTCCTCGGAGCTCACGGCCGCTTGGGTCTTCACCAACCACCCCAAGAAGTTGTCCAAGTCTTGGATGAACTGCTGGAGGCGCCCGGCGATGGTCAAGGTGTCCTCGCAGCCTTGCAGGGCTCTCTTGAGGTTGTCCCACTCCTCGCTGATCTCCTCGAAGGGCAGCAGGATCTCCAGGGCGCGGCCGGGGTGGGCGGCGGCCAAAGCTTCTCCTTCCTGCTGGAGCTCCACCAGCCGCGGTTCCAGGACCACCAGGGCGGCCTCCATGGTGGACAAGCGGCGCTGCAGGGCCAGGACGCCGCCCAGGTCGCTGCCGCCCGACTGGGTGGCCTCGATGGCTTTTCTCTTCTCCCGCACCTGCGCCTTCATCTCGCTGCACTCCAGCAGGAAGTTCTGGATCTTCAGCACGGAGCTGAGCTGGCTCTTCTTGTTCTCCACCAGTTCCACCACGCGGTTCCAGCTGGGGAGGGGGACAGGAGAGGGGTGAGACCCCCCTGAGGTGGGATGGAGCCCACCAGGATCAGCAGAGACCCTTGGGATGGGGTGGGAATGGTGGCCTGGAGACCTGGACCCCATGGGGACGTCCCACCACAGGCCAGGGGTCTCCAGCCCCAGTCAAAGGAGATCTCAAGAAGGGTCAAGGTCCACCTTGGAACCCCCAGGATGGGTTTGGTTTGGTTTGGTTTGGTTTGGTTGGGTTGGGTTGGGTTTGGTTGGGTTTGGTTTGGTTTTGGAATCGTTTTCAACCATTCCATTGGAGAACTGGACCCCATGGGGATGTCCCACCAGTGGAGAACCACAGGTTGGGGTTCTGCAGACTTGGTTGTTCACGCCAAGAAGACCTCAAGAAGGTCAAGGTCCACCTTGGAACCTTCAGAACGGGATTGGACCATTCCATTGGAGACCTGGACCCCACAGGGACATCCCACCACTGGTTGGGGGTCTCCAGCCAAGCCCACCAAGGAGACCCCAAGAAGGGTCAAAGTCCACCTTGGAACCCCCAGGATGGGGTTGGTTTGGTTTGGTTTTGGAATGGTTTTCCACCACTCCATTGGAGATCCTGACCCCACAGGGACATCCCACCACTGGAGAACCACAGGCTGGGGGTCTCCAGACTTGATTGTCCTCCCCAAGGAGACCCCAAGAAGGTCAAGATCCACCTTGGAACCCCCAGGATGGGATTGGACCATTCCATTGGAGACCTGGAACCCATGGGGATGTTCCACCAGTGGACAACCACAGGTTGGGGGTCTCCAGGTTTGGTTTTCCTCACCAAGGAGATCCCAAGAAGGGTCAGGATCCACCTTGGGACCTCCAGGATGGGTTGGGTTTGGTTTGGTTTGGTTTGGTTTGGTTTGGTTTGGTTTTGGAATGGTTTTCCACCACTCCATTGGAGACCCTGACCCCACAGGGACATCCCACCACTGGAGAACCACAGGATGAGAGTCTCCATCCCAACAAGGAGACCCTGAGAAGGTCAAGGTCCACCTTGGGTCCGTACCGGCTGTTGAGATGGTCCTGGCAGGACCGGACCTCGTCCGAGCTGGGGTGGCCACCGTCCACCAGCTGCTGCACCACCTGGTTGACGTCCAAGATGCGCCCCATGACGCTGTTCATCTCCTGGTCCAGACTCTCGAACCTGAGCAGATGGACACGGGCACGTCCACCACGGCATGATGGACCTCACAATGTCCACCACGGTGCTGCAGACCTCTCAGCGTCCACCGCGGCAACGTGGACCTCACAGTGTCCACCATGGCACCGTGGACCTCACAATGTCCACCATGGCACAATGGACCTCACAGTGTCCACCATGGCACCGTGGACTTCACAGCGTCCACCACGGCATGATGGACCTCACAACGTCCACCATGGCACCATGGACCTCATGACGTCCACCATGCCACCATGGACCTCACAATGTCCACCATGGCACCATGGACATCACAACGTCCACCACAGCACAGTGGACCTCACGACGTCCACCACGGCACCGTGGACCTCACAACGTCCACCATGGCACCATGGACATCACAACGTCCACCACAGCACAATGGACCTCACAATGTCCACTACGGTGCTGTGGACCTCACGACGTCCACCACAGTATGATGGACATCACAACGTCCACTATGGAACCGTGGACCTCACAATGTCCACCACGGCACTGTGGACCTCACAGTGTCCACCATGGCATGATGGACCTCACAACGTCCACCACATCATGATGGAGCTCACAACGTCCACCACAGTGCCGTGGACATCACAATGTCCACCACGGCACCGTGGACCTCACAACGTCCACCACGGCATGATGGACCTCAACCTCCACACCACCCCACCTCCACCCACCTGTGCTGGACCACCTCGACCTCATCGAGCTCCTCAGGCACCTCCATCTTCTCCAACCACTGCTCCTTCTCATCCACCCACACCTCGCAGGCGTGCACCTCGCTGAACATGCGGTAAACGGCCAAGGCGTCCTGCAGCCACTGCGTCCTCAGCACGGCCACCTCGGCCACCTCCCCGTAGAGCTGCTCCACCTCCACCACGCGGATCTGGACGTCCACGCCTTGGCGGTGGTCGGGGGCCAGCAGAGCCAGCTGCTTCCTGAGGGACATCACGGCGCCGCGGTGCTTCTCCACCTCGTCCACCACGGCGCGGTGCTTGCGCAGCAGAGCTTGGCTGGAGTAATCGTCGTGGCCGAAGTCGTCGCTGGACACGATGCGGTACATGTCCTGCAGCCAGGCCACCAGATCGTCCGTCTCGGCGCTGAACTGGAAGAAGTTCATGGCGTCCTCCAAGCGCTGCTGGTGGAGCCCCGTGATCTCCTCCAGCTTCTTCCACCTCAAGCAAACTTCTCGCATCTTCTCCTGGATGCCCACGGAGCTGAAGGATTTCTTGGCCAGGATCTTCTCACCTTTCTTCATGGTTTGGTGCAGCAAGGCCCGGCGGTTGCCCAGCTCGCCCAGCATGGTTTTGTGTTTGGTGGTCAAGGTCATGACGCTGCTGAGGTCGCGGCCGCAGCTCTTGGCGGCCAAGATCTTCTCCTTCTCGCGGATCCAGGCCTCGGCCTCCTCCATCTCCTGGAAGAAGGTCCAGAGCTGGCGGGAATCCTCCAGTTCCTTCCTCCTCTTGGCCGCCAGCTCCTCCAGCTCCTCCAGGCACGTCTGGACGTGGTTGACGCGGTTGCAGATGATCTGGGGGTCGCAGGGTTGGTAGCCTGGGTGGGGACAAGGGGTTGAGATGTTGGGAGGGGTGTCCAGGACGGGGTGGGACAAGGAAGGAGCAGGTGTGGTCGGGGGGTGGTCCTAGGTTGGACTCAAAGATCTCAGAGGGCTTCTCCGACCTCGTTGGCTCTGTGGGGACTCCTGGAGGTGGCCCAGTAGGACTTTGGGTTGACCCTTCCATGGCCCACCAGAACCTTGGGTTGACCCGTCCATGGCCCACCATGGACCATCAAAACCTTCAGTTGACTCTCCCATGGTCCACCAAAGCCTTGGGTTGACCTTTCCATGGCTCACCAAGGCCTTTGGTTGACCCTTCCATAGCCCACCAAAACATCCCACGGGTTACCCTTCCACGGCTCACCAAGACCTTGGGTCAACCTTTCCATGGTCCACCAAAACCTTGGTTGACCCTTCCACGGTTCACCAAGACCTTGGTTGACCTTTCCAAAGCCCACCCAAAACCTTGAGTTGACTCTTCTTCCATGGTCCACCAAAACCTTGGGTCAACTTCTCCATGGTCCACCAAGGCCTTGGGTCAACCTCTCCATGGTCCACCAAGACACTGATTGACCCTTCCATGGCCCACCAAGACCTTGGGTTGACCCTTCCATGACCCACCACCACCTTGACCGACCCAACACCTCCACCCACCCTGGCGGCCCCCGTTACCCTCCAGCTCCGAGAACTTGAGCGCGGCGGCGTTGAGGGCCTGGACGCGCTCGGTCTGGGCTGAGATGTCGGCCTCCAGCAGCCCGTGCTTCTGCAGGAGATCCTCAACCTCCAGCAGATGCTTCCCCAAATCCTTGGAGACCAGAAGAACCTGGAGAAAGAACGACAGAACCGCGTTGAATTCCGGAATTTCGCCAGAATTTCGCCGGAATTTCACCAGAACTTCTCCTCCATCTCTACCTGCATCTCCTCCATCCAGTCGATCATGTAGACCATCTCTTGGAAGATCTTCTGCAGGGCCAGGTTCTGCTCGAGGCGGGCGCGGCGGGCTCGCACCAGCTCGGTCAGCAGCGCCCACTGGCGCAGGATGTTGTCCTTCTGGGCGCCGATGCGCCGCGTGTCGTAGTAGCCCTCGGACTCCATCTCCAGGGCCAGCTCCACCACCACCTGGATGCGCTCCTGGTACGAGGAGATGTCGGCCTCGATGGCCTCGTGTTTCTTCATGGCTGCCTCCACCGCCGGGAGGTCGTAGCCGAAGTTGTCCTGGAAGGGGAGAGGGAGGTGGGGTGGGGTCAAAGAGGAGATTGAGGAGGTTCCACCAACTCTCCATGGTCAAGGAGAAGGTTGAGGAGGTTCCACCACCTCTCCATGGTCAAGGACAAGGTGAAGAAGATCCAACCACTCCTTGCCATGGTCAAGGAGGTCCAACCACCCCTCTCCTGGTCCATGACGAAGTCAAGGACGTCCAATCACCTCTCTATGGTCAAGAAGGAGGTCAAGGAGGTCCAACCACTCCTCCATGGTGAAGGAGGAGGTCAAGAAGGTCCAATGACCCCCCCATAGCCAATGAGGAGGTCAAGGAGGTGCCACCACTCCTCCATGGTTAACGAGGAGGTCAAGAAGGTCCAACCACCTTTCCATGGTCAAGGAGGAGCCCAAGGAGATCCAACGACCCGTCAATGGTCAACAATGAGGTCAAAGAGCTCCAACCACCCCTCTCCTGGTCAATGAGGAGGTCAAGGAGGTCCCACCATCCCTCCATGGTCAATGAGGAGCCCAAGGAGGTCCAACTACTCCTCTATGGTCAATGAGGAGGTCAAGGAAGTCCAACCATCCCTCCCCTGGTCAACGAGGAGGTGAAGAAGGTCCAACCACCCCTCTATGGTCAAGGAGGAGATCAGAGAGGTCCCACCAGCCCTCTCCTGGTCAATGAGGTGGTCAAGGAGATCCAACCACCCCTCCCATGGTCAAGGAGGTCCAGCTACCCCTCCATTGTCAATGAGGAGGTCAAGGAGGTTCCACCACTCCTTGCCATGGTCAAGGAGGTTCCACCAGCCCTCCATGGTCAATGAGGAGCCCAAGACGGTCCAGCTACCCCTCCCTTGGTCAAGGAGATCCCACCTTTCCATCACTGACCAAGGAGGACCCCAATGAGGTCCCACCATCTCCCAATGAGGTCCCACCACCCAAAACCCTTCTCCTCACCGCCACCCCACCCTGGGACTGTCCCACCCTGACCTAAAGGTCCCCCCTGACCCCACCCCAGCCCACCTGCGAGACCAGGCGCTGGTTCTCGTTGAGCCACGTCTCCCTCATGACGGCCTTGTGGTCGAAGCGCTGGGCCAGCAGCTCCAGCTTCTCCTGCCGGATCAGCTCGTTCCTCAGGGCCACCTCCCGCTCGTGCTCCGCCTTCTCCAGGCACGTCCAGGCCTGCAGGGTGGGGACACGGGCGGGTCACGGGGGTCCCCAATGCCTTCCAGGTGTCCCCAACCTCAGTGGAGTGTCCCCAACCCCACCAAGGTGTCCCCAACCTCATCAGTGTCCCCAACCCATCGGGATGTCCCCAAACCCACCAAGGTGTCCCCAACCCCATCATGGCGTCCCCAACCCCACCAGAGTGTCCCCAACCCCATCAGGGTGTCCTCAACCCCCCCAGGGTTTGTCTAACCCCATTGAGGTGTCCACAACCCCACCAAGGTGTCCCCAACCCCACTGAGGTGTCCCCAACCCCACCAGAGTGTCCCCAACACCACCAACGTGTCCCCAACGCCATTGAGGTGTCCCCAACCTCACCAAGGTGTCCCCAAAACCACTGGAGTGTCCCCAACCCCAGCAGGGTGTCCCCAACCCCACCAGAGTTCCCCAACTCCATAAAGATGTCCTCAGTCCCACCAGGCTGTCCCCAACCCCACCAAGGTGTCCCCAACCTCATCAGTGTCCCCAACCCATCGGGATGTCCCCAAACCCACCAAGGTGTCCCCAACCTCATCAGAGTGTCCCCGACCCATCGGGATGTCCCCAACCCATCAGAATGTCCCCAACCGCATCAGAGTGTCCCCAACCTCAGTGAAGTGTCCCCAACCCCATCGGGATGTCCCCAACCCCATCAGGGTGTCCTCAACCCCCCCAGGGTTTGTCTAACCCCATTGAGGTGTCCACAACCCCACCAAGGTGTCCCCAACCCCATCATGGCGTCCCCAACCCCACCAGAGTGTCCCCAACCCCATCAGGGTGTCCCCAACCTCACCGAGGTGTCCCCAACCCCACCAGGATGTCCCTAAACCCACTAAGGTATCCCCAACCCCATTGGAGTGTCCCCAATGCCACCAAGGTGTCCCCAACTTCACTGAAGTGTCCCCAACCCCACCACAGTGTCCCCAACCCCTCTGAGATGTCCCCCCAGAGTGGTGGGACTCCATCTCCACGTCCTCACCTTGTTGATGTCGGAGATGCTCTTGCCCTCGCTGGGCACGTAGAGTTTGCGGTTGGTGGCCCGGAGCTTGCTCTGGATGGTGAAGAGCAGCACCTCCAGGTTGCCCTTCTCCTGGAACCTGGGGGTGGCACCGGTGGGGCGGTCACTGTCACCGGTGGGGCGGCCATTGTCACTGTCACCGGCGGCCATTGTCACTGTCACCAGTGTGGTGGTCAATGTCACTGTCACCAAAGGGGTGGTCACTGTCACCGGTGGGGCGGCCATTGTCACCAGTGGGGCAGTCACTGTCACCGGCGGCCATTGTCACTGTCACCAGTGTGGTGGTCAATGTCACTGTCACCAATGGGGTGGTCACTGTCACCGGTGGGGCGGTCAATGTCATAGGTGGGGTGATCAATGTCACCGGTGGGTTAGTCACTGTCACGGGTGGGGCGGCCACTGTCACCAATGGGGCGGTCATTGTCACCAGTGGGGCGGTCACTGTCACTGTCATTGTCACCGTCACTATCACCATCACCGTCACCGTCACTGCCACTGTCACCACCAGCGCCAGCGAGCCAGGTCATACTGGTACCAGTTTGGGGTGAACTGGGACCTCCTCAACAGCACCACAATGAACTGGGATCTCCTCTCCACTCCTGAGGTCCCATTGCCACCAGTCTGGGTTGAACTGGGACCATTCCAACACCGCCATGATGGACTGGGACCTCCCCAGCACCACCATGACCACACCACCACCACCACCATCACCACCCTCCAAGTCCCACCATCATCACCAGTTTGGGTTGAACTGGGACCTCCCCACCACCACCATGACCACGACCATGATCACCAGCACCATCATCCCCAGCACCCATGTCCCATCACCACCAGTTTGGGATGAACTGGGACCTCCTCAACACCCGTCAGGTCCCCGTTGCCACCAGTTTGGGTTGAACTGGGACTTCTCCACTTCCACCATGTCCACAACCACCACCACCATCATCACCACCCCAGGTCCCACTGCCCCCAGTCTGGCCTGAACTGGGACCTCCCCACCACCACCCCCTCGCCACGGTGAGGTCCCACCACCACCACCAGTTCCTCACTTGACCGGTTTCTCCAGGGTGCAGAAGGCGGTGAAGGCCTGGAGCTGCTGCTGGACGCCGGTCAGCGAGTTGGCGAACTTCTGGTTGGTGATGATGGTGATGGTGTGCTGGATCCAGGCCAGCAGCTCGGCCGCCAGCGCCTCGTAGCGCGCCGTGATGGCCGCGATCTCCATCACCTGGTCCAGCACCTGGAGAGGTTTGGGGTGGGCTTGGAGGTCCTGGAGGAACCCCCCAAGAACGGCCAAGGTCTGGCCAGGAACCCCCTGAGATCCACCAAGGTTCAGCCAGGAACCCCCTGAGATCCACCAAGGTCCGGCCAGGAAACCGTTGAGATCCACCAAGGTCCGGCCAGGAACCCCTCTGAGATCCACCAAGGTCTGGCCAGGAACCCCCTGAGATCCAAGAGGGGCTGGAGGGGTCACCAAGGTCTGGCCAGGAACCCCCTGAGATCCACCAAGGTCTGGCTAGGAACCCCCCGAGATCCACAGTGGGATGTCCTTGGAGGTGAGGATGGACAAAGGGTGGACAACAGATGGACAGAGGGGTGGACCAAGGGATGGACATTGGGATGGACAAAGGGATGGATATTGGGATGGACCCAGGGGTGGACACCTCCAGGAGCTGGGGACCCCCAGGACACCCCAGGACACCCCCAGCTCCGGCCCCACCTTCCCGATGCGCTTCCCCTCCACGGCCAGCGCCTTCATCTTGGAGAAGTAATGGTAGAAGGAAACCACGTAGGTGATGATGGACTTCTCATCAGGGTCCTCCATGTTGACATCTGGGGGGGACAGAGGGTCAGGACACCTCCAGAGCCACCACTGACCACCAGGGATGGTCACAGGGAGGGGACAGAGGATCAGGACAGCCCCAGAGCCACCACTGACCACCAGGGATGGTCACAGGGAGGGGACAGAGGGTCAGGACACGCCCAGAGCCACCACTGACCACCAGGGATGGTCACACGGAGGGGACAGAGGGTCAGGACACCACCAGAGCCACCACTGACCACCAGGGATGGTCACACCCACGCCACCGGGGTGATCACGTGACCTTGAGCTTTCCCAAAAAAACCCCAAAAACCCCCGAGATTCCAAAAAATAAAAACGAGAGCGTGGAGGTGGAAATGCGTCCACACGGCGTGGGTGGAGAGATGGAGACATAGATGGACAGATGGACAGATGGACAGATGGGGGACAGATTGACAGGTGATGGACAGATGGTCGCGTGGGGGACAGATGGGCAAATGATGGACATGACAGATGGACACATGGACAAGGGACAGATGATGGATACATGGACAGATGGACAGATGGACACATGGACAGATGGACACATGGACACATGGACACATGGACACATGGACAGATGGACAAATGATGGACAGGTGGACACATGGACACATGGACAGATGGACAAATGATGGACAGGTGGACACATGGACACAAACACATGTGGCCAGATGAATGACAGATAGACAGATGGACAGATGATGGACAGAGGGACAAATGATGGACACACGGACAGATGATGGACTGATGCACAGACAGATGGACACATGGAGAGATGGACAGATGATGGACAGATGATGGACAGATGGACAGATGACGGACACATGGACAGATGGACACATGTACAGGTGACAGACAGATGATGGAAAGATGGACACATGGACAGATGGACACATGGAGAGATGGACAGATGATGGACAGAGGGACAAATGATGGACACACGGACAGATGATGGACTGATGCACAGACAGATGGACACATGGAGAGATGGACAGATGGACAGACGATGGACAGGTGGACAGATGATGGACACACGTCCCCGTGTCCCTCTGTCCCCGTGTCCATGTGTCCCTCTCTCCATCTGTCCCTCTGTCCATGTGTCCCTCTGTCCCCGTGTCCCTCTGTCCCTGTGTCCCCCTGTCCCCCTGTCCCCGTGTCCCTCTGTCCCCGTGTCCCCCTGTCCCTCTGTCCCCGTGTCCCCCTGTCCCCGTGTCCCCCTGTCCCTCTGTCCCCGTGTCCCTCTGTCCCCGTGTCCGTGCGTCCGTCCGTACCCTCGGGGTCCAGCAGCTTGCTGAGCCCCAGGTGCTGCTCGGCCGCGTTGAAGGCCTGCTGCAGGTTGTAGGTGGCGTTGGACTTGGTCAGCTTGTGGAAGTCGATGAGGTCCGGCCTGGCGGGGGGTGGACACGGTCACTCGGACGCGCCGAGGTGACCCCGAGCAGCTCACTGGTGACACCGGGAGGTGACCCCGGTGTCCACCCCGCGCCCCGGCGCTGACCGGTGCCGGTGGATGAGGGCGTTGAAGGCCAGGCCGTCCCTCCAGCTGGTGGTGAAGTTCTGGATGTTGACCTCGGGGTAGCTGTGGGGACACCGGGGGTCAGCAGGGGTCACCAAGGGTCACCAAAGGTCATCAGGGGACACCGAGTGGTCAGCAGGGGTCACTAGAGGTCATCAGGGGTCAGTAGTGGTCACTAAAGGTCACCAAAGGTCATCAGGGGACACCGAGGGTCAACAGTGGTCATCAGAGGTCACCATGGGACACCAGGGGTCATCAAGAGTCACCAGGGGTCACCAAGGGTCACCAAGGGTCAGCAAGGGACACCAGTGGTCACTAAAGCTCACCAGTGGTCACCAGCGATCACCATTGGTCACCAAGGGTCACCAGTGGCCACCAGTGGTCAGCAGTAATCACCACTGGTCACCATTGGTCACCAGTGGCCACCAGATGCCACAAGGGCATACCAAAGGTCACCAATGGACACCAATGACCACCAGCTGTCCCCAGCTGTCCCCAGCCATCCCCAGTGTCCCCAGCTGTCCTTCTCCAGTGCCTCCAGTTGTCCGCAGGGTCCCCAGCTGTCCCCAGTTGTCCCCAGCTGTCCTCAGTGTCCCCAGCTGTCCCCAGTGTCCCCAGTTGTCCCCAGTGTCCCCAGCCCTCACCCCGCCGTCTTCATCTGGCA
>VXBI01013616.1:9141-19511 GCA_013397375.1 Toxostoma redivivum
GCGGGGGGGGGGGAGTTTGCTCCTGTCTTCAGTTATACCAGTATGTCCTAGTTTGAAAGACAGGTGTCTGCTAAGGAAAGCAGGAGCCTCCCTTGAAATGCAAAATATTGTGCCCTTCCCTCCAAATTGTTACATTTTTGAAATTAAGGAGCTTTCCGGCAAAGACGTGAGAAACGAAATAACAGTACTTTCCTAGTATGTATAACAAGGCAATGGAGCAAGGCCAGTGGCAGCCCCAGGCGAGNCTACAGCGTAGCAAAAACTGGAGCAGAGGCAAAAAAAAAAACCAAAACCAAAACGGTGGTAGTTGGGAAGCTGCAGCCCAGATCTGAGCAGGGCAGGGAAAAGGCTCCCAAGGAGGTGAAGGGGCTGAGGATCCCCGGGTTTTGTCCTGAGGCACCCCAGTAAATGGTGTAAAGTCCCTCTTCTAGTGAGGCAGGTGAATAAGGTCTCAGTTCAGTGGCTGCTCTCACGAGTAGAGGCTCCCCCCACGGCAGAAGCAGCAGCTCTGGGCCGCGCTCGACGGTGGCAGTGAATTACCTCCCCCAAGCAGNGACGGTGGCAGTGAATTCCCTCCCCCAAGCAGCAGCTCTGGCAGCCCTTCTCCAAAGCCCAGTGCAGGAGAGCTAGGAGCTGCCCCAGCCCCTTCTTTCTGCAGCCCGTTTCTGGCAGTATCTCTGCCCCTCCCAGAGAAACCCCAGAGACAGTAGCCAACTGGACCCCTCCCCTGAGCTGTGGCCACTTCTCTTTTCTCTTGTAAGTACCCAGACGTTGCTGTCTCCTAGCAACACATATGGGAGAAGATTCTCTGAGAGAAAGAAACAAAAGGAAGAATCCTAAACCTCACGACCATGTTTACAGTGCTTACACCTGTGGCTTGTATGGAAAGAGATCAGACACGTTAATGTTACATCATGCCACTAGGGATGTGTAGCTGTATTAACAGTGGATGAAAATTACATTTTCAAATGCTGTAACCTTGGTGGCTAACCAGCGATGAAATAGACATTGAATTACAGATAGTTTTGGGATGGAGGCTTGAAGAACCAAATTCATATGGATTCGTTTGAGGCAGGTTTTTTCTTTTGCTCTTAGGTATAATTGAATTGAAGAAGGAATAGTGATGGTATGAATAAACATCCCAGGTTTTGGTTGTACTTAAGCTTCTAATCGCATTTCTAGAAGAGCTTCTGTTTGGCTGAGGGTGGCGCAATATGGTGCTAGCATGAGCAAAAAAGGCAGAGGTATGGTTGTTACAGTGTTGTATAGACTGATTATCTCCAGGACTGGCTTCTAGAAAGCCTCAACTGATTTTATGGGGAAGGATATCCTGCTTCCTGAGATCTTGTTGCTGGAAGATACCTCATTTTTTTCTGTTCTTTATTTCTGTATTTCCCGTTTTCTGAGCTGAATAGACTCGACTTTGTTTCAAGGACCACAAGACAATTCAGTTCTCCTTGCAAATAAGCATGTGCATTTTCAAAAGGGAAGAGGGGTGTGTCCTTTTTGGGAGGATTGTTGTTATTACTAATACCTAGGTTGATGTAGAATCTCAGGAAACATACTTAAATGTTTATTGGTGAATCTAGTTCAGATCAGATGTAAAACTTTCTGGAGAGAAAATGAGATTATAAAGCAAAAAAGAAGACTACATTTATCCATTGTTGCTGCTGCTGGTAGTTCTACCTCCAAGTTCTGTCATAATTAATATGCTTTCTCATTTCATTTCCATTTGTGCTGCATGCACAATGGAGTAGTTTCAGAGCAGTGTTTTGAATACAATTTACCACTAAAGCTGAAGAAAGGAAAGCAGGTTTACTCTGGGTCAGACACAGTATGGTAGAGAAGAAGTAATTCCGTGTGATTGTCATTCTGGAAGCCCTTTTTCCATTACTTCCTTCTTGCTGTCATTTTGTTACCTTTCTGTAGCAGAGAATGAGGACAACAGTGTTTTAAGTCAGCTATACTCAAATGCATGCAGATGTTGTCTTTAAGTCAATTTTTTTCACAGTTCAGTAAATAACTTCCCAGAGTAACTTGAAATAGTTTGTCATCTGCTTAAATACTTCAGTTCTACTAATTAGTTTAATAAGTATGCAGATATGATACTAAAATCTGAACTCATATTTTGTGCATTTTTCTTCTGTGCTTTTTAAGAAATACTAGTGTATGACGATTGGTGTGTTCCAATGTCTTGGCAGCTTTTAGGGAGAGTCCCTGATTTCACAGTTGAACTTTTCTCTCTGTTGTCTTGCTCCTTACCAGCACTCACGCACACACACACAAACACACACACACTCTTATAGGATGTGTTGTGTTTTTTCACCAAAAATGAGAAGGAACTCTGCTCAAGCAAAGAAGATACCATATTATGTCACAATGCTGATGGTTCTCATCTTAGAGAAGAATGTATGATTGATGGTTTAATAAGATACCATTGTCTTTGATGATGAATCCAGTGCTGACTGTAGTATTTAAATTAATATTGCAAGTATGTGATATAAATTTTCTACAGCTAATTTATCCTCTTTTAAAGTAACAGTTTTTGTTGTTTCACTGACCTTCCAGACTTACAGAAACCAGTGTAGTTAGCTGCAATTAGAGCTGAAGTAATACAATGCTGAACTTTATTTTCAGTGACTTGCTGTTACACAGATTGCAACTTTTACATCTGTTGCAACGACTCACAACATAAATATGATAATCTCTTTAAGCCAAGATTTTTAGACAGTGAGTGAATATTCTGCAGTTGAAAAACTAACATCTCATTTTTTGTTAGTAGCCATGGGAAGAGACTGCCATTCTTAACAGCATTTTCTGTTTAGTGGTTTATGATTCCACTGTAGACAGTTATGTGAGAACTGATTTAATATAAGCTAAAATGGTTGAATGTGAAGAAAGTAGATACAACAAATTCAGTTTAGGACTGGCTGCTCAGCTTTTTCAAGCTGTAGATTAAAGCCAAGAGACCATTTTTTTTCTCTGAATCCTTTTTTCAATTTTGGGTTTTTTCCCCTGGTTATTGCAAAGATAGGATGAAAAATGCTATTGATTTGAATTGTCTAACTGTGTCTATAAGCTTTTTTTAAGACCAGGTATGTAGTGAGAAATTTTCTTATGCTTGGAATATCAGTTTACTGTCTATCAGTGTGATCATGCTTCAGTTTGCAAAAATGGTATTGTTTGCTCCTTCATTGCAGTAATTCCTAAAAAATGTATGCATTTTCTTCTGACTAGAAGAGGCCAAAGTTTATCAATATTTTCATTCTAATTCCTCTTCATGCTGTCAGCTGATTTAAGAAAGATAACTAAATTTTTATTAAAGTAGGGGCAACCAGTGTTTGTGTCCAGTGGAAACCCAAGTTAATATCTGATTTATTAAAAACTATCTGTTACGGCTGTAGCTACTGTGATAATGGGTGTGGGGGAAGTTTGGATACATGTGTCTCAAATGTATGAATAAATGATCTTGTGGCAAATCTTGTCATACTTTTGGTTGTATAGAAGGCTAATGTAGGTAACTATTTTCTAACCTTAACCTTTTTCAGTGTTTAGTGGTCCTGCTTTTTGTTTTAAATGCTAAATTACTTATTATATATGAATATCCTTACTGGTTACTTAGGTTGGGGTTCATAACAATTAATTAATTTTCTAATCAATGGTGTGAATAATAGCTTCTTCTTATTAGAATTTTGAATGTTTATATGCTTTGTTTGCATTAAAAATTGGTAGGTAGTTGCTGTGTTGCAACAAATATTTGCACAAGTATTTGTGTCACAAATTCTTACATTTGCTTTAGGAATTTTTGTTTTTTTAAATTATGCCTAAGTTAAATTTAGTTTTGCAGTGGCATCTTCTCAGGATACTCAAAAACACATGAAAAAATAATTTGGTAGCTATGATGCTCAGACTATAAAGCTTACAAGTGGTCCATCTAATGGAGATCATCCCCCTACCCCTAAAAACTATATGCTGTGTATGTTCCCTTCATGTTTGAAGGCGTGTGTAGCTAGGCCAGATTGTTGGGAAGTGGTTGTTAGCACTTAAAATGACACTTAGAAAGATCAGCCAGCCTTTTCAAGAGTTGAAAATGCAGGAGTTTGATTTGCCATGATTACTCAACCTAACAGATTTATAAGTGCAGTAACTTACCACTCCATTACTTTCTAACAGCAAGGTACATTTGCCCTAGGCTTGCTCTTCCAGAATGTTGGAGTGATCCTTTTGGCTTTAGAGCAATGCTTCTCTGACTAGCACAATATAAATTCAACTTAGTCTTCTGACAAAGGCTGATTGAAGTATACTCTTTGGGTAGACACGAGCAGAGAACAGAAAAGTGCCTTTTTTAAACAGACATTTTCCTCCGTGGTTTCCCGAGACCTGTTGTAAATGTTTCCAAACCAAATTGAGTAAACTTGCTCAGAGTTGTTATAAATTATTTGGGTCACTTCTGTCTGTAAGAGCATGACGAAGAACAAAATAATTACGTTGTAAAACTTTTAAGTTCACTTGCATTTGCCATAGAGTGGTAGTAAGAACAGTGGTTGTGCAGTGCTGCTGTCATATCCTGGGCAGCTGTTATTTTTGTGCATGGGTTTTTGATTTTTTTATTCAAGGGAGGGGAGGATAGTTACCTGCCAGGAAGGAAAGTTCTAGAACCACAGTGTAGTTTGGTTTGGAATGGACCTTAAAGATAACCTAGTTCAGACTCCGCTGCCATAGCTAGGTAGACTTTGCACTAGACCAGGATGCTCAAAAGCTCATTCAGCCAGACTTTGAACACTTCAAGAGAGGAAGCATCCACAGCTTCACTGGGTAGCCTGGTCTAGTGCCACATCATCTGCACAGTAATGAATATCTTCTGATACCTAATCTAAACTTGTTCTCTCTTACTTTGAAGCCACTCCCTCATGTCCTGTTGCTACTTGCCTTGGTAAAAAGTCTTTATCCAGTCTTCTTGTAGGTCCTCTTCAGGTACTGAAAGGCTGCTGTAAAGTTGCCCAAAACCTTCTCTTTTTCCAAGTGGGACAACCCGAACTCTCTCAGCCTGACCTTGTAGAGTTGTGTTCCAGCCCTGTGATTATCAACTGAGAAGATAACCTGGTTCATATTTGCCATGGTGCAAAATTGTGCTACTTTGGGTGACACAAGCCTGTGACAACTTCTTGCTGTGCCTGTGCACAGGTTCTTGCCCTGTGGTTAAATGCAAAGTTATTTGCAGTAGACTGAACAATTAGAGTGGGTTAAAATTTACCTTTTGATAAAGTGATGCAAGGGAGGTTATTACAACTTTGAATAATTACTAGATAGATCTCTTATTTACATTTTTTTTAAAAGCCTTATCTTGTAAGATTATGTTAGGCATGGAGGACCATGTAAGTATCAAATGATCAGACTGTAGGTTAGAACATACACAAGGTTAAATCAGCAGTTATTTTTGCATTGCTTGTAAGAGGGTGCTTTAAAATTATTGTGCTTCAGAGTCTTGATATATTGTGCAAAGTCACAGGAAAAATTGTAGCAATATAGTGAAAAGAAGTAATATCTTCATGTTACTTAGTGTGTTGTAAACATTGTCACTGTTTTTAAAACTGTTTGGCTAAACTTTGGTAGCTGATCATGATTCCATAGTAGAAGGACAGAATAATACTGAAATAGAACCCTGTCTTCTGTTAGCATAGGCAAAGCATACAGTAATAAAAGAGATTGTGCTTGTCCATGCTGCTTGAGAGAAAAGCAGACAAGAGCTATAAGAAAAGTCTTTTAAAATGCACTTTGTGTGTCTTTATTGTTCTTGTACTAAGGTGTGAGTGATACTGCAGTAGTGGGAAAGTCTTTCTGTTTTCAGAATTAGTTTTGCTCTGACATCTGTATGTGTAGGGAAACAGATACATTTGTTCTTAGCTATTAGAAAGAAAATAGACAAGAAATTTCTTTATTTAAAAACTACTACATGATTTAGTGTGGAACATGAAAGTTTATGTTGACAAGCATATTTCATTTGTTGGGTTTTTGTTTATTTGTTTTTTAAGGAAGCTCTTGTAAACTTATTTGGCATGATAAGGTTCTCTTATCCCTTCATTAGCTTCATTCCTGTTCAGCAGAGCAGCCAAAATGTGTGTTTTTAATACCAGATTTAAGAAAATTTTGTGTTCAATTTTTGTAATTTATTTTTTGAACCACGAGAGAAGCAAGGAATCCTTCAAAGGGCAAACATATGTCAAAATGTCAGTGAGTCCTTAGCCAAATATTTAATCTGGTTGTATTACTGCCTGTGTGGGAAGCAGAACAAATAAGAAACAATTACATTTTAATCAGTTTTATTTTAGTAAAAAGCTCTACTTTTGCAGAGTTTAACTGTTGATAACTTGTAAAAAGGCAGACTAAGCCTGCAAAGTTTTCTGAAATTAATTTCTGGAGAACTTCATTCCTTTGTTTTCTGAATTATTTTTTATGAATGCTCAAAGTGGCAGAAGTGGCAGTTCTGCAGTTTTCCTTTACCCTGAAAGTTGTTGTCAATTTCAGAAACATAATTGTGTTTAGTGTAAGAGTAAACTTAAAAACTGGAGTTAATTGAACTTTTAAAATTTTGTTTCTGCATTCTGGATATGGCATGCATATGTAATTTTCTACTTTCTTTTTCCTCATTAATCTAATTTTTCATTAATTTGTCACTGTTTTTGTCTGTGCTTGGGAATGTTTTGTTTTGTTGGGGTTTTTTGTTTGTTTGTCTTTTTGTTTGGTTTGGTTTTATTTGTTTTTGGTTTTTTTTTTTTTTTACCTGTTCATGTTGATAACTAGCAGCTCCTTTTCAGGCAAAATCCTATGCCTGTTTTTAATGGCTGTCAGCAACTGATATCCGGCTTAGTGACTATGTAGCGTTATCACTGCTTCTTGTTTGTAATCAATCCATATGACTTGAGGGGTGGCATTTAAAAATTAGTGCTTTTTGAACATAAACTTCATAACCACTGATGTATAATGCCTTTTGTAATGGCATTGCATTCATGTTTTCTGTCCCTTTTTCTTTCTCTGAAGAATTTCAGGACCATATAGAGCAACACTGAAATAAAATGAAGAAAGTTTTGATTGGAGGTTCTCAGTCTTCTTCCAATTGATTCAAAGGCCCAGACAATGGAAGAAGCCTTGATCTGTTAACTATTGAGCTGGGCCAACTGAACTTACAATCCCTTGCAGGTGCAACTGTCTGTTCTTTATGGAAAGATTGAGAACTTTTAAAACCTCTGGACAGAGGTGGGCTAATTCCCACACAACAATACTGGGCTGGATGTTTCATTTGTTTTACTATTGCCTTTCTTATGGAAAAAATAGAATGAAAAATAGATAAAACATGATAAAAGTACACCTTTTTTCTGTTGAAAGTAAAGTCATTCCATTTGTCCATCTTTGGACATTTTAAAAATTCCACAAGTAGAAAGACCAGCTGGTCGTGGGTCCATTTATTTGTTAGGAGATGGGAGAGGGGGGGACAATAATATGGTTTTGTACATCTGCACTTCCAGTGCAGTTGCAAAAATCGCTCAGTGTGCATACAGGTGTTATAGATGTTAAGCAAGTTCCTGAGTGTAGAGGACTGTTACAAATTTGCTGGTTATGTTCTATGTGAAACTAAGTATAAATGTGGTTTTTATGTTGCTTTCACTCTAATGACTTCTATTCCTGATAGTTAAGTAAGGGTACAAGTCAAAAGGTTGTGAAGCTGAGTACAATTAGATAGTCGCAAGTTTTACTGAAGCGCATAGTATGTCTGATTGTCTACAGGATTTTTGCCAAAGGGTGATTTTCCAAGCAGAAGTATCTGCCAGTAATGGATTGAAATTATTAAAATTTGTCTTAATTATTTAAAGGGGTTTTCTCACTTTACTTGATGCCAATGTGAGCTCAGTAGAACTGGTGATCTTTTAGGAAACAGATTTTAAAAACTATAGTGAATTCTCCCCCATCTTGGATTGTTTTGCTTATTAGAAAAAACAAGGCACTTTTTACTGCTGATTGCCTGAGGTTGAGAGGTGTCCTGCTTTTAAAATTTGTGAAGGCAAAATGGAGAAATTGTTGTTGAAGGTCATTGCGTTAATTTTTCTATGTTTATTATGCAGGTATTGAGGTATACTTGTAAAATGTGTTGAGTTTATAGGTGCTTGTGTATACCAGATTGTCTGTCTGGAAATTTGTTGTTACTTTGTCATTTACTCATTGCGTTTAAAAAAAAAAACTCATTTTTGCCCCATAAGGTTCTGTAACTGAAGACAAAACTCTTAATAGTTTATTTTCTTAAATACAGTGAAGTATTGTGAGAGAGTTGTCAGAAAAGATACTGTTTTCATCAGTCAGCTAAACTTCTACAGATGAAAACGTCTTAATTTAACTGATACTTACGGGAGCTGTAACTATAAGTCATAAATTATACGTGTGCGCTCAGAGGCAGATTTTGTTAGGAAGATGTCTTGGTTTGAAACAGATGTCTGCTAGGGAAGGTGGGAGCCTACCTTGGAATGGAAAATGTAAACCCCCTCCCTCTGATTATAATATTGAAATTAATGGGCTCTCAGGCCAAGATATGAGACTAGGAATAAGAGTTCCTTACTAGTATGTCCGATAAAGCGAACAAACCCCCACCAAGTGCAGCGCGAAGCACAAGCAGAGCCGGAGCCCAGGGACAGCTCCTCTCGGCCGCGGGCATTTCCCTTGGTGCAGTTCCGGGCACGGCCAGCCGGGGGCGCTGCTGCTCCCCGGGCAGGGCGGGGGCGGTGATTCCCCCGCGCCGGCAGGGGGCGCTGTGGGCAGGGCTCGGGCAGCACGCGGTGATGGCGGCTGGGCCCACACGGGAAAGGATGGGAGAGAGAGAGGCTTTGGTTCGCAAACCCTGGGGCAGTGTCGGTCCCGGTGTTCCTGCAGGACTCTGGGAAGCAGCAAGCTGGAACAGCAGGATGTCTCGGCAGGCAGGGGGTGCGAGGCTACAGTGCAGAGAAAGCTCGGAGCAGTGCCGAAGCAGCAGCGGGGGCGGGGCAGCGGCGGCCTGGCTCCAGCAGGGCGGGGAGAGGGGAGCTCAGGATCCCGGGCATCCGAGCAGAGGGTGATAGGTCCCTCTTCTAGTGTGAGGCAGGTGAATAAGGTCCCAGTTCAGTGGCTGTTCTCACGAGCAGAAGCAGCAGCTCTGGGCTGCGCTCCGGCAGCAGCAGCGAATTCCCTCCCCCATGCAGCAGCTCCAGCCTTCCTCCTCCAAAGCCGAGAGAGAGCGCGCGTGCGCAGGGATGCTACCGGTGCCCTCGCCCCTTCTTTTATCAGCCCGGCGTGTCTCCCCCTCGGTGAGGAGAGAAACTCCCAGATAAGGGAAGTGCAACCGGACGCCCTTCTCCCCTGAACTTGGCTATTTTTGTTTTTCTTAAGTACCCAGTCGTCAGTGTTTCCTAGCAACTTCTGTGTAAAATGTCCCTAAATAAAAGGAACAAAAGGAAAGAAACGTAACCCCCAAGAGAAGATGAGGTTCTTGAGCTGTAGAAGGTGCTTATAGGTAATGACTTGTTGCATGATCTCCTGAGTTCTGTTAAACCATGCTTAGTATGTCCTTGGGTTAGTTTTAATTAAAGTTCCATTAATAATTTGAAAGATAAGATGAAAGCATGCTTACAGGGAATAATTTTAGGCAGTGTACTATGAAAATAAAAACAGAAAGTCTAGATGAATGGTAAATAGAAAAACACAAGACTTGCTTTTGCTGTATTAAATTTAACCTACCATCAAGTAAACAGCAAGAGATGATAATTTTGAGGACTTTTAAGGCCTAATTCTCTAAGGTTATATTTTATTATGCATATTACAGGAAGAGGGGAAAGGCCTTACTCTCTGTCTTTGAACCTCTTCTCTGTACAGAGTAATAAAAGAGTAGTTGGAAAATATATAGATGAATAAGGTAGACATAATTTAAGAAAACTGTTGTTTTAGTTTTATTTAAGTTTCTAACTTGTTTGTTAAAGGCACTAAAAATGCTAGTAAAACTAAATCACAGAATTCTAGAATATGCTAAGCTGGAAGGGATCCATCAGGATCATCACATCCGACTCCTGACAAGATTGTCCCCAAGAATCACACCATCTTGCCTACCTGAGAGAGTTGTCCAAATGCTTCTTGAACTAGACAGACATGGTGCTGTGAGCCCTTCCCTGGGGTACCTGTTCCAGTGCCCAAACACCCTCTCGGTGAAAACCTTTTCCCAATACCCAACCTAAGCCTCCCCTGGCAGCTTCATGCTGTTTCCTCAAGATCTGTCACTGGTCATGAGAGTGAAGAGGTTGGTACCTTCCCCTCTGCTTTCCCTCATGAGGCAGATGTAGGCTGCAATGAGGTCTCCC
>VXBI01013618.1:18217-35073 GCA_013397375.1 Toxostoma redivivum
GTGGGATGGGGGTTTGCTGTGGGCTGCTGTAACCCCCCCATTGCCAGGCTCCCCTTTGCTTTGGGCACAGGATTTCAAAGAGCAAATCATCCACCACGTGGCCACCATCATCCTCATCAGCTTCTCCTGGTTCGCCAACTACATCCGTGCCGGGACGCTCATCATGGCCCTGCACGACTCCTCGGATTATCTGCTGGAGGTTGGTGTCCCCAGCCTGTCACCCTCCTGTCACCGTGTCCCCCCTCCTGTGCCCCCTCCCCAGCTCACCCCCTCTGCCCCCCCAGTCTGCCAAGATGTTCAACTACGCCGGGTGGAGGAACACCTGCAACAACATCTTCATCGTCTTCGCTGCCGTCTTCATCATCACCCGCCTGGTCATCCTGCCCTTCTGGTGAGCTCTGGGGGGAACGGGGGAAGCTGAGGCAGGGCCCTGGGGAGGCTCCCGGGGGTGGGAGGCTGGTTCTGCCCGTGACAGGAGGGGCTGTTCCTGGCAGGATCATGCACTGCACCGTGTTCTACCCGCTGGATCTCTACCCCGCCTTCTTCGGATACTACTTCTTCAACTTCATGATGGTGGTGCTGCAGTCGCTGCACATCTTCTGGGCCTACCTCATCATCCGCATGGCCCAGAAGTTCATAACTGGAAAGGTGAGAGGGGACCTGGGCCCGTGGGGGCGTCATGGGGGCAAGGACCCACTCAGGATGGGGTCAGATCCTGAACCCCAACTGCCCTTGGCTCTCCAGAAACCGCTGTGGTTGCCATGGGGAAACTGAGGCACGGCAGGAGAAGGGGGGAGCTGCTGACTGAACCCCCTTTTCCCTCTGCCCACAGGTGGTGGAGGATGAGCGGAGTGACCGTGAGGAGACGGACAACTCTGAGGAGGAGGAGGAGGTGGCCAAGAACGGGCCCCTCTCCAATGGCCACCCTGTGCTCAACAACAACCACCGCAAAACCGACTGAGTGCCCCGGACCCGAGAGCTGCCGCCTGCTGCCGCCGGCCCGGCCCCTCGGGCCGCTCCCCGCCGGGCCCCCGGAGCGCCTGCCGGGCCCGGCCCTCGGAGCGGGGCCGCAGCTCTGCCTCACACTCACCGCTGGTGCCCTTCCACCTCTCACCTGCTGCCTTAATCCACTGCGGTTCCCGGGACAGGCGGGACCCCGCCGGGATGGCTCCCGTGCCCTGGGGCGGCTCCTGCCCGCCCGCAGCCCCTCGGATTGGCTCTGGCCAAAGAGCTCGGCCCCAGCCCCGTGCTGGGCTCTGTTATTCCTGCTTTCCCAACCATTCCTTCACCGGGGGAGGGGAGAAGCCCCTTTTTCCCTGACCTGTGTCCGGCTGGAAAAGCCGGCTCAAGCCCTGCTCCACCGAACTGGGAGGGAGGAGCAGGGGATTCCTGGGTGTTCCAGTGCCTAAATGATGGGATGACACTATGGAAGTACTTGGGGGAAGGAAGCTGCAGGGCTGAGTCACTCCTTGTGTCTCACAGAGTTTAATCCTCTTATTTCTCTTCGGTAAATGGATTTTGAGTCTCTCCCTCTCTGCGGCCTCTCCCAGCTGTAACAGGACAAATTTCCAACGATTTTTCCTTTTTTTTTTTTTTCTTTTTTTCTATTTATTTGGAAGACAGAAGGAGCCGGGTTTGGCTCTGTCTCCCGCATCCCCCGGGATGCTGCGAGACCTCCCAGCACAGAGGGGTGGGGGGGAAAAGGACCATTAACCAATGTCAGACCAAAACGTGTTTTGTTGTTCTTGTTTTTTAAAAAAAAAAATAAAAGGTTAAATATATTAAAAGTTAAAAAATCTAATAAACTTGGGTAAAAAAAATACAGGTTTCTGTGAGTGGCACAATAGCCCTTGGTGGGGAGGTTATTTTGGCATAGATACTTTAGGCAGTGCTAAAAATGGGCAGAGTTGAAGATTTTGATGGTTTTTATATTTCTTTTTCCTCCCAAAAGTTCTCCAAGTCTTCAACCCCAGGCTGAAGCGTGGGTTTGGGTTCCCTGAGGAGCTGCAGCCCCGCTGGGATGACAAAGCCTCCATTCAGGTGGACGCTCAGGATGGAACTGGAGCTCCAGGAGGCCCCAGAAAGGTTTTATTTTACAAAGGGAAAAAAAAGGTTATTTAGCAGGAAAAACCCAACAAGCCTCCCTTGTGCAGGGCTGGAGGAGGTAATGGGGGGTGGATGGTTGGAATTGGCTCTGCCACCCCCCGGGCTGGGGTTTTCCACGTCAATAATGTGAGATTTGATCCCAGTTTGTCCAACCTCACTTCTTTCATCCAGTTCTCAGGGTGGATTTTTGGATCTGCCCCGATGCCTTTCTTCCTCCCCCCTCCCCGAACCACAGAGAAACCCCAGCCCCACACCCGGGGCCGTGTGTGGCTGCCAGGCCCCGGGGATTTTCCGTGCCCATGGCCAGCAGGGCTGGGCCGGTTCCTCCCTCCCCAGCCAGGTCTCAAAGCCAGCTCGGGGCTGTCCCAGCTGCCACCTCACTGCAGCACTCAGGCCAAGCTCGGGGCTCTCAGGGACATTCTGGGAGGGCTGGAGATGGGGAGAGGCACCAGAGCTGCTTCCTCAACAAAATCCCAACCCCGTTCTCTGCAATTTTCCCAAGTGGAGGGTTTAAGGAGTGTTTGTTTTAAGGAAAGGTGAAGGAAAGGTGAAAATGTGGGAGCTCCTTATCCCTTTGCCTGGGCCCATCCACCTCTGGCATTTTTCCTGCAAACCCCACAGAAACAAGGATGATGGCACTGGTCCAATCCTGCTTTTTCAGGGCTCTCTGCTGTGTCTCAAGATCAGGGTGGGTTGTTTATAATAGAAAAAAAAAAAACCACTTTTATTGCTTTTTAGCAACTGAAAGATTGTTTACAACAGCTCACAGGTGGAGACAGATACTTAACTTTTTGTCTTTTTTTCACTTGAATGCTATAAATCCTGATTGGTCCAGTCTTCCAGGGATTCCACCATCCTCCCTCGCACTTTAAAGGCCTCAGTCCCAACTGGGAAGCACTTCCTGGGAGTACTGGGAAAGTGCTTGCTGCTGGAAAAAGGAGGTTTGTGCCTTAAATTTGGTGGAAAGCTGGAAGAGAGCAGGAATAGCTTCCTGGAGGGAGCCTGTTGTGGATAACTGGAGCCTCTGTCAGGGGCTGGGAATCACCCCCCAGCACAGCTAGAGCCCACTCCTGCTCCGTGTCCATCTGTGATCTTCCAGGTGAATGGGAGAGACTGAGAGAACCTCTTGAGGAGAAACTTCGCCCTGGCTGAGGGGAAGTGAGCACCAGGCCTCTGGAAGGGGGAGCAGCTCAGAGCAGGCGGCCCCGGCAGTCGATGGCCCCGCAGCAGCACAGCAGCTCCTTGCCCTCCACGCTGCCAACCTCGTAGTTGTAATCCCAGGTCAGCTCCGTGCCAGCTCGGATCCGCCTGGCAAGGAAAAAACCACAATGGGATGGGCCAGGAGACTTCCAGAGAAGGGGAGAAACTGGGGGATAGAAGGAAGCCACACTTCCATGTGAGCGCTCCAGGACCGGGCTGAGGCAGCCAGGGAGGAAGGGACAAAGTTCCCTGATGAATCATTCCCATGAGGATTCATGGAGGAGCAGAGAGGCACGTGGCAGGGATTCACCACGACTCAAAGATTTGGGACTAAAACAGGAAGGGAAATTGGCTCCTCCACGCCTCACTCTGCCCTTTGGGAAGGTGGTGGAAATCACACCAGGATCTCCAGCACAAGAGAGGATTTCACCTGACACCAAGGCTTCCTTTGCACAGGAATGATGGGAATCTGGGAATGGGGTTAACAGGAGTAGGGAGCACCCAGCCCTGGCCATGGAGCCAGGTCCCACCAAAGCCCAGGAATCCTCAGCCCCTCCCAGCACTCCAGGACTCACTTGCTGGCAAAGAAAGCGACCCAGGGGAAGCGAAGGTCGTGGGTGTCCACGAAGACGTTCTGCACGAAGAGGTTTGGGGTGCAGCTGTGCTGTAACGGAACAGGGAAGGGCCTGAGCTGCTGCCCGGGCAGGGAGGCCGAGCTGCCAGCACTGAACACAGCCTTTATAAACAAGCAGCATTCCTGGTCTGCCCGCCACATCCAGTGGAATCCTGCTGGAACAGGCTGCATGCCCAGGGTGAGTCACAAGATCCACACTCCGAGGTAACGGGCTCTGGAAGGACTGACGCCGTTCCTGCTCCACTCAGGAAGGTTCATCACCCTGCTGGCCCTGCCCTCTCCCCCCTTCCCCCGAGGTTCCCTGAGCCCACTCACGTTGAGGTAGCGGCCCAGGTTGCCCTCGAGCTTGGCGTCGATGATGTAGCAGTTCTCCTCGCCGTCGTAGAACTGCCGCGTGCTGCGCCGCACCGGCCCCGCGCTCTCGCCCTTGTCGCCCGCCGCCAGCGGCGTGCCCTTGATGGCGATGCCGTGCGTGGACTTGAGGGCGAAGCCCCGCGTGGATTTCACAGCCACCTGTCTCTTCACGGGACCTGCCACCAGAGGGGACCTTCCAGGAGCCCGGGGCGGTGCTGTCCCCGTCCTGCCCCTCAGGGCCAAAGCAGAGCTGCAGGATGGCTCCTGGCACCAACCCAGCCCAGCCCGCACACCCACCGCAGGCCTCACTGCTGCGTTTTCCTACAATACCCCAAAATATCTGGTTTTTGAGGAGCAGTTTTGCCTTGCCAAACACACGGGGAAGGTTCCAACCTCAGCTGCTATGGTCTCACGAGCCCTTCCCCTTTCCAACCAAAACTTCTCACCCTCCTCAGCCCTCGTCTCCCCCCTCACCTGAGCCAGATGATGAATTTTTCTTGTCCTCCCCCTCCTCCTCCTCGGATCCTGAGGAGATGGTCTGGATGTCGTCACTGTCGTTGGTGCCCAGGGCCTGCCCTGCCCTGTGCTCCCCGTCGCTGTCGGTGCTGCTTGACAGCGTCAGCACATCCTGGGGACAGGAGCAGCTCTTGCAGTGCAGCCAAGCCTCCCTTTCCCCAGGAATACGGTGATCCCGTCCAGCTCACCCCCTCCGCTCCAGGAAACCCTTTGGAAAAGGATCCCCCCTCTGGACACCACATCCCATAGGTCAATGCTTTGGACACCTGTGGGGTTCTGGGGGGCTGCTAAGTCCTGAAATCCTGGAGCATTAGGTGCTCAGAAGGAAGGGAGAAGTCCCCACAGAACAAGGATTGTTCTCCAGGATGGCTTCCCCGAGATGGCTCTGCCAAGCAATGGGTCCCAGGTCTGCAAAGGTGCCAAATCCAACCCAAACTCCACAGTCTCCTCTTTTTTTGATTGTTCAGATCCACACAAGACCCCCAAAATCCAAAGGAAATCAACTGCTACAAACACAAACCCTGTGCTCAAGGCAGAAAATAACCCAAGACACGATTGAAGGTGGCTGTGGAGGCTGCTCAGGGCCCCCCTCCAGCCCAGGGTGCTGCTCACCTCCAAGGGGGGTGGCGGGGGCAGGGACTGCCGGCGGCTCTGCAGCAGCAGGGTCCCGCTCATGGGCCTGCGGATGCCCTCCAGCTTGGGGGGACACGGGTTGTAGCCATACCTCCTCCCCAGACTGCTCAGCCTGTGGGGTTGGGACAAGAGCGGGTCACAGCCTGGATTTCCAGGGAATTGTCCACAGGCCAGGCACCACGGGACAGGAAAACACAATCTAAGGAATCTTACCCAGGAATTTTGGTTGATTCTTCAGGTTCCTGCAGAGGGGAGAAGCACAGAAGATTGGAATCTCTCCCTTGTTGAGCACTCTCTAGCCTTTCTATGGAATTGTTCCCCAAAATGCCAGCCCAGGAGTGAGAGGCTGCCTGTCCCCACGCTCAGCGTGACACCCAGTGACACCCAGCAGGGAGATGCCCCTCCCTGGGGGACTCCAAGCGCCCTCCTTGGAGCAGGGAGTGGACAGAGACCACCTCCATGTCCCTGCTGTTCCCAGCCCTGCCCCTCAGGTCCCCAGGCAGGAGAATGTTCAGCTCTGCTTGCATCAAGTGACTTCTGTCGCCCCTTGTGCCACAAACTCCCTCCTTGGGAGGGGAAAGGCACCTCCCTGTGCCACCAGAGAAGCCAGGGAGCTGAGCACAGGGGACACCCAACAGCCCCACAGTCCCCCTGGACATGCTGTGTGGGGAGAAAAGCCACTGGAGCAGGAGCACATCCCTGCCTTTAACTCTCCCATTCCCTCATCCCTCCCTCACCTCCTTCTTGGCTGCCTTCGCCTCTCCATTCAGATCTCCTGGTGTGGGAGCACATCCCTTCTCCCTCTCGGCAGGGATCTCCATTTTCACAGCCTTGGCTTCCCCACCTTCGCCCACCCTGAAGGACGAGGCGCCGCCCTCGCCGTCCTGGAAGCCCTCGGCCATGCTGCTGGAGCTCAGCCACGAGGCCACCTTGTTCTTGGCGATCTCCTCGGACACGGGCAGCTTGCAGGGGGCAGCAGTGGGGGCCTCGTCGTGGCCCAGGGGCCGCGCCAGCCCCGAGTCCTTGGCGGCGGCGTCCGAGGGGCCGTGGTCGCGCTGGCCGCGCGTCTGCCGGCGCGTGGCGTAGCTGCGCAGCACCGAGCTCGTGCTGAAGCTCTCGTCCTTGCAGAAGTTGTCGTCGGAGCTGTCCTCGTTGGACTCCTCCAGCTCCTCCGTGCCCGTGTTCTCGTCGTCGTCGTCGTCGTCCTTGAGGTCCACGCCGCTGTTGTCCGAGGAGCACTTGGCGTCGCTCTCGTAGCCGTCCTTGAAGTTCTCCACGCTCTCGATGTGGTCCAGGTTGGCAAAGTACTCGTCGCCCATCTCCAGCCCCTCTTTGTCAGCAAAGTCATCCGTGAGGATTTTCCCTGGGCGGGTAGAAAATGAAGGGTGAGTTTTCTGGGGTGATATTCAATTTTATCCTCTCCAAAGCTCACTGAGGAGAAAACAGGGACGGCACCACTTTATTTATGGGCTGGGAAAGGACAACATTATCCCGTTTCCTGATGTAACAAAACTCTGAAGCTTGTGGTTGAGCTAAAATCAAGATTTCCAGCACAGAGCAGCTCAAGCAGAGCCTTGGAAGGGCTGGAAGAGCACAGAGCAGCAGCTCTGGCTGTGCCTGTGGGCGGCCACGCTCCAGGGCCAACACAACCCCAGCGCAACTTCTGCATCTCGTGGGCTGTGCCGGGCCCGGCCGGTTTGCTGAGCACAGGAAGCAGGGCAGGGGTTGGGCGACCTCAAGGACAGCCCTGGGCTGGTCTTGTGACACCAGCACTGCCACCACGAGGGTTCTGCAGCGTCTCATGCCAGCGCTGGGCGCGTTCATTGGCTCAGCTTTCACCCTGCAGTCCCCAAAACGGGCATGGCAAGAGCTTCACACCCCTTCTGCTGTGCTTTGGAATCATGGAATCACTGGGGCTGGAAAAGCTTCTGAGCCCAACTGCTCCCCCAGCACTGCCAGGGACACTGCTAAGCCACGTCCCCCAGTGCCAAATCCATGTGCTTTGGAGCCCTTTCAGGGACAGTGACTCTACCACCAGCCTGTGCCACTGCCTGACCGCTCTTCCCAGGAAGGAATTTTCCTGAATGTCCAACTTAAACCTTCCCAGGGTGTTGGAGAGAGCCAAAAGGTCCCCCCTGAGCCTCCTTTTCTCCAGGATGAGTCCCTCAGCTTCCTCAGGAGTTCTCCAGACCCTTCTCCCTGTGCTCCAACCCCTTCCCCAGCTCCATTCCCATCTCTGGCTCCCCCCCTTTCCAGAGCAGAGGTTTCCACGTGCAGGTGAGCTCCCACCTGCATAGATGCAGACAAAGGAGCCCTTGGCGATGTCGTCGAGGCAGCGAATGCCCCAGCCCTTGTTCTGGGTCTTGAAGAGCTGCAGCCGCACCTGCAGGCCGTGCTGCACCAGGCGGTTGGTGCACATGTTCACGTTGCACTTGCACCTCTTGTTGCACTCGTAAACGCTGCAAGAAAGGAGCAGGGTGACAACTCCCAGGGTAAAGGAGCATCCCAGAGTCTGTGGCTGCTGGCAGTGCTGGGGTTATGCACCGAGACCCCAAAGGACCAGGCCTGCAGCCTGGCTCATGGACCCTGCCTCTGCCCATGCTGTGGATGATCCCCAAGGCCCCTCCCAGCCCAAACCATCCCACAGCTGGCAGAGAACCAAGAGCCGAGGCAGGTGGTCACATCTGCACTGGGATACCCAGGATCAAATCCCTCTCAGTGGATCTGGGGCTGGTGCTCACCCTGTTGGCAGACACTCCTCCAGCCGCTTGTGCTGGTAGCCTGAGTTGGGGTTGATTTGCCCTCCGGGGGTGCAGCCGCTGGCCTGGATGGTCAGCTGGTGACAGGCACACCTGGATCTGCAGAGACAGCAAAACCCACGAGTTACACTTCTCACATCAGTCTGGAGACAGGAGCAGAAATCACATCTTTAGGCAGAGATGGGCACAAAGGGTTTGACTTGGAATCAAACTAAGAGAAGTTGTGGATTTCTCATCCTTGGAAGTGTCCAAGGCCAGGGATGGGGCTTGGAGCAACTGGGATAGCAGAAGGTATCCCTGTCCACGTCAGGAGCTGGAACTGGGTGATTTTTAATGTCCCTTCCAAACCAAACCACAAAACCTGCAACCTGCACGGGTTTAAACCCCAGAGTGGGGTGTTCCCTGGGCACCTCCCACAGCCCCAGTGCTGTCCCCTCAGCCGGGAGCAGTCACCCACTTGTCTCTGCAGCCGTCCTTGCAGTCACAGCCCACGAGGAACTCCCAGCTGGTGTTGATGTACACCCCCTTCCCGGGGATCCTCTCCTTGCTGTAGGCCACCTGCGGCGGCGGCGTGTTGTCGATCTCGTTGACGCACGACAGCGGCACGTCCTCCTTGCCCTTGGTGATGTCGGCGATGTAGTAGAAGGGCTTGTAGGGCTGGAACTTGCGGTCCACCAGCACGTAGGGATCCAGGCAGAACATCTCCAGGAACAGGAAGTCGCAGTCGGTCTCGAAGAGGTAGCGCTCGATCTCGTGCATGGAGCGCAGGCAGAGCCCGCAGGGCGTTTTGTAGAGCACGTGGAAGCCCATCTTGCGGTTGACGCGGCGCCGCGCCGTCATGCGGCGGAAGTCGTAGAGCAGCGGGATGAGCAGCGGGTTGCGGCTGCGGTACTGGTCCGTGCGCAGCGGCCGCACCCGCGACAGGCACGTGTAGCTGCACACGTGCGGCAGGTAGAAGAGCTTCTCCAGCGGGGCCCGGTAGGACGGCTCGTTGGGAACGCGGTCCAGCATGCCATGGAAGGGCTGCGGCGAGGGGCCGCTGCTGGGGACACTGCTGGGGAGAGAAGGGATGGCGTTCAGAAGAGCTGTGAGGGGACACTGCTGGGGACATTGCCATGGGGGACACTGCTGGGGACACTGCTGGGGAGGGAAGGGATGGGGTTCAGGAAGAGCTGTGAGGTGGCAGAGGATGGGCACCAGCCCAGGTGGGTGACAGCACCTGGCTGAGACCGGCCACAGTGTGACCAGCAGGGCCTGGTGGTCAGGCACTGGAAGGTGGTGGAGTCACCACTCCTGTGAGTGCTCAAAACACAAGTGGAGGTGGCACCTGGGGACATGGCTCAGTGGTGGCCTTGGCAGCGACTCCATGAACTCAGAGGCTTTTCCAGCCTCAGTGATTCCAGCACTCCACGATTTGAGCTGCTGAATGCCCACCAGAAACCCCCCAGGTGTGTCCCAACGATGGGAGGACTGGGGGCTGAGTCCCAGCAGAGCTCTGCTCACCGGTGCTGCGGGGCCGGCGGGGCCCTCCCGGCCGCCGGGGCGTCCCCGAGGACAGGGGAGGACGGGGACGAGTGGCCGGAGCCCACGGAGCCAGGACGGAAGGACGTGCTTTTCTTGGCCACCTGCTTCCTGCCCTGGGCCAGCTGGGTGTCAGAGCATCTGCAGGAGGGAAGAAGAAGCTGATTTGGAACGTGGAAAAGCAACTGGTGGGAATCAAAATAACGCTGCTCCATGGAATTCAGAAATCGAGGACAATCTCAGCAGTGGAGTTTTTCCTAAGGAGTGTGAAAATCAGCCCGTTTCAGGCTCTTCCTGCTACAGCAATCCCACAACCACTCTGAATTTTAGAACTCAGCTACAGCTCCAAGTGACTCCTGATTTTGAAATGAGGCAAGGGCAACAAGGATGGCCAAGGCCTTAATCCCAGGAAGCTGGACAAACCAGGCCATGAAGAAACCCTTGGATTAGCAGAAACCAGAGTTTCCAGAGGCTCAACCAGGCCTGACTGGGAGGAACAAACCCAGAGGATTCTCTTGCAAGGACTAAGGAACAAAATAAGATTGTGCAAGGGAATGCAGTAACATCCTTGATGAAAGAGCTAGTGCAGGTTCCAAAAGAACAGGTTCTCAACCCATTTCAGGGGTTTTCAATCAACTGCAGGTTCCCAAACCATTCCAGGAGGTTTTCAACCCATTTACATCAATAAAACATAAAACCACCCCAGACCAGCTGCTGAAGAGGAAAAACAGTGACATTATTTGGGAGAAGGAGGAGACAAAGAGAGCAGGAAGGGATGAAGGTTTCTGCCAACAGCTGCCTGAAAGCAAAGTGTTCAAACACACCTCAAAAAGAGCAAGAGGAAAAATGGGCTTAAACCAGCCAGAAGTGCTGCCAACACCGAGAAGTTGGAAGAGGTGGAAGAGACACAGGCTCCCCTCAGAGGAAACAAAACACCAGAGTGAGGAGACTTCTTAGTTTTAATAATCTGAACTGCAAGTGTTTGAACCCCAGAATCCCTGGGACCAGCAAGGACACAGCCAGGCCTGATCTGCCTCCAGCCCCTGTCCAGGGGCACTTCAGATTTCAGGGCAGGGAAGCAGCTGCACAAAAAACTGCACAAAAGCCAAGGCCTCTGTGGGGAGAGGGAAAAAATTCTTTCCTTGTAAGCACTGCAGGGCCTGAATGGGAATGGATTCGGGGCTGCAGGTCCAGCTTGGCTGTCCTTGTGTCGTGACACTGCCCAGGGTCCTGGGGGGTCTCAGTCCCAGCTCTTCCCTGCACATGAGGGATCTGCAGGGTGGGGCCTCAGCTGTGCATTCCAGGATCTTCAGCATCCAGGATCTCTCTGGTGTTATGGAAAAGTTCTTGTGGCTTCCATTCCCAAATCCTGCTCAGACCAGCACAGAGGGAGCGTTTCCAGGGGTAAATTGGGTTATATTGCACTGCTGATTGCACAGGAGCCCCCCAAGACCCCTGGCTGGGGCAGGTGGGGTCTGAACTGCTGCTACACCTGGAGAGCCCGTGGGGAGTAAAGATTGACCTCCTGCACAGGCTGCTGACACCTGGGACATGCCCTGCCTGCCTCGTGCCCCAGCAGCAGGGCGCAGCCACAGCAGAAGACGTGCTGGCACGGGGCCAGGCGGCCGTAAATCCGGATGGGAAATCCGCAGTGCTGGCAGAAATGAACCGGGACGGCCTCTCCCTCCCCTAAAGAGCCGCCGAGCACAGCCCCACGCTCCCCGGTGTCCTCCAGCACGCTCCCTCCATCACCGAGCCGAGCTCCTCCTTCCTCCAGGCCTCCTGCAGCCCGCGGCTCCGGGAATGTGCCCCTGGGGCCCCTGGCAGCGGCTGGGCCGTGGATTGCTCCGTGCCCTGATCCCGAATTCCCAGCCAGGTCAGCGAGCAGGGCAGTCCAAGTGGAGGGACACAAGGCAGCCGGGGGCCAGCGCCTGGATCGTGACACGAGGGAGCAATTCAGACTCGGGGAAGAGAAGGACCAGAGCTCTCATTTGGAAAGGCAAGTGCGAAGCTTTAGCCTTGAGGAGGAATATTTGGCTGGGGGAGTGTTGGCTCTCCGCTCCCGCCCCCAGTTATTCATCCAGCAGCTTTAGGTAAGAGTCTTCCCCCAAAATCATGACTAAAGCCATGGAGGAAACCTGCACCTGAGGATTCCTCTGCACAGGAAAGGTGGTGCCTGAGAGAGCTGAGTGCTGGAGAGAAGCAGAGGTGGAAGGTGCTGGAGTGGCTCTGGTACTTACTCCATCTCTGCAGGCTGAGGAGATGCAGGACGTGCAGCTGGTGGCTGCTCTGGAGCCTTGTACTGGGGACCAGCTCCTGCTAGATCCTGGGTGTACTGCACCACAGGGCCCCTGCTCCTCACAGCACCTGGTGGGGGAAGTGAAAAACCAAAGAGTCAATGGGAAAAATCCCTAATGTTATCCCAAGTTGGCCCCAAAACACCAACTTGTACCTGGATGGAACTGAAACAAGGATTTGGGATTAATGGTGGGTCACTGCCAAGCTCAGACAGCAAGTCCCCCAGAAATTCTGGTCACTTCACCCAAGTGCAGTTTGGTTTTGTCGCAGTATTCCAGGAGAAAAATCCCACTGGAAATCTCAATCTCCTATGCTAGAGGAGAAAAACCCTGGAAATCTAAATCTCCTATGCCAGGGGAAAAGACTCACTGGAAATCTGAAACCTCCTGTCAGAAGAAAGAAAGAAAACCAAAACCTGGAAACCTAAAATCTCCAGGAGTTCTGCTAAAACCCCACCAAACTCAAACCACCCTCCAGTTAAATCCCAAGATCTAAATGAAACCAAAAGATGCCACCAACCAACATTGGGACGAGTCCTGGTTTGCCCACTTTGCTTCTTCTCCTGGGTGGAAGCTGTGGAGGTTTTCATGCTGAACATGGGCTCGAGGCGTGTGGAGCCTCGGTAAATCCACTCACAGCGTTTGTCCTCGTGGGGGAACGAGAAGGAAGAACTCACAGTTCCCATGGGAAGAGCCTCCTGAGGTGAGACACAAAGAGAGCACAGGGAGGCAACAGTGAGTGCTGACAAACAGCAGAACTGCACAATTATTTATGCTGGAATCTCCAATGGGGTATTAGGGAAAATTCTTCCTGGAAAGGGTGTTCATGCCCTGGCAGGCTGGCCAGGGCAGTGGTGGAGTCACTGCTCCTGGGTTTGTCCAAAACCCCTGTGGATGTGGCACTTGGGCACATGGTTCAGGGACTCAGACTCCAAGATCTCAGAGGTTCTTGCAACCTCAATATTTCCATGACTAGAGAGCTGATCAGACCCCAGCCTCAAATTTAATCCTAATAGGAGAAGGGAAATTCCTACCAGGAAAAGGATTTTCACCAGACTTCCATCCACTTCTTCCACTCTGGATTTCCACCAGGTGCCTTCCCACTCCGTTTTGATCAGCTGCCCACTCTTGAGGAGCACCATGGGCCGGTTGGGGTAGGCAGTGATGTACTCCTCAATGAAATCTCGACAGGAAACATCCTCAATGTCTTCCCAGGCTTTCTTCACTGTTTGGAAAGGGACACGTGGGAGAAAGGGAATAGGAAAAAACAGAGAGAACATTTAATTCCTTTTTTTTAGGATATCCCAGGTGCATTTTCACTGAAGTCAATCAAGGAGTGATCCCAAGGGCTGGAATGTTGGTGGTGGGGCACCCTGAACCCAGCCTGGCAATAAACCAGGATTTCAGAGGTCTCCAGGCTCAGCACCAAAAAGGACACGCCTGTTTTTGGAGCCAGGCTCCTCCCCAGAGCCCAGAGCTGCAGGGCAGGAGGGACAGGGGTCACTCACGGGGCCGGCACACCGGGTACAGCTCCCACTCCTTCACGTAGGACGCGTAGCCGTCGTCAAAGAAGATCAGGAACCTGGAAAACAAACGGGAATCAGGGACGGGGGCTGGACAGAACACAGCCCCACACCACGGGATGGGAGTGAGGAACCTCTCCTGCTCCTCCTGGAGACACCCCAATGCTGCACGAGGACAGAGTAAGAGCTCCAAACGCTCCCTGTGCTCCCATTGCTGTCAGTCCTCACAATTCCCAGCCAGGCCCTTTCCCTCTGCTCCAAATGCCCTCTGTGCCCCAAGAAAGGAAGAATAAAGGAAGAGAAAATGTTTAATTGCTCCTGGTTTCTGCAGGGAAGATGGATAAAGCACCCACTTAGTGCCTCTGAGTAACAACTCCAGGCCCTAGAGCTGTAAAAAAGATGCAGGATGAGGGATCAGCATCACAACCGGGAGAAGTTTCAATTTGAGTATCAAATTCAGCTCATTTTCAGTAATTCACGGATCAGATAAAATCCAGCACAGTTTACATCAGATCCAGGGGGAATAGATCCTTTATCAGTCTGTTCAGGAAAACCACAAGCCTTTATTTCAACAGATCAGAACAGGCCTGCCCCTTCTTTTTATCCAAAAAAGCTGCTCCAAACCTGCTTTTTCTCCTCCTGAACAGCTCCTCCTGAACACTGCCACTCTGCCCTCACAGGGCTCCTATTTCCTCCCACTGTTTCATGCCTCAAGGAGCCCAGACTCAGCATCTGGGTGATAATTTGAATAAATTAGCAGATCGAATATCTAACTCGGGGCCATGAACAAGAGTGGGAGCTCCACCCTGAGTTTCAGAGATAAGAAAGAAGAAGAAGAAGAAAGTCAGAATCACATTCCTGGTGAGGGCACAATTCAGCACCTCAAGGTTATTCAATTGAACCCTTTTTATTTTTTAGCCTAAACAAAAAAACCAAAACAAAAAAAAAACAGATGGAGGCATGCAACCATGGGAAATTAGAAATACCTGTCTTTATTCTTGACGTTGGGGGTCTCAGCCACGATGCCAGCATAGAGCCACATCTGATTGCCATCCTTGTACCTGGCCACCACCCTCCTGCCCACGTGGTGCCTCTCGGCTGACGGGTGATAATCGTAGGCAATGTGGTTGCCCGAGAGCAAACTCTTCCCTTTATTATCAAATTTCACTTTGTATTTCTTGCCAGCACCTGGAAAGACATTTTGAGGCGAACAGAAGATAAATGAAGGGGAAAATAAACAAAAGCTGCGTGATTTCACAACAGAATTCCAACGCTCTGTGTCGCTCTGAGACCGTTTATTCAGAATTAACTCAGGGTTCACTTAAAAGCCTTTCAGGATTTGATCTGGAGGGTGAAGCAGTGCAGGTGTGTTGCTCCCACAGTCCCTTCCAGGTGACACCAGGCGCTCTGACACCTTTAACTCCAGGTTTCCCACCCCAAATCCCGTGCACGGCACGTACCGACCGTCTGGATGGCAATCAACGTCCCCTTGTGCCACGTCTTGGTTCTTTTTTTCCCCAAAATCCTCATGCCCACTTTGAGGTCCCCATCAGTGTTGAGATCATTGCCAGGGGCTGCAGGGACAGTGAGGGGCTGGGCAGTGCCAGGAGGTTCCTGAGGGGGTTGTGCATCTACCAAGGAACAACAGCAGAAAGTCAGTTCTAAACCACCCTGAGCTCCCTTCTTGGCACGTGGCTGGAAGAACAATTCTGGAAGAAGAATTCCTGCTTTCCTTCCCCTCAGGCAGCCCAACTGCCTCCTTTTTATTGAATGAAAACAGCTTGAAAAAAAAGCAGGAACTCAGAATCAACACACAGATTAAAATGGCAATTTGGGATCAATAAGCATGAGTGGAGATTTCCAGCAGGGAACGCAGATCAGTTTTCCCATTTTGGGAAGCAAAGGCCCAGGGCACTCAGCTCCTGGAAGCTCCCACACCTTTCTGGGCTTCCTGCAAGCTTGTTTTCTTGTTTACAGCATCCATGAATTTTGCAACATCCCGGGCAGATTTCCTCATGGCAACCATTGCTTCCCGCAGCTGCAGGGAAGAGAAGGGAAACATGGAGAAACTTTTGGATTTTTGCACCTAAGACAACGCTGTGTCTCAGGAAAACCCCACATGAGGAAACATCTCTAGCCAGGGCCTCCCCACTCACCAGACTCTGATCCCTGGAGATCCTGGGACTGCTGCTGGCTGTGAGTGAAGAGAAAACAGTTATTTAAAACTTTTTTTAGTAAAAAAACCCTGTCCTAGTTAAAGCAGAGAAAGAAGAGGGAACAAGGAAAAGTGTCTATCCCAAATCCCTGCCAGGAAATCCACCCTAACAAGGCTTTTCCTCAGCCACCTTTCCTAATGTGGGACCATTTAATGGGGAAAACAGTGAGGCAGGTGGGAGAAGGGTGAGATCCCAGTCTGGGACTGCAGGAATTCTGGAGCACAGATGGAATAGGAGCACTGCCTTATCCCAACCCTCCCGAGCACTGAACTGCGCCTCCAGCCCGAGTCCACGCTCATGACGTCGTCGTCCTCCTCGTCCGGGATCTCGATCACTTCCGTGGCCGCCGGCGCCTCGTCCTCGGAGCTGCTCTCCCGGTACTGCAGCCCCATCATGGAGTACAGCTCCTTGGCCAGCGTCTCGCACTTGTCGATGGCCCTGCCGGAGGGAAACAGCTGTGCCTCCCGAATTCCACAGCGACAGCCACAACTGCCCCAGCCGAGGGTCCACAGCCCTAATAATGCCCCTCGTTAACCCCCACACCGTGGGGCTGCCCTGGAGGGAACGGGAACTGCCCCCCACATCCCCCTGCTCACAACTGTGGCTCACTGCAGGCCCACGCACCTCATGGCATCGTCAATGAGCTGGTCAACGTGGGCCACCTCCTCCTCCTTGTGCCTCATGCACTGCTCCAGCTCCTCCAGCTGCTGCTTCCGCTGCCTCACCCACTCGGAATTCTCCACTTCTTTGTCGATGATTTCCTGGAGCTCCTCCATGGAGATTCCCAGCTCCTCCATCACCTCCTGCTGCAGCTCTTTGATGTCCTCGGAATCCATCTCTGCCGCACCTGAGGGTACGGCAGGTGAGGGGAGGCAGGGGAGGGGAGGAAGGGGAGGCTGGTGAGGGAAGGGAAGGAGGTCATGGGTGCTCCCTCACCCTTTCCCAGCTTCCCCTCACCGTCCTCTGCCCCAGTGTCCCCTCACAGCCCCCCCCGGTCCCCTCAGAGCCCGCCAGGTCCCCTCAGCACTCCACACCGGGTCCCCCTCATCCTCTCCCAGCCCGGCCCGTCCCGCCCATCCGCTCACAGGCCCTCAGGA
>VXBI01013618.1:37296-55616 GCA_013397375.1 Toxostoma redivivum
AGGGGGGCGTGGGGCTGTGAGGGGAGCAGAGGGGGCCTGCGGCGGGGTCTGCGGGATGAGTGCGGGCTGAGAGAGGCCTGAGAGAACCCACGGGCTCTCAGGGGGCTCTGGAAGGCTGAGGACGACCTTGAGGGGCTGGGGCCGCCATGTGGGGCTCCGAGAGGGACCCTCAGGGGTCGCTGAAGGGGCCCTGGAGGGGCTGAAACGGGCGTGAGGGGCCCTGACCGGGGCGTGAGGAGGGGCAGCCTGTGAGGGCTTGTATCGGGGGAAATGCGGCAGTGGGATGGGACAGTGGGACTCGTGCTCCCTGAGGAGTCAGGACTGCGGCGTTTGGGGTGTCCCTGGAGAGCCGCTGCTTCCAGAGGACCCTCGAGGTGGAGATCCCTGGATTTGCGGTCCCCGCGCTGTGTTTCCATCATCACTCTTTTGGATCTGTTTTCCTTGACGGCTTTTATGGCTTTTAGCCCCTTTTTCAGCTGTGTTTCGCTTCACTGAGGGTTTCTTAATTCCCGACAAAAAGCGCCGCCCTGGTTTGCAGGTTTGGCACGGATCTGTCTCCGAGCTCTGTGCAGGCGGGCAGGGCCTGGAGAACAATGTTCCCTCAGGTTGGTCCCCAGAGGCCACAGCTCCCTGAGCACAGGAAGCCGGCAGCTGGTCATCCCTGATTCTTGCCAAAAAAAAAGCCCCAAATATGTGATTTTATCAATTTGCTGGCTGAGCTGCTCTGAAACGAGCTTGTATCCAGATTAACCGAGCATCTGTGAAGTCGTAATGGATTTACAACGCCGTGGCTGAGATCAGAATTTGAGCTTGTTTGTGGGTTTTGGGGTTTTTCTCGGTCTTAGCGTGTGCTTTGTGGCTCCTCTTGTGGCTTGAGGGTCGTGCCACATGCTCAGGTTTATCCAGGAGTGTTCAGTGGCACTGCTGAAGGATTCTGGGTTTCTATTTTAACCTTTTAGGAAGGTTTTGTTGCTTTTAATGGTGAGAAAATGCGCTGGGGACTCAGACCATCCAGTGTAGGAGGAAGGAAGACACTCGTGGGTTTAAACTGTGCTTCCAAGCATTTGTGGAAGTGAAGTCCTCAGTGGTTTTTTGCATAATAAGAAAGTTTTAATTTCTGAAGTAAAAGAAAGAATTTTCAACATCTGTGTTTAATAATTATAATCATGGGCAGAGTGACCAATATTCACTCAACCCTTTTACACAGAGGGAGGAAAATACACAAACAGTAAACGTGGGGATTATTAGAAGAATAAATTCTGAGGAATTCTCACAAATAAATGTGGGTCTTCTTTTCCTTAATGTTAAAAAACAGAGTTCAGGGCTCCAGTGAATGCAGGGTAATGCCCCAAAATACCCAGAATGTCTCCACTGCAACCCCCAAGCAATGGAAGAAACATTATTTTCTTAATTTCTATATTTTTTCTTGGAGAAGGTTCCCATGGGGATGAAAGTGCTGAGCTGGCATTGCACGGGAAACTCAAACAAACTAAAAACCTCCTGCTTACTTAAAAAAAAATCAATTTAATGTACCCCAGACACAGAAATCGAGATGTTTTGTAAATAAAAAGCCATAAAAGGGGAAATATCAAACCCTTATGGTTGTGAGTGAAATGCAGAGTAGTTTTAAGGCTGGTTTTTCTGCTCCAAACTTTTTGGGGAGCTCACAAATGGGTAAATTTAAAGCAAATCTTGTGATGTTTGGTCTCCAAACGTGACCCTGGCATATAATGCCCTGCTAAAGCTTCTGCAGCAAAAAGCACCAATTCTGTATAACAAAAACGTATCTTAGAGCTGCAGCAGCCCCTCTCATAAATCACAGCTGGGAATATTTGCTGTGATTTTATTTTGGAGCCTTTTTTTCCCTGTTGGGATGGCAGTGGTTGCAGCAGAGCCGTTCCCAGGAGAGCTGGGCTGGGAGCCTGGAGCTGGAGCAGGGGGCTGGGATTCACAGTCGGTCACAAACGTTTCCCTGCTCCTCTCTTCTGGCCTTGATTAGATCCAGCACACGGTGTGGGGAGGCAGGGGTTGGTTCTGGGGAGGGCTGGGACACAGAGCCAGCCTGGCTGTTGGAAACCCACCTGGGACTTCTTGGAGCTCCTGACTGGACACCTCCAGGAACGCTGACTGCAGCACTGCCCCTTCCAGGAAGGGATTCACCCATCCTAAACCCCCCTGGTACAACTTGGGGCCGTTTCCTTTCATCCCCTGACCCCAGCTGGCTCCAGCCTCCTTCCAGGGAGTTGTGTGGGGTGCAGACTCCACCCTGTGCTCCAGGAATTCACCTCAGTGTTGGGGTGCTGGTGCCTGGACTGAGGAGAGGGCAGAAGCTGGGAAGGAATCTTTGTGTTCCTGTGCATTTCCTGGAAACCCCAAAGGGTGGAAAAGCCAGAGCTCTCCCTGCCTGTGCTGTCCCTGTTTTTGGGAGGCCGTGGCCACTCCCTGCAGCAGAGTGACCCTCAGGGCCTGTCCTGGGCTTCCACTTGAGCCAGGAAATGTTTCTCAGTGGGAAGCTGCAGCCTGGTGTGAGCAGGTTCCTCTTGGGGTGCTGGGCCCTGCCCTGGGCTCCTGAAATGTGCAAGTCTTGGGAAGCAATTCCCTGTGTGGAGCTGGGTCTGGAGAGCAGCACGGTGTCACTTCCTTCCCTGCCCCCAGCGGAAATTCCTTCCCCTCAAGAGCAGGATTCTCCTCTGTGCTCCAGAAACTTCACTTCTGTTCCCACCGTGTTCAGATCCAGCTGGGGAAAAGGAGGAACCCTCCTGGCCTGCTTTATTCCCACTTGAAACTTCATTTTGTTAGACAAAATCCTTGGTTGTCACCTTGGGAATAGGGGATGGGGCACAGTGATCCAAAACCAAGCAGAAAGGAGATGGGGAAGGGTTTCCTGCTCTGGTTTTGCTGCTGGAGCTGGTGTTGGATGGGCTGTGCTCACTCCTGCTCCTGGTTGGGACTGTTGTTCTTGGCTCCTTCAGCTGCCAAGCCTCGAGCTGGATGCTTATTCCATACTGTAGTCACCCCTGGGAAATCCTATGGATCGAGGAGGAGGCTCCCTCAGCAACGCCAGCTGCTTGGAGGAAAACAAGCCAGGCAGGCAGAGAGGCTGGGAACGTTAATGTGGTAAAATATGTTTAATTTTGGCAGAAATACCAGGAATCCGGGAGCGTGTTTGCTGTGAGGTCCAAGCACACCGCAGAGGTGATTGTACAGCTCCACTTTTAGCTGTAAATAAACCAATATCCAACTCTAGAAGTGAAATTAAACTATTGTTGGACTGAAATCTGGCCTTGGGGAGTGGAGAAGAACTTGGGAACCTCAGCTTAAAGCCCATATTTTCCCCTAATTCATTAAATGTGAAGGAAACCTCAGTTCTTCACTTTGTCCCCCTGGTTGTGGCTGTTTCCTGCCCAAGCTGCTCTCGGTGCTGCTGGGGTGGTTTGGGAAGCCCAGCACTGGGGTTTTGGGGGTGTCTGGGCAGCTTTGGGGTCCCTCTGCTTTGATAAAGCAGAAGTGGTTTGGGGACTGCATCAGGCTCAGTTTGCAAAGGTTGTGGTGGAGATTTTCAGGCTGGAGCAACTGTTTTGGGGCAGTTTTGCCACACATTTACAAACCCACAACCATTAAAATAAGCACAGGGCTGACTTACTTCAGAAAAACAGGAAGAAATGGTTTATAATGGATTAAAAACTCATTTTTGATGTGGAGCAGAATGTTTGAATGCAGAGGAGCTTTGGTTGGGCTCTGGTGGTAATGCTGGCATGTAGATTCAGCATCAGCCACACTGAGCAAGCCCTGAACAACTGCAGACCCTGCTACCCATGCTCCTGAGCACCCAGGATTAGGGGAAAAGACAGGGAAATGGAATGCTGGAGTCACAGACTGGTTTGGGGTGGAGGGGACCGTGGAGATCCCCTGGCCATGGCTGGGACACCAAGCACTCCCCAGGGTGCTCCAGGCGTTGTTGGAAGAGCACAGGCAGGCCAGCAGTGGTGCCCGTGGTGGCCACTGGTGTGTACTGGTGAGGACCAGAGGAGATCAAGTGAACAACGATGGGTTTTGAGGTGCTTCGTGAGCATTTTGGTTCATTCTTTGTCTCAGATTGGGAAACAGAACCCTCTGCAAGTTGGTGTCATCAGGGAAACTCGCAGCTCTGCTCCTCCTCCCTCCGTGGTGCAGCCTCAGCCCCTTCCCTGCTCCCAGCAGGCTCCTCCTCTGTCCAGAATCGAGAGCACATCTTTAGGTTTGGCAGCCTGGGCCGTGCAGCTGAGGAAGCAGCTCACGGCGCTGGGAACGGCCCCTGATGAAAGGACACAAACTCACAGCCCCTGCAGGTGCTGGGGAGTGCCCTGCTGGTCCAGAGGGGTTTGGCTGTCACACTGCCTGATTGATTTCCCCGATTTCCCTGATTTTCCCCCTCCTGTTTAGAGATGGCCTCCGACGTTTCCTCGCTGGGCGCAGCCGTGGGCTCCGGGAGCTCGGGGTCGGGAGCCCAGGCTGGAGGAGCCGCTGCTCAGAGGCCCAGCAAGAGACGGCCTGGGTGAGTGAGGGGCAGCTGGGCTGGGGGAAAAGGGCCTTTTGAGGAAGTTGTGTTCTCCAGAAAGAGCCCTCAGCCTCGGGAGGGGCGGCTGTGGCTGCTTCTGAGAAGTTTCCTGGTTCCTTCAGGTGGGCTCTGTCCAGTCCTTTCCCTTTGTGGTTGTGTCTTTGTGCCAGCTACAGCCCTTGAAGAGGGGGTTAAGTGACATTCAGAGGGGATTAAAAGCTTTGCACCTCACAGAAGGAGCAAATGCACACCAAGGATTGAGATCAAGACAGGAGTTGCTGCAAGACCTGGGGGAACAGAGAAGCTGGGTTTTGGGGCCTTCCTCCAACCTTGGCAGCTCTGCTGTCCCTGGGAGGGGTGGGGGGAAGCCACAATGTGCTTGTGGGAAGCTTTTTGTTTGCTAAAAATGCCTTTGCAATTTCAGAGGGAGTTGAGTGGCTGTTCCCAGATTTCTGGCAAGAGAAATTGCCTCGTAATTTTCTAGCAAACTGAAATCTGTCTCTGTGCCCCTCCCAGTCACTCCAACTCTTTCCTACAGCCCCGTTTGCTGATGCTCCCACTCCCCTGCAGCTCCTCCCATGCTCTGCTGCATCCACAGAGTTCCAGCCCGAAAGGGAAGGAGGAAAGGTGAAAAGTCTTCTATCCTCCCTGGTCAGAAGAGGGGTTTTGGCCCTGTGTGAGCAGGCACTGCACAAACTGAACTTTAACTCCTGGATGCAGTGGATGCTCCAAGTGGGTTTTCTTCCTTTGGAACTGTTTTTCCTTGCTCAGTTCCTGGTAGACACCTCAAAGAAGCCCCTTTCCAAACTTCGTTACTTGTTTCACATCAAGATCACTAAATTCCATTGGGATTAATTAATTTTTCCTTTCAGGAATCATCTGCATCCATGGGAGCAGACATAAAACTAATTTAAAGGAGAAACCACTTGGTTAACAATATGGTTTTTTTTCTGTGTTTCAGGCTCGATTTTGATGATGATGGAGAAGGGAACAGTAAATTCCTCAGGTGAGGGTGAACTTGGCATCCAGAAGTTTCTGTCCTGTGGGCTAGCTGTGTCTGTGTGTTTTCCCTGGAGCAAGATCTTTGTGCCCCTGTGGCTTTTCCTCTCTGGAAGTGGTGGGAATCACTCCAGTTCCTCAAACTCCTCCCTTTCTCCCAGTCAGCAATATTCCCCCATCTCTGTGGCTTTTGTTACTGCCTCAGACATTGTTAATTAATCCTCATCTGTTGTAAGGATGCTCCACTTCCAGAGACATCCTTACTCCCCAGGAGTTGGTGGGGCTGTGAGGATCTCCTCGTGATCCATATGGAACACAGAAGAGTTGGAATATCTTGTGTCATTTACTTGTAGCCTCACCACATGGTTTAGGATTGAATAACTCCAGTGATCTGGGTTGGAAGGGATGCCCGTGCTTTAGGGATGGTCATGGAATGGTTTCAGGATGATGAATTTAGGATTTACCAAGAGAAACCTGATTTGGGCTACCTTTATATTCCAAGTGCAATTTAATCCATTTGACTTTAACCTCTCCCCCTTTTCCTAGATGTGATGATGACCCGATGCCAAACGATAAAGAGAGATTTGCCAGGTAAGAATTCGATGATTTTAAAGCTTTTTGTGCCAAGAAACTTTCATGTGAGGGGGATCCTGCAGCACCCTTCCCACGATCACATCTCTTTGAAGGGATCCACACATTCTCCTTGCTGTTTTTGGACCAGTTCATTGAGTGTGACAATGACATTCCTTTTTTTCACCATTCCTTTCAGCTCTGGCTTTGGACTCTCATTCTGTTCTCCTGCTCAAGAAACTTGCAGAGATTCAAGTTTACTGCTTAGTACAAGTTTTCCTTGAACAGGGTTTCCTGTGATTTGTGTGTTTCGTGGGGAGTTACACAGCAGCTCTACAAATTGGGGGTTTTCTGGAGATTGTAGGGAATACTTGGATCAGTTTTTGGTGTCTGACAGTATTTCTGAGTGTTGGGACTGAAGCCATGGTATTTCTATTTCTGTTTGAAGCTCTATTCCCTTCTCTTGACACACTCCAGCCCATCAATGTCCCTCTTGCCAGGAGGGGCCCAAAACTGCCCCCAGCATTTGGGGGTCACTGTCCTGCTGTTACCTGCCAAAGGGCTACAGGGAATTCCAAGCTGGGATTCTCCAGCTTTTTAAGTGGTTTGAGTCCTTCTGAAGTCAAGCAAATCAAAAATACATTAGAAATATCAGAATATTTCTAATATTAGACATGAGCAAATTAGAACTAGATCACAGCCTCACAAAATGTTGTAACACTCCGACACATCAGGCACCAATTAAATGTGGAATGTTGCAAACTGATGACTGTTTTATTTTATGGAATTGCTCCTCTGCAAAACAGACCTATCCCTAGCCTGGGTTTCCTAGTCCATCTTTCCATTTTTTTCCATTTTTTTCAACTTTTTTTTCCATTTTTAGCTTAGCTGGCTAATTTTATTTTTAGGTCTGATGATGAGCAGAGTTCAGCGGATAAGGAGAGACTTGCCAGGTAGGAGAATGGAGATTTCAAGCATGGACAAGCAGAGTTTTTCCTTTCCTTGATGTTTCTCTAGGCATCCCTTCTCTTTTTATCCCTCCTTCCCTCATCTGCTGCAGAGGATTTAACAGACTCCTGGAAATGGCTGTGGAATTGGGATTAGGAGGGGAAAGGCATTGAGGAAAGGCACACCTCATCCCTGGAAGAACGTTTTTAGGGAATACAGGAAAGGATTTATTTACCAAAGGCCACAGGGCTGGGCTCCTGCTTTCACCTGTAGCTTTGCTAACCTGTGCTAAATACAGTTCCTTTTGTCCTGGGTCAAGGTGCCAAGTTGTCCATCTGGGAAGCTTTTGTGTCCTGGGAATGCTGTTGGACTCCCAGAACAGGCAGGAAAAGGTGTGTGAGCTCAGGTGTTTTCCTTCCAGGAAAGGTGGTGTCACTGGGAACAGGATTTAATTTTTCCCCGAGTTTTTATAAGTAATTAATGAGAGGCTGTGCCTGAAACCACCAGGACAGTCCCCTGGAATGCTGCAGCAGGAATCCAGGTGTGGGTCCTGAGGACACCTGTGCCCAGTGCAGGGGATTTGTCACCTGTGCTCACCTGCAGCAGCCTTAGCACCCGTGCCCTTTGATTTCCACCTTGCAGTTTTGTCTTTAAACCAAAACCTGCCCCCCAGAGTGCCTTTGCTGCCTGCACTGAGCTGTGCTGGAATGTTTGAGGGGATCAGGAAGTGCAGAGCCTTCCAAGGGTTTGTTCTCAGGAGCCTGCAGTAAAGAACATTTCAGTGAAACACAGAGTGGTTTGGGTTGGAAGGGATGTTAGAGGTCATCTTGTTCATGGCAGAGACACCTTCCTCTATCCCAGACTGCTCCAAGCCCATCCAGTCCAGCCTGGGACACTTCCAGGGATGGGGCTTCTCTGTGCCAGGGCCTCCCCTACTCACAGGGAACAATTCCTTGCCAAAATCCCATCCAGCCCTGCCCTGTGTCAGTGGAAAGCCATTCCCCCTTGTTCTGTCCCTCCAGGCCTTGTTCCAAGTCCCTCTGCAGCTCTCTGGGAGCCTCTTTAGGGGCTGGACAGGCTCCACGGTCTCCCTGGAGCCTTCTTGTCCCCCAGGATGGACAATTCCAGTTCTCCCATCCTTTCCTCATGGCAGAGGGACAGGGGGCAAGTGAAATGCAAATGTCTGGTGATTCCCCAGTAGCTTTTGTAGTTGATCTTTGTTTTTCACACCTGAGCTTGTGAGTTTAGGGAAGCTGCCTGACTCAAAGGTGAGGTCACTGAATGTCTGCACACTCCTTGTAGTGATAAATGCTCCATTTTTGTATTTGTCCTTTTATTCACCTGCCTGTCCTTGCTGCTTCCAACACTTCCATCTCATTTCACTTCCCACCATGTGCTTCCTTGCACCTAATCCATCTTTCTCTATAGGAAACCTGGCTTTTAAGCTCTGTTTTGGAAAACCCACCTTAGGAAGCCAGTTAAATTTTGTACCTTGGAGAAAAGAGCCAAGTTCCAGTCTGTGGGACCGATGGGAGCTGTGAGCCAGAGGGGTGCCAAGGGTCCCCTTGGGTGGCAGCAATGGCCACGGTGCCTCTTTAGAGGTCGGTGCCACCACCCAGGTGTTTCCTGGTCCTGCCCTGCCCAGGCTGCTTGGCCTTGGTCATCTGTGCAGAAATTAAGTGGAACCAGCTTGGAAGCTTTCCCTGCTGTGATAGTGGAAGGGCTCTTGATGTCACTGAGAAGTGGCTTCCCAAAGCACTGCAAGGTGAGGCCCAGCTAATCCAGGTCACTCAGAGTCCTGGGTGGCTGGGCTTGGGGGGAGCCTTAGAGCTCATCCAGTCACGCACCTCCCACTAGCCCAGGCTGCCCAGAAGAGCAGGTGCCCCAGTCTTAGCTGCAGCTGTGGTGGGTCTGATGGTGCAGTGATCTCAGCCAGCCTCAGGTGGACAGTGCTGAGGTCACCTGCAGTGAGGTGACCCCGCTTTGGAGCAGAGGAGCAGTTCCTTTGGCTCCTGCAGCGCTGTGTGGTGCGTGGGGAAGGTCAGCCCAGCTCCTGGCTGTCCCAGGGTCCAGGGAGCCGCTGTGACTCCGAGGAAGGTCCAGGTGTAGCCTCTGCTCCTTGCCCCTTCTCCACCGTGTTCCCTGTGCACGCCCAGCATGTGAGGCTTGACTCCTAATCCTGACGGCCCCGGTGCATCTGTGTGTGTGTCACACGGCCGCAGGCGCCGGCCTGGGGACACCTCTGAGCCCCCAGCCCTGGTGACTTCACCTTCCTCCTTGCAGGGAGAACCACAGCGAGATCGAGCGCAGGAGGAGGAACAAGATGACGGCCTACATCACGGAGCTGTCGGACATGGTGCCCACGTGCAGCGCCCTGGCCCGCAAGCCGGACAAGCTGACCATCCTGCGCATGGCCGTGTCCCACATGAAATCCCTGCGCGGCACCGGCAACACCTCCACCGACGGCACCTACAAACCCTCCTTTCTCACCGACCAGGTCTCTGCCTGCACAAAACGTCCCTCTTTTCATTGAGTCCCCTTAAGGTCCTGGAAGGCCACAGTGAGGTCTCCCTAAAGCCTTCTGATCTTAGCCTGATGCTGCTTTGTTAGAATTACTGCAATCAGGGGGGAAATTTAATGATGGGTGGGGGGAAGAAATCCAAACCCATGGTGTGTTGTGGCTGTGGAGCTGAGAGGTGTGTGTGTGTGTGTGTGTGTGCAGGAACTCAAACACCTGATCCTGGAGGCAGCTGATGGCTTCCTGTTCATCGTGTCGTGCGAGACGGGGCGCGTGGTGTACGTGTCGGACTCGGTGACGCCGGTGCTGAACCAGCCGCAGTCCGAGTGGTTCGGCAGCACCTTGTACGAGCAGGTGCACCCCGACGACGTGGGCAAGCTGCGGGAGCAGCTCTCCACCTCCGAGAACGCCCTCACAGGTACAGAGCCCGGGCAGGGCCGCCAGGGGCTGGCAGGTGGGACAGCCTGCGGAGGACTTGGATTAAACCCTTCCCTTTGTAGAGGGAACCAAGCCCTGGTGCCTTTCCACCAAGGATGCTGCAGCCCCCCCCGAGAGTGCATCTAAAGGTACCACCAGTGACACTCGTGTCCTGCCAGTTCCCACTATGTTACCTGGTGCCACACCTGTCTTGGTGGAAGGGCTCCCAGTGCAGCAGCATCTCCTTTTTCTCTGTTTTTTTTTGTAGGTCGTATCCTGGATTTGAAGACAGGGACTGTGAAGAAGGAAGGGCAGCAGTCCATGAGGATGTGCATGGGCTCCCGGAGATCTTTCATCTGCCGAATGAGGTAGGAAGGAATTCCCTGGGGAAATCTCTGAGCCTAAAACTGGACTTGCTCCCTAACCCTGGCCCTTCCATGCTTTTATTTCAGCTCTTTTTGGGCTCATTTTGATATAGACATGATAGAACATGGCTGAGCTTTCCCTACAGTCAGGTTCTTGAGATGTTTGTTTACCCTGTTGTTGTAGAAGACCCAGTTTAAAATAACAATTAGTTTTAGCCTAAGTGTCACCTCTCTTGAATTCTACAGAATGAGGGGTTTATGTGATGGAAATTCCTCTTACTCAAGATATCCAGATTATTTTCAAGTTGATCAAGAAAGATCAAATCCTTTCTAACCCTGGTGCAGGTGTGGCAACAGCTCTGTGGATCCAGTCGCTGTCAATCGTCTCAGCTTCATGAGGAACCGCTGCAGGTAAATGACACATTAATAGCAAACATCCATACAACACAGAAATAACACAGCTGAACACCCTGCCTCACCTCCCCCCACCGCAGCACAACCTGTTTCTCTCTCCCAAGGAATGGTTTAGGTGCAGCCAAGGATGGAGAACCTCACTATGTCGTCGTGCACTGCACGGGCTACATCAAAGCCTGGCCCCCAGCAGGTAATGACTCACCTTGTGCTCAGGTGGGCTGGCTCTAAGAGCGCACGGTCTAAAGTTGCCATTCCAGGAGGTGCTTTGCAAACATATCTGTGACTTTTATTTTAAGATTGACCTAATTTTTGCAGGTGAAGCAGCAGAAGTCTCTGTCTGTAGAGGATGAAAATAATACTGAACTGTCTGATGTGCAGTTTTTGCTGAAATTCTGAGATTTTCATTCCTTCTGGTGAAAAAAAGGGAGGAGGGCACCTTAATTTACAAAATCCCTTCACGGGGCAGGGTTGCAAACCAGGGCAGAGAGATGTCTTGCAGTCCATTCCTCTGAAATGAGCCATTTTTCCTGTACTGACCATGCTGGAATTTTTGGCCCTCCCCTCCCAGGTGTTTCCCTGCCTGACGATGACCCCGACGCCGGCCAGGGCAGCAAGTTCTGCCTCGTGGCCATTGGCAGGCTCCAGGTGAGTGCCCTGTTCCCCTTTTCCAACGTTCCCTTGTCCTGGGAGTCCCCAGATTTAAGCTGCCCTGTCTGAAAACATTCCCTGATCAGCACAAATCCCAGTGCAGGGCTGGCAGCTCAGGCCAGCGAGGGTTGGTGACTGTCCCTGTGCCCCTGGCAGGTGACCAGCTCCCCCAACTGCACAGACATGAACAATGTCTGCCAGCCCACAGAATTCATCTCCCGACACAACACCGAAGGGATTTTCACCTTCATCGACCACCGCTGCGTGGCCACCGTGGGCTACCAGCCCCAGGTGAGGACCTTCAGCAGCTTCTTAAAAAATAAGGGCTCTTTAAACTTCTCCTTCTGCATCCTGGCTCTGTTTGTCCAGCAGAGCTGATAAGCCATGCCCAGGCCCTAACCCAGACATGTGTTTCTTCTCCACTGGTTGCTTTTCCATGTGTTTTTCCAAGTCCTTTGATCATGGGAAGGCTGGGTGTCTCTGGATTATGTCAAATGTCAATTAAAGCCATTTTTGCCTCAAATTGAGTTAAAGATCAAACATTAATCAACAGCTGTTGTGCTTTTCTTTTAAGAAACAGCACACCAGCTCTTGTGCTTGGGCTGTGTAACAGGGATTTGAGGGGAAGGAGCAGGAACTACCTGTCCAAAGACAGATTGATTATGGAGTCTGCCTGCCAGATGAACTGACTCAATCTCTCCCAATTCCTTGAAAAATAGGAACTTTTGGGGAAAGACATTGTGGATTTCTGCCATCCAGAAGACCAACAGCTCTTACGGGACAGTTTCCAACAGGTAAAAGCATTGTAGCTGCCCTGTGCATGCAGGGTGGAATTCAGATTGGAGTTCATCCCGAGACTGGAATGTCTTGGTGCTTGCAAAGCAACGAAATTGGTTGGAAAACCAAGAAGAAAAGCAAAGCTTAGCTAATTCTCCTGTGCAAGCAGTTGCAGATTTAGTCATATCATTAAATGCAAAATGAAACAGAAGCATCTGATGTCTTAACTCCAGCTCTGGCTGCTGGTCCAGTTGGCTTTTAGGGCCAGGGATGTGGCTCCCAAGTGCCTGCTTGACTTGGCTGAAACCCTGGTTCATCTCTAGGGCCCAGCCCAGTGCTGCAGAACCCGCAGTGGAGGTGGTTTTCTTGCCCTGTTGTCGTTACTGTTATTTCTGAGGGCCTTGGACTGGTGGCAGGGCAGGTAAGGCTGCCCCTGTGGTTTCATGACTCCAAAAACCAGCTGCTCATATCCATTGCTCCAAACCGTTGGAATGGGAAGCGACAGCATGTGTGTCATTTCTTGGAGGCTTTTTCATACATCTCACCAGTGCAAAGAGATAAGAGAAGTGAAGCCAAAAAGGGGATTTTAGATTCCCCTCCTGTATCCTTTAGGAATCAAGCTGTCCCAAGGGAATAGTGCCATTTAGTTTGGGAAGGCTGAGATGTGGTGGTCCAGGTTTGAGGCAAAGGGCCATCACAGGGGTCTGGGGGGGGAACTTGTGCTCAGGTTGCTCTTCCCCACCTTTGGTCAGGTGCTACTGATGTAATTCCCTTTTTTTTTTAGGTGGTGAAGTTAAAAGGCCAGGTTCTGTCAGTCATGTTCCGCTTCCGATCCAAAAACCGGGAGTGGCTGTGGATGAGAACCAGCTCGTTCACCTTCCAGAACCCCTACTCAGATGAGATTGAGTACATCATCTGCACCAACACCAACGTCAAGTGAGTGCCTGGGGAGTCAGCCTCTCCTCATCTCGAGCTTCCCTTCAGTCTGCACAACCCTGGAGCAGCTCCCGAGTCCCTCCAGCTCCCATTCTCTGCTGGGCTGTGCCAGGCACTGAGGACTACAAAGTGCAGGAATTGTAATGCCTTTGGCTGTCTTGTGTGGCTTAACAAGCTGCCAAAATTCAGCTCCAGAAGTGCCTGAAATTAGGGAAATCTGCCTTAGAATGTTCTTGGATTCCTGTGACAGCCCAGGGGTCCCATCTTTGGGAATGATCAGAGCTGCTCTCTCTTTCTGTTACGGAGCTCCACACCCCTTGCAAGGACAAAGAAATTGTGCCTGTGTGTAATCTAGAGCTGCAGGCTTGGCAAGGACAGCTCCAGCAGGCAAACAGAAGGCTGGATTGCCTGGGAAAGGGAAATCCAGGATTTTTTTTGCCATGAAGCAAAGTAGGAGTGCTTCCCTGCAGGGCTGAAATCTGCTGCAGGCCTGATTTCCTGCCCCATGTCAGAGCTCTCTCTTTGAACTTCTTTGTTCCACACACAGCCATTCCCACATCCAGAATCCTAAACTCCCTGTGGAAGTTCAGAGCAGAGCAGTGTCTGTGTGGTTGTGGGAGGCACAACCCCCACATCTGTTCCATGACACCACCACTCAGGGAAACCAAGTGGAAACTCACTCCAAAACCCCTTCACTCAAACGGGGTTTTGCATCTTGTCCCAGACAGCCCTTCCCTGCTGCACACAGGACCCAGCTTTGCTACCAGCTGGGGCTTTTTAAATCTGTTTTTTCTGTGTTTGCTTTGAAGGAACTCGAGCCAGGAGTCCCGGCCTGCCCTGGCAAACTCCATGCCAAGGCCTCAGCTGGGGCAGAGCCTTCCCCTGGACATGGGCACGGCCCCGCTGCCTTCCAGGTCAGGAGGAGCTCGGCTCCTTTTCCCATTTCCGCCTTCACCTCACACACCCTCCATTCCCAGATTCCCCTCTCTGCTGCCAGGAACTCCAGCTGACAAATCCCTGGTGTAACCACCCAGGGCTGTTCCCTTGGGAATTATCTTTAGCAGCCTGCTACAGACACTTTCTATTTTAGGCAGCAGCAGCCACCCCAGGCAGAGCTGGAAGTGGGCCCAGGAAGGGAGAGCTTGGCTGGGTACGAGCACTCACAGGTGAGAGGGATTTGGGCACTCCCTGTTTCTTGTCCTGCAGTGTGTAAGTCACCCTTTTGCTAGGGGTTTAAAGGTGGTGGCACCAGGTTGAGGTGAGCTTTGAGGGGAAGGTGTTTCTGCCTTAGGTGTTGCTCAGTTTATCATGTGGAATCATAGAATCATGGAATAATTGGGGTTGGAAGGAACCTTAAATCCATCCCCTTCCACCTCCTGCTGTGGGCTGGTACACCTCCCACCAGACCAGGTTGCTCTGAGCGCTGTCCAGCCTGGCCTTGGACACTTCCAGGGATGTGACTGGGCATCCTGAGTGGCCCTGCTATCCCAGAGAAGTTCATCATCATCCCCATGCTCAGCTGCTCTGCTCCCATGTCCCCCCCAGGTGCCCGTCCAGCCTGTGAGCGCTGCCGGCCCCGAGCACAGCAAGCCCCTGGACAAGGCTGAGAGCCTGTTCAGCCAGGAGCGGGACCCTCGCTTCGGGGACATCTTCCCTGGCATCAGCACAGGTGGGTCAGCAGCACGGCCCTGCTCCCAGCCCTGCACTGCATGCCCTGACCCCAGAGAACCTCTGTGCAAGTTCAGTAGAAAATGGAGAGGGAATCAAATTAAACAGGATTTGACAAAATGCTCTGGAGTCCGTGTCTGCAGAAGGAACAAAGGAGTCTTCCTTCACACAGACACGTCTCTTCCAGCTGGTTCTCTGTTCTTGAGATGTCCCAGCCCAAAAATGACCGGTGTTCTCTCTGCAGATGAGAGCAAAGCCATCCCTGCCAGCACCATGCCAGCCAACCCGCCCCTCTTCGCCCAGGGAAACACCTTCACTGCTGCACGGCCCGCTGAGAACTTCAGGTGAGGCTTCACCTGCCCAGCTCCTGCCTCCATTCCCTCTGTTCCCTCTGCTGTGCCTTGGACATGCCCAGGATCTGGCTGCCCACAACTCCAGCATCTCCTCTCAGTCGTTTCCCAGTATAGAACCATGGAATCATTGAGGTTGGAAAATCAAGTCTGAATGTTAACTCGTGTTTACCAGTAGTCCCAAGTGCCACATCCACACATTCTTGGGATGCTCCAGGGATCACCACTCCACCCTTCCCAGAGGGGCAGAGCTACCCCAGTTGCTGGGCTCATTTCCCTCCACCAATAACTTGAGCAGAAGGGTTTGGTATCCTCCTGTAAGTGCTGTTCCACGGCCTCAGACACCTGTTCATTGCAGGAGCAGCAGCATGGTCCCTCCAGTGAACATCATCCAGCAGCAGCCCTCGCCCGCCGGCCGGATCCTGTCCCAGATGTCGCGGCACTCCAGCCCAGCTCAGGTCAGCGGCACCACCTGGGCTCCAGGGACACGGCCGGTGTTCACACCCCAGGTAGCACAGCCCGAACCCCCAGCTGCAGGCCCCGGCTCCCCGCTGCCTTCAGACCCTGCTCTCCGTGGGGAACCGTCCTGCTTCCACTCTCCGGCGCTGTGTCCGTGTGCTTCCTCCTTGGGACTAATCCAGCAGCACTCCCTGAGCCGAGGTCGGGGTCAGTCCATGCCTCCTCTTCCTCTCCCGTGTTTTTCCTCTCTTACAGCAAGTGGCATCCCAGGCAGTGAAGACCCGAGCTCCTTCCTTCGGCATGGGGACATTCCAGGGCACGCCGTCCTCCTTCGGCTCCATGGCCCCGCCGGGATCCACGGCCTCTCCCACCACGGCGCCGTACCCGGCCCTGGCCAGCCGTGCCACAGGCTTCAGTGAGTGGGGCCTGGGGGCAAAACACCCCTGGGAGCGTCCAGCTGTGCTGGCATGTGCTCTCTGTCATTTCTCGTGGATTTTGGGAGTGCCTAAATGTGGGGAGCAGAGATGAATCCGTGCTTTGACTGACGCTGATCACCTTCAGTCATCCTCCAGCCACAGAGTTGGACTTGGTGATGCCTGTGGATCCCTTCCAGTTGGGGATAATCTGGGGTCATCCCAGCAGATTAATTTTGAACCATTTTAAGGCTGACTGGGAGGACACACACCCCTCTGGGAGTCTCTCTGTCTGTTCTGTCCCATGGCAAACACCTGAATTCCTGTGGCAGGAATTCCTGGAGGGTGGCCCTGTCCTGTCACCAGCAGCAGCACCAAGCAGAGCACTGCCCTTCCTAGTCCCACTAGAGCGTTGGAGAAGCCCCATTCCCAAAGCAGGGATGGTTCAGTGCCTGTGTTCTCTGCCCAGCAGGCACGGAGGCAGCGCAGACCCCGGCCCCGTTCCAGCCCCGCGCCGCCGACGCCGTGGGGATGTGGCCACAGTGGCAAGGACAGCACCACAGCCAGGGATCCGGGGAGCAGAACCTGCAGCAGCCCCAGCCCAGCCAGCCTGAAGTCTTCCCAGTAAGATGGAGCTTTTTAACCTCCCAGTCTAGTGGGATCCACTGCTCTTGAAGCACCCGGAGCTTGTCCCTCTGGTTCAAATCAAAGGGGAGGTCCCAAACTCCCAGATGACCTGATGGAGTTGGAAGTGGAGAGGGCAGGACTGGCTTTGTGTCTTGGTGTGTTGCAGGATCAGTGTGAAATTCCAACTGGACTAACCCTTCTAATTAATAAATAATTAAGCTACAGTCCAGTGAAATTAAGATAATTCCTGAGAATTCATAATTATCTCGCCCCAGCTTTCCCAGCAGTTGGTGATTATAGCTTAATTTGCTACTCTCCCTAAATTTGCCTTGGACACGGACCCTGTGTTCCCTTGGGAAAGGGACCAGTTTGGTCCACAGTGTCTATCCCACAAACCCATGACTAAATTGCCTACATGGCAACAATTCCATGGAACTGTTGAGGTTGGAAAAGCCTCTGAGATGGAGTCCAGCCGTTCCCCCTAATTTCCAATCCAAACCTCCCTGGCACCTCTCGAGGCTGTTGGGTACCTGATATCCCAGTGTGGATCCTAACTCTCTCCTTGTATCCTCACAGGACATGCTGACCATGTTGGGCGACCAAGGGCCCAACTACAACAATGAAGAATTCCCAGAGTTGAATATATTCCCTTCCTTTTCCGAGTAAAACAAGCCTTAGGGGAAACAACTCCCAGCTCTCTACGCTACCCACCTGTAAAGGAAAACAGCCGAGTCTTTCTCAAGGAACTGTCTGAACACTTCCCAGCTTCTGGAAGCGGAGCTCCAGGAGGGGTGGCCGTGGAGGACGAGGTGGTTTGGGCACCTCCTCCATGTGGGATTGTTCTGGAAGCTTCAGGACCTGAGTGCCACGAGGCCCCGTGTTCCCAGAGCTGCTCCCAAGTGGATTTCTTTGGGAGGAATTCCTGTCTGGGTCACAGACAGCCCTTCCAAACTTTTTAAGGTGGCTTTAGACTGTTTTTATTTCATTCTCTGCCGTGACTTTTTCTATAAAACACAAACTATTGGAATTTTTAAATACTGGAAGAAACTCTTCCAAGTGTTATCCCTGTACACACAATCCTGGAGGATGCTTGAGTAAGAATCCGTGTCCTAAGCCAGTGTTTTCCTCCTTTTTGGAGGAATTTTGGCTGTTTTTGGAGGGTTGTTACGGCGTCTCCAGTCCAGGGTGCTCCATGTGGAGATTCCTTTGTTTGTTGGGAATCTTCTCTCTCCTGTGAACTGTGCAATGAAATCAGTGTGACCCATGAACCCCCCCTGTTACCCCGGGATAATTAACAAGCCATAAAAATATTACCCATGTAGCTTTATTCTGGATGAATCAATTTTCCAGCTGATGGTTTCTGTGCTGCCACAAATTGGTGTTTCAGCAGGTTTTTTGGGATAAAACCTGCTCCACATTGTCCATGGAATTTTATCACGTGTAGATGAGATCCTTGTCCCTGTTTTGGAGCTGGATGTAGGAGAATCCCTGGATTTGATCAGGGAGTTGCTGAGGAACTGTGTGTTTTCACTACATTTGCTCACTCACCATCTCCTTAAAGAAGAATTCCTGCCATGGGATGATCCTGTTGCCAAATCACAAACTGTATGAGGAGAGCTGGAAAAGTAGGGAACAGAATGAATTTTTATATATATATATATATCTATATATATA
>VXBI01013618.1:73685-85925 GCA_013397375.1 Toxostoma redivivum
GGCCCCACCGGGTCCCGCGGGAAGGGGCTCCCGTGCTCCAGGGGAGGCGGCGCCAGGGGCGGCGGCGGCAGGTGGTGCTCGAAGGCGGAGCTGAAGTTGTTCGTTCGGAAGTTGTTGACGCTCTCCGGGAAGGGCGGCACGTGCTCCTTGTAGGGCGCGGGGAAGCCGCCCATGCCGGGCAGCTCCGAGGAGCCCGCGGGGCCGTTGTCGAAGGCGCTCCCGCCGCTGCTCAGCTCGAACCAGCCCGCCCGGCTCCCCTCACGCCCGTGGCCCCGGCTGCCCTTGCCCAGCACGCGGATGGACTCCACGGTCTGGATCGGCTCCCCCGACATGCCCCGGCTGGCGGCGTTGTGGTAGCCCAGCGTCTCGATGGGGGCCCCCTTCTCCTCGGTGCTGTCGGGCAGGTCCAGGCAGGAGGAGGAGACGCGCGTCTCGATGCGGTAGTGCTCCTCCGGTGGCTGCGGCTCGCCCTTCGCCACCCCGGACAAGCTCCCCACCTCACCGGAGCTGCTTTTGGGAATCTGCCCAAAATGCTTCTCCTCGGAGGGCTTCCGGGAGGCGTTTTTGAGCATGTTCTTGAACTCAATGGTGGAGGTGGCAGAGATGGAGGAGCCCAGGGGTTTGTCCCCGCCCGCCGCGGGCGCTCGGCTGGCGGGGCTGGGGAGGGCGTTCTGGGGGGAGAAGAGCGAGCGGTGGGGAAGCGCGTGGGGCGAGTCCGAGTATTGCTTCTGTGGGAGGCCGGCCTTGGGCAGGGCGCTGTGGTTGGAGTCCGGCGTGAAGAACACGTCGTTCTTGCTGGGCGACGGGGACCCGTCCGAGGCCGAGTCCTTCCCCCTGCGGCCGTAGCTCCCGAACATCCCCGGGGACGAGGCCAGCGGCTCGCAGCTCTCGCTCTGATCCAGGATAGACCTCATGGCCGGCGGGAAGGACGGCTTCACGCCGAACTCCTGCGGCCGCTGGCCGTAGCTGGACAGCACCGGCTGGTACTCTGCAGAATCAGGGAGTTTGCTCGATTTCAGGATAGACTTGACCGGCTTCTTCTCCAGGTTCAGCATGGCCGAGGGCGGCGGCCCCGAGTAGTCAAAGTCGCGGTAATCCTCATCTTCTTGGAAAGAAGTATCTGGGTAAAACTTCTCCTGGGAGGAGTCCATCAAGGAGGAGGGCATCTCCCTGCTGTCCGCAGGGGGCTTGTACAGGCTGGCCGGGGAGTCTCTGCCGAGGCTAAAGGGCCGGTAGCCGTGCACAGAACTGGGAAGTTCTTGGGAATATCCATCGTCCCGGCCCTGCAGAGGCGACCTTGTGCTGCTGGGAGTCGAAGAACCGGGGCTCATGATTTTCGACAGCAGGGAGATCGTGTCGACGTTGCTCGACGTTGGCTTGTCCATCATCTCGTCCTGGGTGGGCGTCCCGCTGCGCTCGTCACGCACCGGCGTCCCGTCCACATTGTCCATGGAAGTGCTGGTGGGACCACGCTGGAAGTCAGAGGTGTGACTCTCCGTTGCCATGCTGGACCCCAAGCTGCTGAGTATGGGAATATTCAAGTTTAGGCCACTGAAGCCAGGATTTCCCTTCAGGAAATTGTGTATCTTCATCTCCAAGCTGGGAGAAGGGGGTTCTGATTCCAGCTTGGCTTTTGAAATTTCGGAGGATTGAGCCAGTGAGGTTTCTGTTGGCAAAAGGGAGGAAGGACTGGTGGGGTGGGAACTGGAAAATCCCAGGGAATTAGTTGGTGGCTTAAAGCCAGAGCTTGACAGTGCTGGGGTATGTCCGACGGGAGCCTTATTGACTGACGTGGAGGAAACCTCGGCGGTGGTTGAGTTTGGAGAATAACCAAAACTTTTGGCTATGAAGGACTGTGGATTGGAAGGGACACTCCTGCCCTTCATGCACGGCACGGTGGTGCTGGCTGGCGATGCCGAGGTGCTCTGTGAGGCAGCTTCCCCCGACTGAATGGTGTTTCCAGCCACGCTCTGCAGCAAGGAGGACAGCCCTGGAAAACACAGCTGCTGCATCAGGCACTGAGGGCAGAGCAGATCACCCCCAGCCCCTGCCATGGGAAGGGCTCCTGTGCTTGCACTGCTGTTCCTTTACAACTCCCAGGCTCCAGCCACAAAGAGGACTGGATTTTGCTGCGCTGACATTAGCACCTAGTGAGGTGCCAGAGGCTTGGATTGATCTACGAATATAAATTACACTATCGAGTCAGCGGGTAAGAACTCGTCCTGGTCTGCAGCCAGGAGTGGGAAACCCTGCCCTGCTGGCCAGGTGACCCTGGTAAGGTGCCAGAGAGGAAGCAGAACCTCTGGGCAGCTTTCTGCCCAGACAGAGAGGTCTCGTGCTCTTGTTCTGGGAATGTTCCAGATACGTGCGTGCACAGCAGCCACAGCACAAGCAGGAAATACAGGGAAGGGACAGATCTCACTGTTCCGTGACACCTGCGCTACCTGAGAAAGACCATCCACACCTGCCAGAGATGTAAAACATTCCAAGGAAGCTTTTCTCCCTCTGTTCTCACTTCGGGAAAAGCAGAGCAGCACGTTTCAGCCTGGCCACTGCCCTCCCCCCACACCCACCCCTTGCAGTACCTTGCAGTGCTGGCGCTGTCTGAGTCTGGGTTTTGGAGAGAGCCGACAAAATGCTTTCCGGAGTTATCTCGACCTTGGAGAGAATATTTGCTAATGGATTCGAAGGAGCAGAGGGGGTTCCCAGGACAGGAGTCTTCAGGCCACTGGTGAGAGCTGTGGGGCTGGTCGGGGTCCCTGGTGAAGGTCTCGAGGCGGGACTCACACCTGGGGCGGGAGCACACACCACTCACCTGCGCTGCTCTGGCAACGCACGTGCTTTTGGCTCAGCCTTCCCACAGGCACAAGGGAGCAAGAGCAAGGAGAGGCTCATAAAGAGACACCGTGTGCCGGAGACCGAGCCAGACCTCTGGAAGCAGTAACTCATGTTCATTTTGAGACAATTAAAGCTCTAAATGATGATCCGGTTCCGTTAGCGCTCAGCACTCACCTGTGCTCTTCATCACCGACGTCAAACTGCTGAGGATGGAGCTGATCTTGGCCAGGTCCACGTTGGCCAGGTTGGGTAAGGCGAGTGCTGGTGCCGGAGGGAGGGGAGCTGTGCTCACCACCTTGGGAGCGGGGGGGGTCGGAGGGGCCGGGGCTGGCGTGGNCAGCCGATGGCACCGCTTTGGGGACGCTCTCGGTCTTGGCGGGGGCCGGAGCTGGAGCAGCCTGTTTGTCCTTCCTCTCCTCCACTGCAGCGCAGAGAGGGCAACAAGAGCAGAAAGGTCACTCAGACCCTTCAAAAAGACTCAGGGAACATCAGTTCTGATTCCCACCGATGTAAGAACACCTTTGATAAGTGTTTTGGGAAATGGAAATTATCACGGTGGGACTGGGACTTCCCTGCCAGGAGATTCAAACCCAAGAGGCCCAGCCCACAGCCCAGCACAGGCTCTGTGCCTCCTCCACATCCCAAATGAAGCTGGCAAAGACTGGTGTGCCCTGTAATTCCCACAGGACAACCACATACCAATGATTTTAGACATATCGTCCTCCACGTCGGAGAGCTCCATGTCCTCCACGTCCCGATTATCCGTTGCAGGCTCTGGAGTGCCCGCCTTGCGGCCCCCAGCTGCAGGAGAGCGGGAGCTGTTCTCCTCCCCCATGCCCTGGAAAGGGGACTCGGAGCCCGTCGGAGACGGAGCATCCATGCTGGGAGAAGGGACCGGAGACTCCTCGGGATCGGGAAGGGTTGCTTTCAGCTGGTCCAGCTTTTTCTTCAGATTGCTCACTCGGTTGGCAAATGTTTTATAGGCCTAAGGGAGGAAGGACACTGCACTGGGGATCTCTCATGCCTCAGTCATTTCCTTAAGGAAGCAACACACAGCCTGAGAAAACCAATTCCAAATCCCTGGACCCTGCAGTGGTAAGAGCTCAGCATCTCCATGGGACTACAGGGCAACAATCACAAAAAGTGAGGAGGATAAAACCTTTTGCCACTTAAACCAATTTTCATAACCCCCCAGTATTTTAACAAATGCATTCTGCCCACTTTGGTAGGGTCAGGAGGGTGTTGGTTGTTTTTATAACACTTTACTGCTGTCCTTTCTTTGCTTGTCTGGTTCTCAGATAAATCCCAACTTTCCAGAATTCAGGATTTGTCACAATAACTGCAATTTGGTCCTGTTTAAGAATCATGGGGATCCAACATTCCAGCAACACACACAAACTGAGCTTCCAACTGCTGTATTTAGAGAGCATATCCTTGTCTTGCCCAAAGCCTCCATTCTGCCATCTTTGCAAACCATCCTTACAGCAATCCCACAAACTTTTTAATTTGGGAATAGAGACACGAGGCCTTTTCCAGCCTCCGAGGTGCCCAGTGAGCACAGGCAGGTGCTGTTCCACCTGTGGAGGATCCAGAAAAGGCACACTTACGTTTGCCACCACCTTGACCTCTTTGTACTGTGCCTCATAGAAGATCCCGGCGTTCTCCAGCGCCTCGGTGAGCGAGGGGCCGTTCTTCACTTGCTTGTCCAAGCCATTGACAAATTCCTCCAGCTTTGAACTTGCTTCTTCAAACTCCTTGGAGAATTTCTTCCCTCCTGTTTTATCTGCAGGGAGATGAACACCATGGAAATGAGCTGCCACATGCCAAACCACAGAGGTGTGGCCTCAATGGCAGCAACCGGGACATTGGGACAGTGGAGCCGCACACTCCCAGGCCACCCCGGTGATCCACTGGGATCTGCCAAGGAGGAGGCCTAGTTGCTGGCAGAGTGCTGCTTTTCAGACAGTCATTTGCTTGGTCTGAGCTCTGCACCTGAGAGTTTCCACAGAAATTCAAACTAACCAAGATTTTTGGCTCCTGATTGCTGGTTCTTTACCCCACTCTGAAATTCTAGCATTTTCCATCTCCACAGAACTGAAGAGCTCCCAAAACACCTTCGTTGCCCTCAGGGCTTTACCTTTCAAGCACTTGAGTGTCTCAGTGCTGCAGACATCCACCCTCATAGTGGAGAGCTGCTTCTCCTTCAGCTCTATCTGATCTTCCGAGCGCTTGTACAGCAGCAGCTCATCAATGAGGGACTGGGGCTGGAAAAGAGCACACAGGAAAAGCCTCCTCATCACATTCCAGGGAAGGGAAGCCCTGCCTCTGCTCTGGTTCCAGACTGCTTCCAATGAGAGCTAACCCAGGAATCATGTGGATCCTGGGATTTTTAACCTCAGATTTCCCAATAAGCAAACCTGGGCTCAGGCAGGAGCTGCAATTGCACACATTTCCTGGTTAAGAGCAGGAACAGGTCTTTTTTTATTTACTCCCCATTTCACTCTACAGGTGCCTGTGCATTTCATGAACATGTCCTACTCTGTCAAGGGACCAAATTTAGACCAATTTCTTGCCACCAGCTCCTCAGCCACCCCAAACTCCTCTTCACAAGGATGTCCTGAGCCTGCCCAGACCCTCCCCGTGCCAGCCCCATGGGTGTCACAGCCCCCACGTCACAGGTGGCTCTTGGGCCCACATGCAAACCCCCAAGGTGGGGGTCAGTGCCATGGGTCACTTCCACTCACAGACTTACTCGGAACTCAGCAACAATCTTGGACTTGAGAGCAGCTTTGGGGTTGGTGGAGGCTGTGGGGACAAAGGAAAATTGTGAAGAAATTGAGGAACCGCATCCTGATGGAAAGTCAGTCACAAAAGGCAGCCTAATAAAAGATACTTTAAGATAACTTCACGTGTTACCCATCACATCCTCCCCTCCATGCACGTGTCTCTCAGTGCTCCGGGCTCCTGGCAGCTCATGGGGACATGGACACGCACAGCTCGACTGGGACCGAGCTCAGCAAGTGACACTGCTGCTTTTTAATGTGCTCTGAACATTTCCTGGGCACAGCTTTTCCTCAGGAAGACAAGTCCCTGCAATGGTCGATGTGACAGCCTTATCCAAAGAGTCAGAGCTCTCTGCAAGGAAGGGAATGCCATTCCCAAAGAGCCAGACCTGGAGCTGACATGGAGCCCAGGTTCCCTGCGGGCAGGGTCTCCTCTGGGCACTTCCTAGGTCTGACCATGCTCAGAGCCTTAACAACTGTCACACCTGGTTACAGGGTGGGGGCACGAGTCCTGCTGGCAAGAGACTGAATCCATCACATTCTGGACAAAACAGGAGAAACAGGAAAGAAGAAATGAGCTGATGAGAAGCAAAGCACTAAACCCTCCATCCACGCTGGATCCAGCCCAGTTCTGTCCGGGAAAGCAGCTTCTGGTTAAGCCTAGTAATAAACACTGCCCAGCTCTTTCAGCGTTCTGATGTCACCCTGTGCCACTCGTCACACCTGATGTCCCACATGTCACACATCACACCTGACAGCTCACCACCTCTGTCGGGACCACTCAGGGTGTTGGTGCAAAATGAGATCATTAAGGTCACTCTGTTATAATAAATTCTCTCTTGCTGCTCTGGGTTCTGGACTGTCACATCCTGTCCCTGCACTCCCAGTTCCAGGTTCCTCCTCCCAGCCCAGCCTGCTGGGGCAGGACTGTTCCTGAGCACGAAGGGAATGTCCAGCTGCTTCTCTCTGTCTTCTCTCCATCTCTGACCAGCCTAAGAGCAGTTTCCAAGAGGTTCCACCAGCTCTTTCCTCTCCTGTCCACAACCTCTGCTCTCACATCTTATTTTTGCCTTGCTTCTCTTCTTTACAAAGCTGTTTTCTACCAACACCTCCTTGGTGCACATCTTGGGGCCCTTCTGAGCCTGCAGGCTCAGCTGGCTCAGCCCACACTGGGCTCAGCCTTTCTGCTCCTTGAGCAGCCAATTTCTGCATTAGTGCACAGAGTTCACAGTGGTTCCTTACTTTGTGATTTCTTCCACGGCTTATTCGGTTTGTTCAGAGACTCTTTCAGTTGCTTCTGAGTTTTGAAAGTGGTACCTGGAAAACATTTCATTTTTGGCAATCTGGCATTATGGGATTCTTGTCAAAATCTGGTTTTTGGTGCCATATGGTTGCACGGTGAAAGAGTGAACAGAAATTTGTTTTAAAATACCTCGACCAACTTCCTTAGACGAGCTGCTGGATGCCCAAGAGAACCTCAGTTTACTCAGGAATGCAGCAACCTGGGGGTGGTCTGCCATTTTTAAATCAAGTTTCTGTTTGCCCTTACATTAAGGCAGTTCAAAAATCACAGGCAAAAGGGAAAACACAAGGAATCTAAAAATGAAACTCTTTAGGGAGGCTGTAATGGGATCAGCTCAAACAGACAAGTGCTGCCCATGGGGAAAGCAGCCACAATACCTGATTTACCTGAAACCTCACAGACCTGTTGTCAAGTTACAGAAATGAACCATTTCAGAGCAAAAGCACAAAAGTCACTTCTCAGCATGCAACACCCAGCTCAAGCCTGTCCTCGTGCCACAGCCCAACCCAGGACACCACATTCCTGCTGCTGTGATGGCCACCGACCTTCAGAGCACACCAGAGGGCTTCCTGAGCACCTCCAGCTCCTTACGATGTGAGAAAAGCCAAAACCTGCACTGATTTCCTTCAAGTGCTGCACTGCTAACTCCTGGATTTAACCAACTCCGAGTGGTTCTTCCCTAAGGACTCGAGGACTCTTCACCCTCCAGCTTTGCTTCTGCCTCTTCCTACCCACAGATAGGATTAGTTAAACCAGCCTATCACTGAACAGGACCTGGAGATAGAGCCAGAGCACCCCAGTCAGGATGTGTAGGACCATTGCAGCCTCACGCTCTGTTTGCTCTCAGCTGGAGCAGTTCCAGCTCATGTGAAAGAACTGAGCTTCCTTAAGAAAGGTACAGAAGAGGTAAAGCAGGAGAATCCAGCGCTGCTCACGTCCCACACACATTACAGCCTGTGCCAGGTGCAAATGCCCCTCATTCCCCTCAGTGACCCCAGACTATTTCTACACCTTCAGTGAGCTCACGTGGCAGTTTGTAAGGTGAGAAATGCAAAGGGTGAGTAACTTACTCAGTGCTTCTTTCAGTGCCAAAATGGTTTCCTCAGGGTACACGTTTCTGTCCTCCCAGATTTTGAAGATTCTTTCGATGGATTTGGAAACAGATGGATCCCTGGAAGAGAAGAGTTCTTTACCCCCTGACTGCAGGACACTGGTGCAAGGCTTCCCTCTCTCCACAGGACAATTCGATCCAAACCACCCCCCTGTGCAAATTAAAACCCAGGTCATGCCAACTCTGGCCCTCTCTGCAAACACACGGCTGTTCCAACAGCATCCTTTAAGTTCTGCTGATGTGTCTAGAGGGTTTGAGATGTCAGAAGAAAAAATCTCCCTTTTTGAGACACTCAGTGTCCCAATAGCCTGTTAGCTCATTACTCACTTCACTAATGAAGCAGCCTCAGGAAGCACCTCTGCAAAGGTGTCCCGAAAGACAATGGCATTTTTCCTCTTGCAGTTCTGTATGACATCATTGGCCAAGTAAAAAAGGTTCAGCCGATGAGGAAAAGCAGCTGAGGACAAAAGAAAATTTAGAGTCAGCATGAGGCAGAAGTACCACGACAGCCACACCTTGATCCCAATATTTCAGTGCTGCTTTTGGGAAAGTTTCAAAGTTTCCAAGGTCCAGCAGGCAAACTCTGGGGACTAGACAGGACATCTTCAATTTACAAATGGTTTTCAGATTCCCCCAGCTGTGCCTGCTTCTCTGACCCTCCTCAAGTTCAAAAGCTCCAAACTGAGTTACTTCATCAAACCTTTGTCAGAGTGGGTAAACTTGGCAAGCTCATCCACATGCTAATGATGGTAATGAGCTCCTTCACTCCACTGAAGGACATTCCCAAGGATTAAACTAGAGGAACAGTGCCAAGAGATGGTGCTACTCCACATGCCCATGTGTTGTCACCTCTCACCTGCCCGTGCCACCCCGGCTGCAACCAGAATCAGTTTTTATCTACAGAGCCCTCAGTTCTCTATCCTGCTTCATTTTCCAGCTGTCCCTGCGTTGGCAGAGCCACTTCCCACAGCACGGCTGCACCGTGCAGTTCTCCTGATCTCCAGGATTCCCCTCAGGAGGCTCAGCATCCCTCCTGGTCCAGAGCCCTGGGTGGGAGCTCATCCCTCACTCACAACCTGAACAAGCTCCCAGCAGGAGCATTCCACCCAGGCTGCCCTCCTAGCATCAGGGGGAGCTCACAAGGGAACAGAAGTCCAAAAGGAAGATCCTGCACAGAAGATCCTCCTCTGAGGGGAAGCAGAGCTGAGGACACAGGAGAAAGCTTAGCTCGGATGGGTCCTCAGATCCCCAGGGGTGGATGTCCTTAAGCTCTCCTGGCACTGCGCCCTCGAGCATCACTCCAGGCTCTGGTGAGGAAGGGCACAGGGACAGAGTCCTCAGGAAGTCCCTGCTCCTGAAGCTCTGTCCCAGGACACAGAGCAAAGGCCTGAGAGACAAGCCATGGCTCACTGCCAGCAGCTTCTCACCCCCAACCCTGCATGGAGCCCCAGCTCCCACATCCCAGGATGAGCTTTTATCCCTGACCCTGCTCCTCTGGCCACTGCCACCTCATGGAGCCCAGCTCCCACATCCCAGGACGAGCTTTGCCAGCACAGACTCAGAAAACCAAGGACTCATGACCAGAACCTGCCCTGACCCTGTGCCCTGAACATCTGACAGGGCAGGTTGAGGTGGGGTTTTGAGTTTCTGGAGCAGAGTGCTCTGCTCTGCCTGGAAGGCTGGGAATTCAACTGGAGCAGGGCTGCACTGGTGTTCCAAAACAATTTGCAGCCAGCTTTCCCCAAAACGCCAGCCTCGATAATCTCTCAGATCATCAGCCCGTTGGAATGGGGCTTCTGTGATTCAGTTAAACCCAGTGCTCGAGTGCCAATTCTCCTGCTGCTCGCTGGATGTTCCCTCCGTCCCAGGGATGTTTCACCAGCAGAGAGAAATGATTCCAGAGCTCAGAAACATAAAATAGATTTCAGAACTATAAGCCTTTGATTGAAACGATCACAGCACAAAGAAATTTGGAGTGGGGCTCCAGCCTGGCACTGACCATACAGGGCACCACTCACTCAGAGCAAAGTTAGAGCCACAGGTTACAAACCAAGATACACCCACACCACACAGGAGGAAAGATCCCTGCTGGGTCCAGAGGAAGCCTATGGACATGAACCACAAAGAAAACCAAGTGTCTCTGGGTCCAAGATGCAACAGGCTGTATCCAACGGGTGAATGGCTCCTCTCAGCTTAAACCAGCAAGGGCAAGCAGGAAAAGGCAGAGCTGAGCCCACGCCAGCCCCATCACCTGCTCCAAACCAGGCACAACCAACCAAAGCGGCATTTCAGAGCCTACAGACAGGTCATGTTTAACTCACACTCTGACCAAACCCTCCTGCAGGGACACTCAGATTCCCATCAGGAACTTCCCAAAGGTGAAGATACAGAAGAATGTCCTTGCAGGAACATTCCTGTAGGGAAGCTCTGGCTGTGACAGCTCAGAAGCAAGATGCCAAACCAACAGCAACATGTCAAATACCAGCATCCCTGTTATTCCTGGAAGGACACAATTCTGTGCCCCGGGAGCCCCAACCCCGCCACATTCCCCTCGCCAGGAGCTCCCTGGGAAGAGCAGGTTTGATGAGTAGGAGCTTTGGAGTTAAAACATTTAAAGGCTCAGAAAGGAACCCAGAGCCACTCACTGTGGCACCACCACCAAGCTCCTGGGGCTGGGACAGGGACTTCCCACAGCCTGAGAACCATGAGGTCCTTGAGGCAGAAGTGTACCATGAAGGGAAAAGCAGGGAAAAAAGCCTATGGAAGCAGGGAGCAACCAAACAATCAGGGGTCATGACATGGCAGCATTGCAGCTGCTGTCAAGGACTGGCTGAGCAGGATAAGATGGTTAAGGAGGGACCTGGATAAAAGGAGGGGTGTGCAGGTGAGATCCTCACAAGTGCTGTGAACAGAAACCTTGAAAGAATCCCACAAAATCCAACAAGAATTCTAGGCTGGTGCTGAGGGCTCAGGGCAGGAGCTAACAGCCCAGCAGGAGATGGGAGCCGGGGCAGAAACAGGGCATCAAGGACCTGCAGGTGGGAACAGCTCAATGGCTTTTGATGGGCTGGGAAGGGGGAAGGAGTGATGGAAGAGCACTGAGGGCCTCGGGAGAAGGCACGTCCAGAAGAGCTGGCACATCCTAAGGAGAGATGGGCTGGATTTTCTTCAGGAGGTGTGTGCTTGCCAAGGATGAAGCCACAGTGCCAGTGGGTGTCTAAGGAGACCCAGGGCACTTCCTCCAAGGTTCTCACCTTCCTCTCCTTAATTCCATGGAGTACAGACAAAACACATCAAACTCTGGGGAAAGAGGATCTTCTGCATTCTGCAGCAGTGCCTTGATAAACTCAACTCGCCCAAATTTTCCAAAAGGTTCAGCACACAACAGATCAACACTTTATGGTGGGAATATTATCTTCCTGCTCCTGCCAAGCAAAGCTTCCTTGAACTCCCACAAGAAGAGTCAAACCTTCCCACGGCAGTAGAGATAACACTGTTGTGCTGAGCCTGCTGCCAACACCAACCTCCTCCCTCCAGACCAGGGACACATCCTGACGGGTGCTGCAAACCCCAGCGCTGGCACCTGGACTACCTGTGCCCACCCCAGGCTGCTCCAGCCAGGCAGGGCACAGAAACAGGCCCCCAGGTTCTTGAGCCCCCAAAGTGCTGCTTACAAGATCATGGGTTCAGGAAGACAAAGGTGCCACCACTGAGGTGCAGGCAAACCATGCTGTGTTCCTCCAAGGATGACAAGGTGATGCACACGGCACGAGAGGGAACATTTTCAAACTAAAAGGGACAAATTTAGATTAAGCGTCAAGAAGGAATTCCTTCCTGTGAGGGTGGTGAGGCCTTGGCACAGGTAGCCCAGAGAAGCTGTGGCTGCCCTCTCCCTGGAAGTGTCCAGGGCAGGTTGGATGGGGCTTGGAGCAACCTGGCTTAGTGAAAGGTGTCCCAGCCCATGGCAGGGGGTGGGACTGGACGGGATTTAAGGTCCTTTCCAACCCAAGTCTTTCTACGACGATGAGCCCGACCCTGCGCCGCCGCCACCGGCCGGTCCCCGAGTGCCCGGTGCGGGCTCGCCCCCGATGGCGGGGCTCGCCCCCGGCCCGGCCGCGCTCGCTCTGCCCCCGGCCGCCCCCCGGCCCCGCACTCACAGCGGCGCAGCCACTTCATCCAGTGGTACACGATGGTGCTGTGGTGCC
>VXBI01013619.1:16435-33673 GCA_013397375.1 Toxostoma redivivum
TTCTTTTTTCTTTCTTCCAAATTTTTTTTTCTTTTTTTTTTGTCCCTTCATTTCACCTTGGGACCCTCGTGCTTGGAATTCCTTCTGCTCCCGCCTCCGTGAATTTGGGATCGAGGGTTTCTTGGGATGTGTGGATGTCCATGTAAGGTTTGATCACATTCCTCGTGATCCATGACCTTGGAGTGGACAAAGGATGTGGAGGGATTTCCTTCCCTACAAATCTCTTCCAAGGGCTGGCCACGATTGTTGGAAGCAGTGAGGAGCTTTTTTGGGAATGGGATTCCCAGGAGTGGGATGTTCTCCCAAAAAAATCCTATGGGAACGACCCCAGGCCTGCTCCCCTCTGTCCAGCAAAATCCTGTGGCCAGGCAGGGAATAAAATCCTGGATATGAGAGGAATCACCTCGCAGTGATGATGTCGAGAAATCGGGATTTATCAGAGAATCCTGGAATGGTTTGGGTTGGAAGGACCTTAAATCCCATCCATTCCCACCCCATCCGTGGGCACGGACACCTCCCACTGTCCCAGGTGTCTCCAACCTGGATTTGGACACTTCCAGGGATGGGACATCCCCAACTTTTAAATTTGAGCTTTAATTCTCCTGCAAGCTCCTCCTTTTCCTTCAGTTCCTCCTTCCCTTGTGGAAAGCAGGGTTGGGATGACCTCAACCAGGTTCTGTGGGAATTCTGCTTCCTGGATATGCCAGGACAAAGAAACCTCTCAATCCCTCAACATCCCCCTTTTTCCAGAGGCTTCTCGGGATTTTCCCTTGAAAATCTGGGAAAGGAAGGATCTGTCGGAAAACGCTACCGGTGGAAAATCCAGAGCCATCAGTGGACACCTCATTCCAAGCATTTCCTTGCGAGCCGAGCGACCGAATTCCTTTGGCATCTTCGGGAAGCGATCTGAGCTCCGGAATGCGAAGCCTCTCTCCAGGAAAGGCTCGGGACGCGGAGCTGGGGCTTTCAGGCTGGGGCAGGGGAGTGGGGAGCAGCCTGACACGGCTGTTTTCCTTTCCAACAACAGCCGCCTCCCGCCGGTTTGGGATAAATCCAGGGAATCCTGGGGTGCCGAGGGCCCGCGTGGAGCCCTTGGCCCGGGAATTTTCTTGCTGGGAGCGTGAGTGGGCTGGAAGGAAAACAACACAAGCGGCTCCGGAGGGGTGAAGGCTGAGCAATCCTTAAAAAAACACTCCGGGCGCGGATTCCCGCCGCAGGGAGCGGGATGAGAAGGATCCCGCGGCGGCTCCGGCCGGAGAAGGCGGCAGAGCCACGGCCTAGCAGGGAGAAGGAACTTGAGGAATGGGAGAACGCTGGGAGGGATGCAGCCATGGAATGGGAATGTGCTGCTCCGGCCAAGTGCTCCCAGCTCCACGTCCTCCTGAATTTGGGATCAGCCCAAAGGAAAGGTGGGAATTGTGTCCCTGTGCCCCCTGCTCAGGTGAGACCCCACCTGCAGAGCTGGATCCCAAATCCAGGAGGACGTGGAGCTGCTGGAGAGAGTCCAGAGGAGGCCCCGGAGCTGCTGCAGGGCTGGAGCCCCTCTGCTCTGGAGCCAGGCTGGGAGAGCTGGGAATGTTCCCCTGGAGAAGGGAAAATCCCAGGGAATGCTGAGAGTCCCTGCAGGGGCTCCAGGAGAGCTGGAGAGGGACTGGGGACAAGGCATGGAGGGACAGGACACAGGGAATGGCTCCACTGGGAAAGGGGAGATTGGGCTGGGATCTTGGCAAGGAATTCCTGCCTGGGCTGCAATTCCCAGATTTGCTGGGGCTGCCCCTGGATCCCTGGGAATGTCCAAGGCCAGGCTGGATCCACCTGGGACAGTGGGAGCTGTCCCTGAACAGGAATGGGATGGGATTTGGGATTCCTGAGCAGAATCTCGGCCGCTCAGGGAACAAGGATTTGTCTTTCCAATGCAATTTTGTCCCCCTCTGGTTTTTTGACCTCCCGAATTCCAGCCCCCCCTCCACAGCCTGTGACCAGCCTGATCCCTGGGGCTGTTTGGAGGGTCGGGAATGTTTATTCCAGAGGTTGGGATGTGGCACCTGAAGCCTGGATGCTGTGTGGGAATATTTTCCCACCTGATTGCTGCCACAGAGGGATTCATTTTCCCCAGGATCCAAGACAACCTTCATCATCCTCTCTGTGTCCCAGATCCCACTTTTCCTCGGGAATTCTGCTCATTCCCATGGTTTTTCCCCTCACCATCCCCTTCCAATGGCTGAGCCCATGGGAAATTCCTGCAATTCTCCATCCTGCACTCCGGGATTTGTTTTCCAGCCTCACCATCACTGAGCCAGCATTTGAGAGGAAAAAGAGGGATGAGAGGAAAAAGGGGGATGAGAGGAAAAAGAGGGATGAGAGGAAAAAGGGGGATGAGAGGAAAAGAGGGATGAGATGGAGAAGGAAATCCGGGAGCAGAGCTGGAGATGCTGATCCTCATCATCCCTGCTGGAATTCCTTGGGTTGGGAAGGAGCTCAAATCCCATTCCCACCCCATTCCATGTTCAGGGACACCTCCCAGCACCCCAGGCTGCTCCAAGCCCCAATTTCCAACCTGCCCTTGGACACTTCCCGCTATTCCCTCCCTTCCTTATGGGATGGTGATTCCAGAGGGTGACATTCCCGATTCCCAGGAAGATTTCCTGGATGCTCAACCTCAGTTTCCAGCCTCCAGCTCCAGCTCCACTCCCAAATCCTTTCCCTTCATTCTCACCCAATCATTACTCCGGAGTCACCACTCACACTGGAATTCCTGGAATTCCCGGAATTCCCATTCTTTTGCCTTTTAGAAAGTCTGGCACAACTCTTTTCCCTTTTCCCAGATCTCCTGCTCTCACCCCAATTCCTCAGATTTGGAAATCCAGCTTGTTCCTTGTAACTCTCCTATTCCAATTCCACTTCTGACCCAATTTTCCAGGCATTTCCCTACTTTTCCCATACCAGGAGCTGCTTTTACAGGTTAATTCCCGATTTTCCGAACACATCTCCCTCCTTTCTTCCCCCTCCTTGTTTTTGTTTGCCTCTTTTCCTCGCTGGTGGAATGTTGTGAGGAATTCCAGCTCTCCCAGCAGCCTGTCCTTCCTTTTCTCCCCAAATGTTGTTCCAAGCACATTTTTGAGCTGCTTATCCCTGAATTCCAGCTAAGGCTGGAATCTCTTCCCTCGGAGCGTTCCTAGAGTTTCCCACCTCCTTTTTCCTCCCTGACTTATCCTGGAATTACCTCTGGGTGCCCTTTCAGCCGCCTCACCCTGAGGAAAATCACTCCCACTGCCCCTTCCAGAATGGATTTTCCTGCTGTTTTCCCAGATTTTAATTCCCCTCCCAGCCCTTCCCTTGCTGGAATTCCTCCCGTGCCAAACTCCTTTCTCCCAGTTAATTATCCCTTTATCCCACCAGCCTGCTATCCTGGAATCCTGCCAGGCTGCCTGATATTCCTTCTATTTGATTTTTTTTATTATTTTTTAATCCATGCCTTTTTTTATTCCACACTTTTCCTCGCTGCTCTCTTTCCCCTCCTCCCTCTCACCTCCTGTTTTAACGATGCTGAGGGATCACGTTCTCCCGACTGGATTTTTTCCAAAAGACTGAAATTAAAGCAGAAATGTTCCAATGGCTGATTTTCCATCTTTTTTTTTTTTTTTTTCTTTTTCTATCCCCAAGCAGAGGTGAAGTCTGGTCAGTTTTCCCAAGGCTCTCCTTGATGGTTTTCCATTGATTATGAGCCCGGATGGGCAAGAATTCCAATGGCATCCTGGCCTTTATCCAAAACAGAGTGGAATCAGGATCAGGGAATGATGGCGCTGCTGGCACACCCCAAATCCTGGATTTCCACATGGAAAGGAGGACATGGAGGAGCTGGAGAGTGTCCAAGGGAAGGAATGGGGCTGGAGAATTCCTGAGGGAGCTGGGGAAGGGAATGGAGAATTCCTGAGGGAGCTGGGGAAGGGAATGGAGAATTCCTGAGGGAGCTGGGGAAGGGAATGGAGAATTCCTGAGGGAGCTGGGGAAGGGAATGGAGAATTCCTGAGGGAGCTGGGGAAGGGAATGGAGAATTCCTGAGGGAGCTGGGGAAGGGAATGGAGAATTCCTGAGGGAGCTGGGGAAGGGAATGGAGAATTCCTGAGGGAGCTGGGGAAGGGAATGGAGAATTCCTGAGGGAGCTGGGAAGGGGCTCAGCCTGGAGAAAAGGAGCATCCAGAGGGATTTTTCCATCTCTGAAATTCCCTGATGAGATGGGGCTGCCAGGGGGATTTGGGATCTGATCCCAGGGAATAACAGGAAAAGAGGGAACGGCCTCAGGGGAGGCTCAGGGTGGACACCAGCAGGAATTTCCTCATGGAAAGGGCGGTCAGAAATTGGAATTGCCCAGGGAGGTTTGGAATCCCCATCCCTGGAGGTGTCCAAGGAATTCCTGGATTCTTTCCAAGGTGGGGATCGGGCACAGCTCGGATTTCCAACCTCAGTATTCCCAGGATTCTTTGGTTATAACCCTCCGAGGGAATCTTCTTGGAAGAAGATCCAAAAAAAGGCTTTAATTCCTCATTTATTTATTATTTTTTTCTTTAGATCATTGAAATGGAAGGAAAAGGGAAAAATCCACAGAGCGGGAATGGAGATGAGGAGAGGGACAGGAGGGACAAAATCCATCCCAGCTGCTCCTGCCACGGCCCAGATTCCTCTGGAATTCCTCTGGAATCCTCTGGAATTCCTCTGGAATCTCCTCCCACGTGTCCTGGAGTGGAGAGGCTCCGGCTGCTCCTTCCCAGCTTGGTATCCACAAACCTGACTCCTGAAATTCCAGGAGTGCTGACCCATTCCCAAAATATTTGAGGAAAAGTGGGATGCACAGAGGAGCCTGAATTTTGGGATGAATCATTCCAGAGTCATCGGAATCACAGCTGGATGAGAATCCATCAAAAATGAGAGAAATTTGGTTTTCTTCTGCTTTTTTTTCCCAACAAAACATTTCAAACACTGGAATTTTCAACCGAGAAAAGAATATTTTTAGGAAAAATATTTCTAGGAAAAAAAAAGTATTTTTAGGAAAAATGAGAATTTTTGGTATTTAATGATGGCTAAAAGATTGAAAAGGAAGATCTATCCCATATCATCAAAATCCTGATCCCAAAATTATTTTTAGGATGTATCCAACTAAGCTCTTTAAATGCCAATAAAAACAGAGAGGAATCTCTCCATAATTAAAGATTTTGCTTCCAAGAAGTTTGGATTTTCCTTTAAAAAAAACAGAATTCCTTCATCTGTGGGTTAAATTAAAAAAAAAAAAAAAAAGTTTGGAAGTTTTTTTCCTGGAGAGAAGGATGAATCCTTTGGAATTGCTTCCTCCCTCTCCATAGGCTGAGGCTTTAAGGTTTGATGTCTTTCCAAAATTCCGGAAAAACAAAGATAAAAACGCCAGGAAAAGCTCATCCCGTCCCCCGGGAATCAGGGATGAGGCGTTTAATTGGCAATTAATGGGGCTGGAAATGAAGAAGCGGGACAGGGCTAAAATAAAATTCAAATGTAAATAAACAGAGGCCCTTGGAATGACAGCGGGATTTGGAAAAACCCCAGGAATTAAATCTTGGAAATGGAATTTGCAAAGCAGCTCCTCTGGAAGAGAGGAGAAGGTTGGGAAAGGTGGGATGATCCTGCTCCCTTCCATGGATCTCCACGGAGGGAAATCCCTAAAAATGCCCAGAGCTTTTTCCTTTGGATTTTGGGACTTGACAACTCCAGGAATCCCAAGCTCTGCTCCAGGGAATTGGGGCTGGATGAGCTCCAGATTTAAGGATGGAGGGACAATTCCATCCTTCCCCTGCTCTGTCCCAACTTCCAGAGCCCCCAGAGCCGGCCTGGTCCTGGATATGGAAATCATGGAATCATGGAATCATGGAATGGTTTGGGTGGGCAGGGACACATTCCCTGATCCCAGCTGGATCCAAAACCACCCCAGCCTGGCCTTGGACATTCCCAGGGATCCAGGGGCAGCCCCAGCAAATCTGGGAATTGCAGCCCAGGCAGGAATTCCTTGCCAAGATCCCAGCCCAATCTCCCCTTTCCCAGTGGAGCCATTCCCTGTGTCCTGTCCCTCCATGCCTTGTCCCCAGTCCCTCTCCAGCTCTCCTGGAGCCCCTGCAGGGACTCTCAGCATTCCCTGGGATTTTCCCTTCTCCAGGGGAACATTCCCAGCTCTCCCAGAGCACAGGAGCTCCAGAATCCTGGAATGGAAATGAAAAGAAACCAAAAGAAATCACCAAAAAGAGGGACACTGGGATGCTGCCACAGCCGAGGAAAAGGGAATATTTCCCACCTGAGCCAAGCAGAAATCAATGAAAACCAAATTTATTATTACTTCTGTGATTAATTATGATTAATTATGATTAATTATCTCATGAGCTCTTACCAAATATTCCGTGGTAAAGAGGAAATACCAGGAGAAAACAGCAATTCCTTGGAATATTTGCTGGAAAATTCCATCAGGGATGCTCTAGGGGTGAGTTTGGGGGTGGAGGAGGGAGGATGGAGCTCTGGATTTCACCCCCTGGGACATGGAAATCCGGGAATGATGGATTATTTCCAGGGAATCTCCGAAGATCTCAATCCTAGAAAAGCAGTTTTGTCTGTGCTCCTCGGAGATTTCCAGGAGAATGGAATGAGAAAATCCTTGAGGTCCCTTCCAACCCACCCCATTCCATGAATTTATGATTCCACAATTCCCTGCCCTCCACCATCACCCACAGACCTTTGCAGTCAGGTCTCCATGTCCAAACCCTTTCCTACATGGAAAACCATCCAGGAATTCTTTCCCCAGAGCCACACAAGCCTCAGCAGCCTCTCCACAGAGTCCCAGATCCCAAATTTTCCCGTGAGATTCTCATTCCCAAATCTTTGTCCGCTCCAGTTCCATATCCTGAACAAGAATCACCTCTGGAATTCTTTCCCATTATTCTTTTTCCCATTATCCTTTTTCCTGACCTTTCCCACTGGAATATCGTGATCCCACTTTTTTTATCCCTTTTTTTCATCCCACTTTTAACCCTTTCCCTGCTGTCGGATCCTTGAATCCCCCAATTCCAGGCATTTGGGTATCCCCAGGAATTCCCTGCTCTGTTCCCATTTCGTGCTGCACTTCCCAGGAGCCAGCAGGGAATGGGGGCCCTTTCCCAGACTGGGATCTGCTTCCCAGATTTCCCAGGGTGAAGGGAATTTCGTCTCCTGAATCCAGGTGAAGCTTCCTCCACTTGGAACCTCTGGAATCATTCCAGAGGCACATCCCCCCCTCTGTGCCTGTTGTTGTTTCCCATCCCAAAAAATGCCATGAGGAAACACAATCCAATGATCCAGAGAAGAATTCCACATGGAAAATTCCCTCTAAACCAACATCCAGGGGGTTATCCCTGTTTTTTTCCCCATGGGAAGAGGCCCAGCTGCATTCCCATCCTGGTGTTTATCCTTGGATTGGTCCCTCCATCCCAACTTTCCTGATTGCAAGGAATTAACTCCCAAGCCCTGCCTGGATGTAAAAAATGCTTTATGGTTTAGTGGATACATCTGGGAAAAAAACCAGCAATTCCTTGGAATATTTGCTGGAAAAATCCTTCAGGGATGCTCTAAGGTCGAGTGTGGAGGAGGGAGGATGGAGCTCTGGATTTCACCCCCTGGGACATGGAAATCCAGGAATGATGGATTATTTCCAGGGAATCTCCCAAGATCTCAATCCTAGCAAAGCAGTTTTGTCTGTGCTCCTCAGAGATTTCCAGGAGGAAAATTCCCCCAGGGAGTCACAGCTCCACTGGGACAACTCTGGGGATCCAAAAGGATTAAAAGAAGCCGATGAGAAGGAAATTNGGGATGCTCTAGGGGTGAGTTTGGGGGTGGAGGAGGGAGGATGGAGCTCTGGATTTCACCCCCTGGGACATGGAAATCCAGGAATGATGGATTATTTCCAGGGAATCTCCCAAGATCTCAATCCTAGAAAAGCAGTTTTGTCTGTGCTCCTCGGAGATTTCCAGGAGGAAAATTCCCCCAGGGAGTCGCAGCTCCACTGGGACAACTCTGGGGATCCAAAAGGATTAAAAGAAGCCGATGAGAAGGAAATTCCCCTTGATCAGGAATTTCAGGGATCAGTTGTAGGGAAGGAAAAGGCCTGGATGTGCTGAGGGAGCCTTGATGGGGAAGAGCAGATGGGAAAACTCGGGATGATCCAAGGTGGGCTGGATAAAACATCCCAACCCCTGGAAAAACCCCTCAACACTCCAATGAAACCAATTAATTTTCATTAATTAACAGAGCTTTGAACTCACCAATTCCCAGGAAAAAAAAACAAAAAACAAAAAAAAACAAAAACATTCCTTTTGTCCATTTGGATGGAAAAAACGAGGGATATCCTCTGGAAGCAAATCCCACAGAGCTCCCTCCTTCCTTTCCCCACCTCGGATATTCTGGGACAACTTTGGGAATTCCAAAAGGATTAAAAACCTCGGGAATAAGCAGCCAGGATTTGCTTCCAAAGCATCTCCCAGGAAATAAACCTGGAGCAGCTTGGGCTGGATCGCCAGGGCTCTGTCATTCCATGAGACCTCGGGATATTTGGGATGGAGATCCCAAAGAGAATCCAGTTTTCCCAAAGCCACAGATCCCTTTAGCCCCGAGTTCATCCATCTTTCCCTGAGCTGTGCTGAATTCCAAACCCTCCAGGAAAGCCACAAGGATCCAATGGATGGCTCCAGGTCATTTTTCCATCCTTTTTTTTTTTTTTTTTTGGCATCCGATCCTTGCTCTCTTCCCACTTTTTTTTTTTCTTTTTAATAGGAATGACCCAAAGATGAAGCAAATCCCTGGATTTCGAGCTCACTCTCCTGGAGCTGAGAGGATTTATTTTTTTCTTGGCTTTGTTTTTTTCTGAGGCACGTTCCGCATGGATCTTTTCCCCAAATCCCATTGGAATTGCCTGGCTATGGAGTGTGGGCCATTGCTGCCCTCTGCTGCGGGGAGCCAGGAATTCCCGATCCTGGGGATGAATCCAGGGGTGTCCCCTCCCCTTTTCCAGGATTTTGGGTCTCCCTTCGGGAGATCTTCAGCGCATGGATCATCTCCATGAGGTTTGTGTTGGGATAAGGGTGAGGAGAACCCCTGGAATTCGAGGTCTGGATTTTATTCCCGAGGATTTTAATCCTTTAGGATCCCCAGAGGTGTCCCAGAATATCCGAGGTGGGGAAAGGAAGGAGGGAGCTCTGTGGGATTTGCTTCCAGAGGATATCCCTCGTTTTTTCCATCCAAATGGACAAAAGGAATGTTTTTGTTTTTTTTTGTTTTTTGTTTTTTTTTCCTGGGAATTGGTGAGTTCAAAGCTCTGTTAATTAATGAAAATTAATTGGTTTCATTGGAGTGTTGAGGGGTTTTTCCAGGGGTTGGGATGTTTTATCCAGCCCACCTTGGATCATCCCGAGTTTTCCCATCTGCTCTTCCCCATCAAGGCTCCCTCAGCACATCCAGGCCTTTTCCTTCCCTACAACTGATCCCTGAAATTCCTGATCAAGGGGAATTTCCTTCTCATCGGCTTCTTTTAATCCTTTTGGATCCCCAGAGTTGTCCCAGTGGAGCTGCGACTCCCTGGGGGAATTTTCCTCCTGGAAATCTCCGAGGAGCACAGACAAAACTGCTTTTCTAGGATTGAGATCTTGGGAGATTCCCTGGAAATAATCCATCATTCCTGGATTTCCATGTCCCAGGGGGTGAAATCCAGAGCTCCATCCTCCCTCCTCCACCCCCAAACTCACCCCTAGAGCATCCCTGATGGAATTTTCCAGCAAATATTCCAAGGAATTGCTGTTTTCTCCTGGTATTTCCTCTTTACCACGGAATATTTGGTAAGAGCTCATGAGATAATTAATCATAATTAATCATAATTAATCACAGAAGTAATAATAAATGTGGTTTTCATTGATTTCTGCTTGGCTCAGGTGGGAAATATTCCCTTTTCCTCGGCTGTGGCAGCATCCCAGTGTCCCTCTTTTGGGTGATTTCTTTTGGTTTCTTTTCATTTCCATTCCAGGATTCTGGAGCCCCTGTGCTCTGGGAGAGCTGGGAATGTTCCCCTGGAGAAGGGAAAATCCCAGGGAATGCTGAGAGTCCCTGCAGGGGCTCCAGGAGAGCTGGAGAGGGACTGGGGACAAGGCATGGAGGGACAGGACACAGGGAATGGCTCCACTGGGAAAGGGGAGATTGGGCTGGGATCTTGGCAAGGAATTCCTGCCTGGGCTGCAATTCCCAGATTTGCTGGGGCTGCCCCTGGATCCCTGGGAATGTCCAAATCCAGGTTGGATCCACCTGGGACAGTGGGAATCGTCCCTGTTTTAATTCTCTCCTTCCCCAGGGTGAAACCCTTTCCCAGTCCCACCAGGAGAACTTTTCCCTCTTTTGTCACCTCAGGAAAATCCCTCGTCCCCAAGCCAGGCTCCAAAAAGCTTCCAAGGAACCCTGGAGACAGCGAGGCCACAAATTCCTCTGGAATTTGACCAATGGATCATCCCCAGGCCCCGAAGTCCGGGCGGATTTGATGGATTCCATCCGCAGGGCTGCGCTCCCAAGTCTTTCCCTGATCCCAACCGGATTGAGCCGGCTCCCAACCCCCGGCTGGGATTGCCACACCCAAAATTATTCCAGGGAATGAAGAAACAACCCGGGAGCCTGGCTGGGGGTGCCACCAATTCCAGTGTCACTGAAAATTTGGGATGTTTTGCTTTGGTGTTTGGAGCCGGAGGAGGAGTTGGGAAAGAGCCGGGGTCTGGAATGTTCTGGTGGCTTTTCCCGCTGGCAGGAATCATTCCCGAAATATTGATGTCAGCTTGGTCCTGGCCTCTCCTGCAAGATGAAATTATTTCGTGTTTTTCTGAGGAAAGAGCTCTGTGAATACACAGGAAAAAATCCTCTGGGAGTGTGACAAATAAAAAAAATTAAAAAAAAAAAAAAAAACAAAAAAAAGAGAAAAGAGGGATGGTTTTTTTGGGAGCTGACACTGCTCAGCAATTCATGGAACCTCTGGGATGGGATTGGGACAGGGAAGGGATAATAACCCTGGGAAGGATTTGTGGGAAAACCCACAGAGTGTGGAAAAGTGGGAATGAGGGGTTTGAGGGCTGTTCCAGAGTCACTGTGGATTCCTCATCCCTGGGAATGTCCAAGGCCAGGTTGGACACCGGGGCTTGGATCCACCTGGGATGGTGGGAGGTGTCCATGAGCTTGGAATGGGATGGGATTTAAGGTCACTTCCAACCCCAAAAAGTCTGGGATTCTGGAGCCCCTCAGCTCTGGGAATTCAGGGAATGTTCCCCTGGACTCGGGAAAATCCCAGGGAATGCTGAGAGTCCCTGCAGGGGCTCCAGGAGAGCTGGAGAGGGACTGGGGACAAGGCATGGAGGGACAGGACACAGGGAATGGCTCCACTGGGAAAGGGGAGATTGGGCTGGGATCTTGGCAAGGAATTCCTGCCTGGGCTGCAATTCCCAGATTTGCTGGGGCTGCCCCTGGATCCCTGGGAATGTCCAAATCCAGGCTGGATCCCCCTGGGACAGTGGGAGCTGTCCCTGAACATGGATGGGGTGGGAATGGGATCTTCTTTAATTCCCTTCCCAACCCATTCCATGATCCCAATTTTTCCCTGTGTTTATACAAACCAACATTCCAATGGATAAGGAATGAATCTGCCAACCAAAGCTGGAATTGTCCAGGAAAATCAAACATTCCCTGCTCAGCTCCTCTCAGGAATTGCTGGCAAAAAAAAAAAAAAAAAAAAAATTCCCACATCACTCAGATTACTGGGAAATAAAAGACTCATTCTCCCAGAAAGTTGAATCAGGATTTATCCCAATGTTTCCTTTGGAATTAACATTTCCCAACCACAGCAGGGCCACCAAGAGCACGGCCAGAACAAATCCTGGGGGATTTGAAGTTTGGGGAATGTGGGAAGCATCAAACCCGGGGCTGATTTTCCAGCCCATCCCAGTGGCTCATCCGGAACATTCCTGGAGGAGGGAAGGCTCCAGTGGAAACTTTTTGGCCACAAAGCAGCCGGAATTTTCTGATTTCTGTGTCCCCAGCAGGGACAAGAATTCCATGATGGGAGAAGGTGGCAGGAGTTGGGGTTGCATCAAGTTATTCCCAGGATTTTTGGGGAAGGAAAAAAGGAGGAGTTGTGGATCTGGGCAGGGTTCAAACCCTTTCCATGAGGGAATTTTCCCTAAAATCCAGCCTAAAATGGGAATTTAAACTTTGGGAGAGGTGTCAGGTGGGACAACCACACCTGGGACCACTGCAGGGTTCAGAATTCCGGGATCATTGAGGTTGGAATTCTGGGATCATCCAGCCCAAGCTGTGCCCAACCCCCACCTTGGCACTGAGTGCCACATCCAGGAATTCCTTGGAATTCCAGGCATGGGGATTCCAAACCTCCTTGGGCAATTCCAATCCCTGACCGCCCTTTCCATGAGGAAATTCCTGCTGGTGTCCAATCTGGGGGGAAAAAAAAAATCCTTCAGGGAAGAGATTTGTGGTAAAAATCCAATTATTTGTTCTGGTTTCATTTGGATTGGAATTTTTACCCCCTGGAATTCCTCGGGATGAAGGAGCCAGAAAAAATGGGACAATCCCAGAGTTATTTCTGCAGGAAAAGGATGAAGCCAATCCTGGTTTTTCCTGGGATAACACCATGGGAATGTCAGTGGAATAATTGGAATATATAAAATATTTGGAATAAATTTTAGGAAACATTTATCCATGGGAATGGCTGGCAGGGATGGGAATGGGACATGGTGGAATCCAAATCCCTGGAATTGTCCAAAGAATCCATGGATGTGGCATTTGAGGAACGATTTGTGGTGAATTTGGCAGGAATTGGGTTGGATTCGATGACCTCGGAGGGTAACAATTCCAGGATTATTTAATTCCCATGGAAATGCAGATTTTGGTGGAATCTGCACCAGATTTGGGAATTGGACCCCGAAACCAGAATTAAAACTTGATTTTTAATTTAAAAACAGCTCCTAAATTTCTGATTTTTCCACCTTGGAGCATCCACGGGAAGAGTTTCCCTCCAGCCTCAGGAATCCTGCGGGATTCCAGCTGATCCAAAGCTTTAGCAGAATTTTGGAGCCGTTTTTTTCCTAAAGTTTGTAACCTCTGGCTCAATTCCAGCTTTTCCCTCTTCCTGCTGCACCAGGAAATGCTTTGGACCAGGAAAATCCTGGGAATATCCCAGCGAGCAGATGTGGAAATTCAGGAATGTCCCTGAGTGATCCCCCCATAATTCCAAGATCCCACATTGCTCCAAACTCTTTTTCCATGAGGAATTTCCACCTCCCCTAACAGAGGAAGGAATTTTCCAAGGCAAGGCACGGGAAGAAATGGAATTTATCCCTCACCTTCCATCTTTTCCCCTTTTACACTGAATTTCCCAAGATGGGAAGGACCCGGTGGGGAAAACAAAGAAATTTTTCCTCACCTGGAGATTCCCGAGCTTTCTCACAGGTCTGGTTTTATCCAGCTCTTGGAAGAGAGGAAAAAAAATCCAGGAAAATCCCTTTTCCAGGGAGATGTGAGGAGCAGGGATTGGTTTCACCCGTTTGGAATAAAATCCTTTTCCACTCCGCAGCTTCTTCCAGGGTCAAATCCCAGATTTAAAAAAATTTAAAAATTCCCTTTTCTTTTCCCACAAATTCCCATCACCTCCGGTGCTCTGAGCATCCCTTTCCCGGCTGGATTTTGGGAAAAACTGGGAAGAACAAACAAAATCTCCCCTGGATCTTTGTGTCCCAGAAATTATGGCTTTTCCAAGCTGGAAGTGATCCCTGGAGGAACATTTTTTTTTTTTTTTGGATGCTGATCCCAAGGGAGGGGATTTGGATTCAAACTCCCCGTGGAGGCAGGGTTGGATTTTTTTGGATTTTTCTCTTTTTTGGATTTGTTTTTTCATCCTCCCAAACAGCTCCTGGGAATTTTTCCACGTTTCCCACCTCCCTTGGAGCGAATCCGTGGAAAAGAAGGGAAGAAGAGAAGGATTTCATTCCCGGATTGTTTGAGAATGAAGGAATTCCAGGGAGAATTCCCGCACACGGGAGGGGTTGGGATCGGGATACTCGGGAGCAGAGCCGGGAATGCCGCGAGGAAAAAGCGATTTTTTTATGGAAGGAAAAACTTCCAGGGAGCTGCTCCTCCTTCCCAAGGGTTGGGAAAGGATCCAGGGGCGCTGCTTCTGCCCCGCGTTGTTCCAAAGTCGGGCTGGATGATATTCCAGGGTTTTTCCAGCCTAAAGGATTCGGTGATTGCTCGCTCCCTCCTCCCCCTTTCCTCCTTGTGCCCTTCTCCACATTTTTTGGGAGAAATTCCTGTTTGGAAATCGCCAATATTCCCCAAACTGGCTGCTCCCTCTTTTCCTGTCACGATTCCCAAATCGGTTTCTCCCCATTTTTCACTTCCCAGAATTTCCAAACCAGCTTCTCCCCCTTTTCCCTGACACAATTCCCAAAACAGCCTCTCCTCATTTTTCCTGTCACAATTCCCAAACCACTTTATCCCCCTTTTTCATTTCCCAAACAGGTTTCTCCTCATTTTTCACTTCCCACAATTCCCAAACCGGCTTCTCCCTCTTTTCTCTGTCACAATTCCCAAACCAGCTTCTCCCCCTTTTCCCTGTCACAATTCCCAAACCGGCTGCTCCCCCTTTTTTTACTGCTCACAATTCCCAAACCAGTTATTTCCCCCATTTTTCCTGCCCAAAATTCCCAAACTGGATTCTCCCTCTTTTCCTGTCACAATTCCCAAACCGGTTTATCCTCATTTTTCACTTCCCAGAATTTCCAAACCAGCTTCTCCCACTTTTCCCTGTCAAAATTCCCAAACTGGCTGCTCCCCCTTTTTCACTTCCCACAATTCCCAAACCGGCTGCTCCCCAGTTTTCACTTGTCACAATTCCCAAATCAGTTATTTTCCCCATTTCTTCCTGCCCAAAATTCCTAAACAGGCTGCTCCCCATTTTTCCTGTCACAATTCCCAAATCAGCTTTTCCCCATTTTTCCTGTCACATCTAAACCTGTTTCTCCTCCTTTTTTCCCTTCCCACAATTCCCAAACCGGCTGCTCCCCCTTTTTTACTGGCCAAAACTCCCAAATCAGTTATTCTCCCCATTTTTCCTGCCCAAAATTCCCAAACTGGATTCTCCCTCTTTTCCTGTCACAATTCCCAAACCACTTTATCCCCCTTTTTCATTTCCCAAACAGGTTTCTCCTCATTTTTCACTTCCCACAATTCCCAAACCGGCTTCTCCCCCTTTTCCCTGTCACAATTCCCAAACCAGCTTCTCCCCCTTTTCCCTGTCACAATTCCCAAACCGGCTGCTCCCCCTTTTTTACTGCCCACAACTCCCAAATCAGTCATTCCTCCCTTTTTCCTGCCCAAAATTCCTGCTCCCCCTTTTTCACTGCCCACAATTCCCAAACCAGCCGCTCCCCCTCTTTTCCACAATTCCCTTTTTTCCTTCACGTCTCCCCCTTAAATTTCTCATTTTCTTTCCCTTTTCCATCCCCCAATTTTTTTTTTCCCAGTCTCCTTCTTTTTTTTGCCTTTCCCTTCTTTTAATTCCTCTTTTAATTCTTTTAATTCTTCTGCCTCTTAATTCCTTCCCCCTCCCTTTTCTCTCCCTTTCCACACCTCACAGATTTGATTTCATTTTTTCCCTGGGTCTCCTTTCCCTCCCTTCTGCCTTTTCCTTCCTTTTCCCTCTCTCCTTCTGCTCCGGCTCTGCTGTGGATGGGGATGTTCAGCCCTTGGCTTCTTCCCAACAGCAAAAAAAACCGGGAAAAAATTCCTTTCTTGCCAAAAAATCTTCCCTTTTTCAGGCTCAGCTGCACCCCCAGCACGGAAAAAAAGGGAGTGAGAACTTCCCAGATTTATTCCTTGCTCTGGGATCAGCTGGGCTGGGATTCAGCTGTTTTATCACCTGGGGATGGGGCTGAGATATTTCCATGGAATCCCAGCTGCTCTTCCCTGGATTGGATCCTCCTCTCCAGGTCTGGCTGGCAGCTCCTTCCTTCCCACGCTGCTGGGCACACGGAGCTGGTTTTCCTCCCAAAAAATGTTTTTTTTTTTTTGGGATTTGTCTTCACCCAGTTTTGTGTGGAGCTCCGGAATCGCTGCGGTTCTGGTGCTCCGAAGTGGCTCCAAAAGTTCAAAGCCATTCCAAAAACTGGGAAAAGGTTGGCTTGGCTTCCAAACCGCTCCAGAAATGTTTGTGTGGAAACATCCCTCAAACTGCTCCGGGCTCCTCTGGCACTGTGCACCACAGGGGAGAAAAATCATGGAATCATGGAATGCTTTGGGTGGGAAAGGACCTGAAACTCGTCCCATTCCACGGGCAGGGACAATTCCCACTGTCCCAGGGGGATCCAGCCTGGATTTGGACATTCCCAGGGATCCAGGGGCAGCCCCAGCAAATCTGGGAATTGCAGCCCAGGCAGGAATTCCTTGCCAAGATCCCAGCCCAATCTCCCCTTTCCCAGTGGAGCCATTCCCTGTGTCCTGTCCCTCCATGCCTTGTCCCCAGTCCCTCTCCAGCTCTCCTGGAGCCCCTGCAGGGACTCTCAGCATTCCCTGGGATTCTCCCTTCTCCAGGGGAACATTCCCAGCTCTCCCAGAGCTGAGGGGCTCCAGAATCCTGGAATGGTTTGGGTGGAAAGGTTTTTTTGTTTTTGTTTTTAATTATATTACATACCCATTATTTTTTTGCAATATTTGTTATTATCCATCCACCCATCCAACAACTTTTGGCTGGTTTGGGTGGGAAGGATCCCACATCTCATCCCATTCCCACCCCATCCATGTTCAGGGACAGCTCCCACTGTCCCAGGTGGATCCAACCTGGATTTGGACATTCCCAGGTATCCAGAGGCAGCCCCAGCAAATCTGGGAATTGCAGCCCAGGCAGGAATTCCTTGCCAAGATCCCAGCCCAATCTCCCCTTTCCCAGTGGGAGCCATTCCCTGTGTCCTGTCCCTCCATCCCATCTAAAATTCCCTCTCCCACCTTTTCCTGCTCCTCCCCAGCTCCTCACTGAGGTCATTCCTCAAATCTGGCTCTTGGCCACGATTTTTTGTTGTTTTTTTTTTTTGGGAACCACAGGGGAAAACTCCAAGCCCAAACAATTTTTCTATTTTTCTCCTCACTGCCCTCTCCTTATCCTTTCCT
>VXBI01013620.1:0-35385 GCA_013397375.1 Toxostoma redivivum
TGCTTATGAAACTCTGAGAGACCTCCACTTAATAATAGCTGTAATCCCAGTTTATTTAACACTTACAATCCTTCTCAATTGTTTTGTATACATCTTCCTGCAGGTGTGAAAGCATACAGGTTCTCCAGTCAGTGAAAAAAACTAGCATGTTCCCTTTTTCAATAAATATTTTCTTTGCAACTAAGCAAGGAAAGGGCTCCAAAAACACACAAGGGACCTAAGGTCATGTAAATATTCTCTTTCTCTTTCTCTAAGAGTTTGCTCTTAGTTTAACTAGCTTAAGTTTAAATTTATCAATTTGAACTATTTTAAGAAATAGGTATCACTACCCCTTGTATAAAAGTGAGAGATAGGCCTCATTTAAAATGTCTGGTATGGCAGCAAAGTTTTACACTTCTCTTTCATTCTATATAGGTCATTATTCAGATCCTGGACCGTGAACATTGAAGGTCTGTAAGAAGCAGAAATTCATTCTTCACTCTAAACTGGCACAAAAATAAAGCAACCTAAAATTGCAAGGTACTTCTAAATTTTGAAAAGGTCATACGAATATAGATAGCATGAAACAATACCATTATCTTTAAAATTCCAAAGGCTGCTCCTTCAACTTTGTAAAATCATGTTTTACTGATACATTCTAAAATAATATCAAATTAATACCAGTTAATAATAACCATAATAAATTAGAAAGAAAATATTAAAATATGTTTGCAGATTTCAGCTTATCTTTATTAGAATAGATATATAAATTTTTATACATTTGGACATTTCCCTGATTTTCTTATTTGTTAAAGCAGTAACATTTCAGCAAAAATTACCTGGAGTAAATTTTAATGCCTTGGAAATAAACTAGACTGTGAAGAACAGAGAATCACTTAGAATCATAAATCAGAGAATCAAAACAAAGATGGTCTCTTGATTTAAGAGTGCCTTTTAATCTTGATTTGATTATATTAGCATTAATAGCCAAAAGACTAAAATACCCTTCTTGCTCTCAAAACTCCAAGTTCTTATCTATATTCTAAAGAATACAGGTAGAAAAAATTCTGAATGCAAAATCCATTGAATAAGGCTACACGCTAAAATGAAAAATACAGAATTCACCTGGCTGGCAAATTTCAATTACTTGTACTGCAACTAACAAAAAAACATGTTCCCCAAAACCCCAATACAACGCAGTCTTTTAGCCCATATGTACTATCACTACTCTTTAACACTGTATAAGCCACACTATTTTAGAACAAGTATTTTAAAATAATCTCACAATTGATGTCAAAAAATCCCATGATAAACAATTTTAAATCACCTTTTCATATTGATAGTGAATTGCAAAAAATTTTGTTGTAGTCATAGAAGTGTTTTTTCAATTCATGCCATTTGTCTTTACCTACTGAAGATTTGATTATTTATCTACTGTTGCCAACTTTTTTCACAAGCAGAAAACAGATTCTTAATGAGTTGTTTCTATTTCCTTATTTCAGAAAAGAAACAGTCAACATATTCACCAGCATCAGAACCTAGACTAGCAGGTTTTGCTCATAGCAGAAAACACTAACCACAAACATGAAACTCCTCCATAAAAGTAGAAATTTAACCACTAAAACTGACAAAAGACGTATTACACGACTACAATGGGCTGCTCCAAGTGATTTTAACATTGTTTCCTGTGAAGTATTGCTAACTACCTGGTAAATAGTACTAGCTTCCTTAAAAATCTCAGATTAAACATCTCAACACCAGGACAGTCTAAACGGTAGTCTACTTGAACGGAACTAAAAATCAAAACCAAGTCTTAGTTTGTTGAAAAACTAGGAAGAAAGGGGTCTGAAAACACGATCTGCCAACCTATCAATCAATCCCAAAAACAAGGCTGAGTGTAAAATATCTTAAGTATTCTTACATTTTGCCACCCAACCACAGTGCAGTCTTTTGAGATGGTTCATGTAGTTGTCTCAGAGGAAACAGAGAGGTCTTTCATATATGTATTTTTACTATACAACACAATCATTTATAAATGCTAGAAGTTGAAAATTATTTGCCTAAAGTCAGTATTTTAGCCTGGTAAATAGCTAGCTTCTTTGTTTTTCCCCTGCCTCTGTAAAACAGGATAGAACAGTGCTATCCCCTAAAATTAAAAGGCATTTTTTTTCTTTATAGCATGTATAAAGTTAACACAGGTTTAACGTCACTTCTAGTCTTAATTGGGCAAATGTAGTATTAATACTGTTTTTAAAAAATGAAGAAGTTTTATCTTGACATTTTCTTAATTAGTTTTCTCAGTTTTTACTCAACAAATCCAAAAATTTATTTCAAGATAGAAAGCTAAAGTAATAATCAGAATCTAACTGAAATAGTCAGTGGTGTCAAATGGTATTTTTTCTCCCTCGAAGTGTAGATGACCTCAACTACTCTGTTTGGCAGAAATAAACTGCTTGAAAAGCAAGTTCACATAGTAAAAAAAGCATTATACTAGTTTCTAAATACACTTTACACACACAGAGAAACCCAACAGAAATGAAAGCAAAACAAACAACAATAAAAAGTAAATTAACCAAAAAACCCCACAAAACAACATGCAAAACCCATACACTTACAAAAAAATTCAGTAAGACTCAATGAGTAGAATATGGTAAGCTAGAAAGGTATGGTAAGCTAGGGTAAGGTCTCAACTTTTTGATCAGGAAGCTATACGCAGGTTAAGAGAACTTCACAGACTACTGAAAATTTTTCAAAATTACAGCAAATGGAAGGTTGAGTCCAAAACATGTATTTTTGAATCACCTCACTTGTTCCAAATCATGAGGCTATAGAAAGTGAGCCAGGCAGTTTCAGGATCCTTTACAGAAACAGTCACAGTAACTCTAGTAATCTTCTGACAACAGGAAGAGGAATAAAAATCTACCATCAGCAACCAAACACCACACACATACACAAACACATGTATTACTGAATTCCTTATTTGAGTAATAAAATTTGGGGGGGGGTACCCAGGAAGACATGAGGTACCCAGACTTCTGAAAGTTACTACTGCAGGTGGCTGTCATTTCTCCCTTTTGAGATGGGTTCCAAAACTTTGCACAGCAATACAAATCCTGCTATTTCCAAACCAGTGTATTTTTATTATGAAGTTTATGTATTTGATATGGGAAAAGGAATAACGATCTACAGACCCTGATAATACCTCTTTAAGATCAGTGGCATTACAGTATTAAGTCTGTTAGATTTCATTTACAAGGTCAAGAAACATGAAATAATACATGAAAAGTTGCAAATCAATGGTAGAAGAGCAAAATCAAGATGCTTCACTGATGATCCTACTGCTAATCACAACTTCAGTCAACCTCCATACACCATTGGAGTATTTTATATCCCAGACAGTTTTAGGTGTTTTCAAGTGTTCTTTATCCCCCTCACTGTGAATTTCTGAGAACATACACACATGCAGGGTCTGGATTTGGAAACAAATTAAATATCTGAAGTTAATGAAAGATTCCTTTTGATAAAAAAACAGCTGAACTATTTTTGACACAATCTAACACATCAACTATCAAAATTTAAAAGCAAGAGTATTCCAATTAATTTTAGGAGAAGTTTGGATGCCATAAAGTTCAGCATGTTTCAAAACTATTTGTTCCCTTAGCAGCATACTACCAGTCTAACCAAGGGTCTCTTTTGAATATGCATTAATCGTTTAAAAGGATGACCAACAAACATACACAAATAGACATGTATCGTAAACAAATATGAGAAAAGTGTTTTAGCATATTTAGAAACATGAAACTTGGTCTTTCTTTTCAAAGAAAAATATTCTTTATTCCAATTATTGTATTTATTATTTATTAGCATTATTTATTTTAATGTTGTTAATACTAGTACCACTTGACAAGGTTCTAAAGTCACAGGCCTTTTTCCTTCATCCCATCATGTTTGAAAAGCATGTATGCTTCTCACATATGCTTCTGGTCTGCTTTTAGTTCCATTCCCTTAAGTCTGTACTTCCCATCCCCATTTCTGCTGCAATTCTTCAGACATCTTTTGGGGCATTTATATCAAAGTGTGCACTGATACAATACAAAGCTCTAACAAAGTCTTAACCAGTCATTAGTCTTACGATCTATGTAAAATTCTTTAATTTCTCATTCAAAATATGCTTTCCTTAAACTTTCAATAAATTTAGCAGTAGGCAAACAAGAACACAGAAAATTACTGTATTTTCAGAGATGTAAAACTAAAGTTTGAATATTATGTCTGCAGAGATAAGAAGTAAGTTGCTGGTCAGCACAATGGTGTGTAATTGTTGCTAGCTCCTAAAATTAGTTAAAATTATTATTAAGGTGTGATTTACATCAACTGTGAGAATGACTTTTTGTTTATTGCCAGTGAAAAAGACCAGCTGCTGTTTACATAGATGGATTACCTCTTACTCACTTTACTCTGACTTCAAACAACTGATTCTTCTGGCTAGGGAGAGCATTTCTAAAATACTATAGCAATGCCTCCTGCTGGTCCTAGGACCCACGAGAATCTTCTGAAAGTAGTTTGGAAAAAAAGTGTTACAGTGGACAATCAAGTATGTTACCACCTCTCAGATTCAAAGAGTCAGCATTTTAAAGTACATTCTAAAGTACACTTCTATATATATGTATGGACAAATTACCTATGAAACAATCTATCTATCTATCTATCTATCTATCTATCTATCTATCTATCTATCCATCTATCCATCTATCCATCTATCCATCTATCCATCTATCTGTCTACAAACGTTGTAAAATGTTGTGGTTCTTAAACATTTGCTTCTTCTGACTCTTACGCTTTAATGACTCAACTGTCTGAAACTTAAGTGACACTAGATAACTGACCCTGCATAACCAGAGCTCTTCCTCAAGTACAGCAGAAAAGTTGTAGGAAAAGAGATTCCATGAAACACAAATCAAAGTAACTAGTTTAAAAAAAAACAAAGTCTAACAAGAAATCAATTTGTTCAGAGGTTGTCAGTTTACACAACAGAATATCAAAAAAGCCTGGAATATAAAGTCAAAGAGCAATTGTTGAAATACCTGAAATATTTCATTGTAACTATGACAGCAGAGTTTTTACTGTTTTATTTTGCTAATAATGAAGGTTTAAGATATAAAAACATCTAAATTCCTAGTTGCTTATACCTGATACTATGTAGGTATGGAAGACTTTAAGTCACTCCAGAATGCATCAGGAGTGCATGATTAGAATTGCAATAGTTCCTTTAACATCGCACAGCCTTAGCAACAGAAGCTCTGTCAGCTCTGTCACCTCCTGCTTCAGCCCATATTGAGAAGGTTGCCATGAACAATGAACCACACGCAGATGTTTCACAACACTGTTCAGCTTCAGAGCACTGAAGCTACTACTGTGCTGCCTACAAATGAAATTTAATTCCAGCATCTGTGTTCTCTGTACTCCTTTTAACTACTGCTAGAGTAAGATCCACTTCTACACTTGGTGACCACCTAAGAAAAATAAATGCTTATGAGGGCTGAAAAAACCAAACTGTAAGGTCTCAGCAATACTGGAAATACTGCTCTTCAAACATCACTGCTCTTCCAGTTCCAGACAAAACTGAGGTATCCAGATGACCAGATAACAAAGAGTTTTCTGCTAGTGACAAGTAAATCAAGCAGGTGGGTTTTGCAGTCAAAAATGTGCGGAGGACTCTCAGCTAGTGCCCATCCTCATGGACGCAGCTAAAAATCTCAGAATGCTTAGTAAGAACACTGCAAAGAATAACTAGATACACTTGTATTTAAAAAAAAAAATTCTAGAAGCATAAATATATTATAATGCTGATAATTAGTGAAAATTCAATATTGTCTGGATAAAATTTTCAGATCATTTCAGGACATAACTGGTACAGGTGCTTAAGATAACAGGCATTTTTTTTACCCCATGACAGCTGAAATATACTTTAAAAATAAACAAAAAACCCAAACCAAACCAAAATCAACAAAGAAAAACAAACACAAAATAACAGCAACAGAAACAAAAAAAACCAATCCCCCCACCAAAACAAACAAAGAAACAAAAACCCCAAAAAACCCACCAAAAACCAAACAAACAAACCAAAACCAAAACCAAAACCAAAACCAACCAACCAAAACCCCAAAAACCAAAGAAACAACAACAAAAAACCCCACCAAGGCAGCAAGGGATCAAGTAAATCAAGTACAGTATCTGTAGTGCTGAATAAGCTTGAAAGAGTGAAATGATCAAAGAAAAATTAATTCTAAATCCAAGAGAAAGTATTCTGTAAATAGAAATAAAATCCAGAAGCATGTAATGTCATAATTTCTTAACTGCCTGGTTTATATAACTCATGCTTTCTTTACAGAACCTTTCTCTGGTTAACTTTCTTTATTAAAATTTCTGCAGTAATATTATTTTTTTAATTATTATGTAAAAGTTCTAATTTTAGTAATAATCAAAAAGCCCACAAAACATCAAGATAAAACTAAGGGTACCGATTGAATGAAGAGGGGGTAAAAGTTATCTTTAGTCACCAGTATGCACAGCTGCCAGAAACTAATATAGATGTGACAGCATATAAACTGTGAAATGCCAGTAAACTGTGTCAGTTATTCTGATATGTTTGTTTACTGCTGCTTTAGGATATCACTGAACTGATCCTTTTGGTAAGCTGTGTCCATATACCGTAAGTATACACATCTCACCCAGCTAAAATGCCTTTTGGGAATTACTAATCTGTGAATGATTTCTTCTGTGTCCAACTAGAGTTATATCTACTAACTGAAGGCAATTAATCTGGACAGTATACTGTGTTTGCTTTTTGTTTTATGAAATTATTTCATGTAATTTTAAAGGAGTTTGAGTATGTGGCAAGCCATTTGCAAAACTATTTTATTCACATAAAAAGGTATAATTAAAACTTACAAATCAGCAGTCTCAACATTTAGACACACATTTTAGGACTGGTGGAACTCTGGCACAATTAAATGAATAAGTAACTTCAAGGCACACCCTTATTTTGAAAGTAAATGTGAGAACACTTACTAGCAAAGGAAAGAGAGGTATCCTATCCTAGGTGAGATAAAGTTCAGAGACTATTCTCCAGTGCTTGTCTGGAACTACATTTCCAAGTTTTTATAATCTTCAGGATAGTTGTCTAAATAGTACGTACAGATGTACCAACACAACGCACCTATTTCTGCATCACATGAGCAGGAGCAGTGGAGAGAATTCTATTTAGAATGAAATATGCAGATTACAACGGTTTAGGGGGAAAAAAAAAAGAAAAACAAGCACAAGCATACTGAATAAAAAATAAAAGAAAATTAAAAAATAGGCACAAATATCAAAACACTGTGTTGTTCACATATGCCACTTGCTTAGTGATGCCAAGGAGCATATGTGAGCATTATCCAAGTAATACTGAAGGTAGTACTTCTTTGATCAAATGAACAACAGTATATTCTTTGGACTTGGTCACATTACACAGGGAAGAACTGCTTTGAATAGATACAGGTAACTTCAATTTTAACTCTCTCCAAAATTATATTTGTAGATGACAAAGAAAAACAGATTGAATAGCTGAAAAATAAAAAATGCAAGAAAAGATAGTTAACATAATTTAAAGTATGTTAACAACTGTTTTGTGCTGTGGTGCAACAGTTGACTTCCTCATGGGAATCCTTCACCTTCTAGAAATTATCTGGTATTGACACTTGGCAAAATTATTAAAATAGCTTCACCTGATCTGTACATAGTACAAAGGATGGCATTCCAAGTAGCATTTCAATGTCCAGACAGTAACATTTCTTTAATAAGTAACAGGTGTACATTTCTCTCATAAACAACATCCAGTCTTGACAGAATGACATTGCATAATCAATATTCTACCAAATATTCAACAGTTAATTAGCTCACTGTCTATAAATGTTACTGTATAGGACTGGAAACCTAAAATTACTCCACCTGCACGTAATCTTTTTGTTCAAACAGGCAATACTTTTAGAGTTGTTTCAAATTATAGTGTTCCAAGCACAAGCAGGAAGTCTGGATAGCTTGAGGGCACCCCAACCATTTTTGCTGACTACCTCATCCTTGCGTCTAGAATTATTACTTGACTGAATTGCATAGTTTCACCTTGCAGGGAGAGCAATTAGTTTTCTTACTCCTCTCCCACTGGAGACAGAAAATCAGCCTCCCACACTTCAGATAAATACATGTCACAGAGGAAATTTTTCCCATGCTAATTTAAACAATATTAGTTCATCTACGTTTAACTGTAGATACCCTCTAACCATGCTAAACCATCCCTTTTCTAATCCCAACGTTAGAAGAACTGCATATAGGAGAAATAAAGTAGGTAAAAATAGAATTGCATTTATTTTCCCTTTTGACATTACTGCTATTCTGTTTCAATAATGAAAAATTATATTCAGTTCATATATTTAACATCACCTAGTATGAGAGAAATGTCTGCAGGATTTTTAATTATAATTCTTCATATATCCTGATACTTTCTCAATAGAAGTGTCAAACAATGCATTAGTGACAAACTCCCAAGACTGTGCCCCTTCAGCCCTTGGAGTTTAACTCCTCTCACATTACAGTATTTATTGAATTTCCAAGCCAAAAGGTGTTCTGCTCCATAAAATTCTGACAAGTGGACTCTGCCAAGCTAATAACAGCCTCATTCTGCTGAAATAAACTTATTTCACTGCGGCAAACAAAATGACATGACCTGGAAAGGTTATTTTTAACTGGGTAACGACCCAATACAGACCAAGTCTCTCTCACTAGATTCTGGAAACTGTTAAGACAAATTTCTTAAATGTAAATATGTTCTAACACCAATTCACTTATCTGTTGCTCTCACTTTACATGACAGTGGCATGATTTTTTAAAGATCTGTGCTATTAGCTTTTCTTAATCAGTAGCTCAGTAAACTTAACTAAACAATGCCTAGTGAGAGTATCTCAGTGGAGTGACCTAGCAAGTGCAAAACTCATGCTACAAAGAGTGTGTGGATGCTGTGTCCTCCCACATTCTTTTACCCTCTGCCATTTTATGATTTTTGCCTGTCTATCTGACAAAATTCTATTAAAACTGCTCTTACATACAACAAACCTGAGAAGTATTTCCTTCAGAAAGATTTCTCTCTCCCTGACTTATTTTATAGTAATTTTTACATTGCATTAGAGAGATGTGGAGAATAAACAATTAGGGACTAATTTGGCCTTCTGGAAAGGCAGTGTCTTCTACACATATGTCAAGTTCTTTGTAATGATCATTCATGTTGTGAATGTTAGTGCAGTAATATTCATGAGCTGCCGTTTTCAAGCTGCCTGTATTCTACTATTAATACAATGTATTTTCTGCAGACTGCATCCACAGACTAACCATCAGTTTTGGGTCAGATCTGTATCAAGTTTCAAATTACAGGAGACCATGAGAGAACCTTTTTAACAACTGGAATTTTGTGCAAACATGCACCCTGCTAGGTACCCCTTTGCTGATAAAATAGACAATCCTTGACTGCAAACCGCAAACTCCAGCAGTTTGCTAAAGAACAGTTACAACACCTACTGAAAACAAAAGGATCAGAATAATGATCACTCATAGAAATCATGAGTTTCAAAGAGCATAGAAGAAGAAAAATGGGGGAATAAAACCCAAACCAAGGGAAGAAACCACAAAAGTCAAAGAAGGAAAACTGCCTTTTTGGGTATGGCCTGTAGTTTATCAACAGGAGTGGCAAAAGATTTAGAATTTTAAAATACTGCCTTCAATCACTTAACATTAAGTTAGCAAAATGCAAATAGCTATATTTGTTAGGTAAATTATCTTATTTCTATATATATTATATATAAATATATACATAGATATTTAATTTTCTTTTTTGGGGGGAAGGGTGTGTTCCTACAAATGCATTATCTTGCAAAGCACAGAACAACTAGAAAGTTCCTCAACAGTCATGATATCTCTAATCTATCCATCCAAGTTAATTCTGGTATTAGCAATCCTGATTATTTACCCTAGCCATAAAGCAGGCTACGGCTGTATTAAGGGGAATGCTGCTAGGCGGTAAAGTGTTGGGATTTTTCCCATCTTCTCAGCTATATGCTTTATTCCTGTCCTATGGCTGAGAATGGAAGATACAAATAAATTCATATATTTGGATTTTTTCTAGGAAGTACTGTACTTTTCACATATCAGAGACTGCATGACCATATGACCAGATGTATCTGACGTTGTGTTAACTTATTCTTAGCCATTTAAGTTTTGCAACGTTCAGTTTCTCTTTAGAATGTCCAGCTCTCTCCCAGAGTCAAGTAGGCAAGCTTTATGTCTTAGTTTAAGACATCCTTTTTGCATGTGTGTGGCAAAAAAGTATATAAAGTTTTAACATTTACAATTTAGCCAGAAACAAAGCAGACCAGCTATAATTTTAGCTCAAAAAGAATATTGCGATCGTCAATTTTCGAAACAGCCACCCCACTATGGTTCAACAAAAACATGATATTGCTATGATATTGTTTCCTTTTTTGTTATCCTGCAGCATAAAGTGCTAAAGTCCTTACCAATGCTGATTTGAAGCAGATTGAAGAGCACTTATTTTCTTCAACTGATGTATCACAATATAAGAAAGGCAAGAGGATGTTATTTACTACTTGATTGATGAATTTACCAAGAGTTCCTGAAAATGTCTGATTTTACCAATCACCCATGTCTACCACTACTATTTTTGTTGGTCGTATAAGATTGAGAAAAGGTAGCCAAATCATGTTTGATGTTATCAACTATACATTTTAATTGTAAAACCAACTGCAGAATGGTTGAAGTTGGAAGGTACCTCTAGAAAGTAATTTGGTCCAACACTCCTGATCCAGCAGGGCCACCTAGGAGATTACCCAGGATGTTGTCCCTGGCCAGTCTGCCTCAGTGGTCAGTCATACTCATTCTACAAAGCATGTATCCTCCTCATGTCCAGATAGAAACGACTGGTTTACTTCATGGACAATGACAGGATGGTAGATAAGAGGTGTAAGAGGCTCAGTAGTGACAATTATCCATCTCTCTGTCACTGGACCACTGAAAAGAGTTTGGTCCCATTTTCTTCACACTCTCCCATTAGGTAATTGCACACACGGACTAGATCCTCCTAGCATTCTCTTTACCAGGATAGCCAGTCCAGCTCTCAACCTTCCTTACTGAGGAGCCGGCTGTTCTCTAGACTGTTTCCAGTATTTGTCCATGTCTTTCTTGTACTGGGGAACTCAGAAAATAACACAGTACTCCAGCTGTGGCCTCACAAGTCCTGCTAGTCACAGGTGGTTGTACAGCAGAATACTGCTTCAGTAGTTAAACTCACAAGCACCAAACTGCCTTACAGTCTGAAAAGCTGTCTTAGAAAGTTTCTAAGACTGTTATGTCTGGTACTCATGGTTCAGAGACACCTTTCCATACTACAGAGTCCTGAAAGACAAGAGGAATTGTTTTACAGTCATGAAGAGAAACAGTTCAAAGCTCCAGAAAGTCCATTAGAAAGAACAGCAAGTATAATTTACAAATTATTCACTAAGACATACTTGCTTTAAAATTTTCTGCATTTTGGGAACAATTTTGCTTTCTCAAATACAGGCCAAGTGATAAAACAGTAACAAGTTTATAAAACTTATTTTGAAATATGGTTATTATAGATACTGAAGTTGTTTGCAGTGCAGAAGCATTTGAAGCAGAACTCATGAAATATTTAAAGTCATGCTTGTGACAGAACTCATATTTATACAGTATACCCTTGAGAGCTTTCTCACAGGTGCTTAAAAGCAAAAGGCTGGCAGAACCTTTATCTTTTTATTCAACTAATCTCCATATAATAATAACTGAGATTAACTGAGATTTATTTGCATTGTGTTTATTTCCCTACTGAAAGATGTTTGTCAAGCAGCACACATACTACCTATGTTTTTTCTATTTTGGAAGCACTATTACTTTAAATGTCTTTGTAGGATACTATTTTTATTTTTTAGCATTCAAAAACTGTAGAGGGCATTCACTTGCTTGGAAGACAGCATTGGAAACAGGGCACATGGCTTGGTTTCAGTGTCAATAAAATGCACTAATCAAATGTTGTTCCTCAAGAACAAAGCAAACAGGTTAATTTTTAAAAAATTCCAGCTGGATAGTTATGAAAACTTGCTGATATTTTACTGGAATTGAATGGATGACCCAAAACAAGGGGTTTCTCAAAATGAGATCAGGAAACTACCAGCACACATTTTAGATAGTTGTTTTTCTTTTTTTTTTTAATGCTATCCCCTCTTAACCAATCACATTAACTATCTTGAATCAGGTTTTGAATGAAGTTATACTTTATGCAAAACTATTTGAACTATGCAAAAAATACCAGGACATTCTATTTAAGGGCAAGTGATTCCATGGCCTATTATAATTTTTTTCTTCCCCAAGTACTCTTCATTTTAGTTATATTACTGATTCCTTTAATAAAATTAAATTAATAGAAGCTATCTGCTGCGTAATTGCTAACTAGACATATTAAAAACAAACTGGATACTGAGTAATTCAGGTCTGCTTATCTGTAAAATCCCTTTATGTTCATACACTTTACTATAAATTGCTATTAATAAAGCATATTGTTTAGAAAATAGTAGAAAATTCAAATGCAGAGATGGATGAACAGTCTTTTTATACTAGCTGCATGTCTTATATTCAGAGAGTCCAAAAAATAAGGTTAACTATCTGCATGAAAATTCACATCAGCTCACCAGAATAACAGAAAAAAGTAACAAAAGAGACTTTTTTTATAAACACCAAACCAACAGATAAAAAGCAACATATGGATTTATTCTCACAGTTAAAACTAAATGCATAAAGGAAAAATTTAGATGCAATCAAATCAAGCCAGAATGCCCTAATAATGTTGTCTCTGAATGCATGGAGAAAGATTTCATGCCATTTAGGGAGAGTGTATGAATAATTTACAGACATTATAGCAAAAAATTTAAACAGCACAATTTTGATTTATATAGACAAAGAAAGAAGTAGTATAAAGCAACGTATGAAAAGATGCATGTACTTGGTAAGATCCCAGTAACATTTCAAAAGAAGTATATCTTTTGGTTCAGTAATAAAAATAAGCATGTAAATTAGCAGTCAGTAAAATAAAGGCAGAACCACCATAAGCAGCTCTCTAAGGACAAATTTATGGAAGAGATCCCCCAGCTAAATATTGGCATGCTGCTTATAAGCTGGCTAAGTGACAACTGAAAGATGTAACAGTCTGCAAATTTTGAAGGGCATATGGAAATTGAGATGTAAGAAAAAAGGAGAGGAACTTGATTATCAGGAGAATATTCTGGAAATAAAAGGTATCATCAAGGAAAGATGCATTCTAAACAATATATTGGACATCCCTCCAATTTTGAATATTTGAAAAATATTCTAAACAAATATAAAGAGTAGCAAAGAAAATACTCACAAGACAAGGAGGATGAAGACCAGCAGAGTTTATTTTATTCTCCTTCCCCCCCGCCAGATAAAGTGGACTATAATTCAAGTTACCATTCTTATGAGTACCCCGTCCTTTGCAATGACTTATCAGTCTTACAGTGGTGGTTTTTCACATCAGGTAATTTCACCATTTTTCAAAGAAAGGCATTTTAATACCTTTAGAACTATAACTCAATTTCAATTCTGTCCTGTTTCAATAGCATATATCACTGACTCTAAACCTTTTCTCCAAAAGACTTGAGGAAGTGAAAGACGAAAACAAAAAGAAAGTCCACCTTGTATATATATAAAAGTTCTAGAGCTCAGTGAACACATAGGAAGAGATCCACATGACTAATGCACAGGACTATGGCCTCAATGCATAGAAATAAGGAATGAGAGAGTAAAGTGATTAATTATCAAGAGGCCTCTTTTGCTCGGAGGGAGAAAAATTTGATTAGAGGATCATTATCAAATACGATGCCAATGCAGTGGTGAGACCGGAGTCATAGAAAAAAGATGACATCCACTAAACACTCTGATTCAGCCTGAGCACACAAGTAGTCCCAGGGATTGACTACATTAAATTGCTTCTATGTTTTACACCATCAGGACTGTATGAAGAGATCAAAAATTAGCAAGAAGAAGGTCTCCTACATGAGACCTTAACAACAACTTAAACTTTGTCTACCATGTTTCCCCATTTTTTTAACATTTTCAGCTTTTGTGTTTTGCAAATCGGCAGCTAAGCACCATCTAAGCTAGTAGAAAACTGGACAAAACAGATTAAATAAATAGCTTTTAAAAAGTGGGGGAAAACAGAAATATTCTGCAGAGTAAAGCATGTTGACTTTAATGTAATAGTAGTCATGACAACAATCAGCTGTAAGGTGTATGATTTTCCTGCAAAAGATGAATCACTACTACTACCAGACAAAGGAAGGATGATTCACTGAGCCTGTATAAACTCACGCCGAACACCTTTACATGCAAAGTAACTCACTGCAAGTACCCTTAGTGCTTTCCTGTCCTATGTGGTACACTCTCTTATTTCTTCCACTCTCACTCCACATGGGAGGTTTCCATGAAGAGACTGAAACTGGCACATAGAGTTTAATTAAGGGTCTTCTTGAAAAAATGTGATAGGACTTGCCTTCTAACCCACAATTCAGGTGAAATAGAGGAACCACTTCTGTATTTTTTCTCACTTCCTTACCTTGACAGTCAAAAGTAAGAATCAGAAAATATGATTCACCAAAATGCACAGGCATTTGAAATACACATTGTTCCCTAAGGATGTGCAATGTCTTTCTATGCCATGTGAACCAAAGCACACTATGTTCCATACATCAAACACAATGAATTCAGCTCTTTAAGGATGCATTTCTTAAGAGCTCAAGATCTCTTTAGCCCATGTATAGGAAATTTAATAGGGCAGGCTGGAAACCAGCATGGCTCAGTAAAGATTTGCTCCTCAAACTGAGGAGTAAGAGAGAAATGCACAACCAGTGGAAACAGGAACATGTGAACTGGGGAGATTACAGGGATATGGTTGAAATATCTAAGGATGGTATTGGGAAAGCCAAGTAAAATCTGAAACAGGATTGGCAAAGGACATTAAGAATAACCAGAAGGGATCCTGTAAATTCATAAGTCAGGAAAAAAACTCCAAGGCAAGCCTATCCCATACTAAGCAAGCAGGTTTTACTAGTGATGACTGATACAGTGAAGGCTGATGTGCCCAGTGACCTCTTTGCCTCAATCTTCACCTGGCAGTCAAACCTCCCAGTTCTTCCAAGTCCCTGATCCTCCAAGTGAGTGTGGAGGTAGTGAAGTCCTTCCCACTACAAGCAAAGAGCAGATGTGGGATCACTTGGTGAAGCTGAATAGCCACTAGTCTATAGAACTTGTGACAGTGACAGGACATACATGCAGCAATGATTTTAAACAGAGAGAAAGCAGGTTCAGTTTGGAAATTAGGATGAAATTCTTTACTCAGAAGGTGGTGAGGCACTGAAACAGGTCACCCAGAGAAGCTGTGGATGCCCCATCCCCATAAGTGTTCAGAGCCAGGCTGGATGAAGCTCTGAGCAACCTGGTCTAGAGGAAGATATCCCTGCCCCTGGCAGGAAGGTTGGAACTAGATGATCTTTAAATGCCCCTTCCAACACAAACTGTTCTGTGATTCTGTAAATAAACCTTCAAGAAAGCCGGTTAAAAAAATTGAATTGACACAATTACATTTTTCAGAAACATTTGCACTATACTGAGGTGTTCTGAACTTGCCACACAAATAGTGACACATACAATAATGGTGATTCCATGAAGGTAATCTTTTCAGTGATTCCCAGATGGGAAAAAGCAGAGGCTGAATAGTAAAATATTCTAAATGTTGTTAAAGATGTTATTCTGCAATGCACTTGGAAGCTATGACACATAAATGCAGCAATATATTACAGTAACAGAAAAATATTGCAGTAACAGAAAAAATACACACTATTCACAGCAACCATTTTTCCCCACCTCAAAAAAGCTGAAGTTCAACTAAATCACAATAGAGATACAAAGGAAAGGGCAAAAAACCTTATGAACATCCTCTGAACAGGCACAGGAGAACAGAGTTCAAAGACATCTAACAAAGCTATCAAAAAGGTAGCACTGTCCTGACAACAAACTGTTTATTGTTCTCCTGGTTTATCACTTAGATTATCAATAGTTCTTACTTACTAAAGGTATCAATTTCCCTTTTGCATGAATTTTTCTTCTCTTCTTCCCTCTACTTTGTTAGCAAATTCAGGACACCTTTGCCACAATGACAGGATAGAAAAAGAGGGCAGGTAAAAGAAGATAAACAGAATGTGTATGAAGACTCCAGTAAATACATTGAAAACTGGGTACATCTTTCAGATATGCTCTCAGGAATCATTCTTCCTATGTCATTGTCCACAGAAAATTAGTAATTAGTAGCATAAACAGTCATACCAAGAGCGGGAAAATCAGTTCAGAGATATGAACCTATGAAGATCTAACACTGAAAATCCTTCCTAAGAAATGTAATTTGGCATCTGTACAGTTCCACCCCTGCAGGCACTTAACTAAACTGAATGCATTCCAGTTACGACTTAACTTAGTTAAGAATTTATACCATAACTGGAAACACAAACATTCCTTATTAATTAGATACATGAGAAAACAGTGATCAAACAAATATTTTTTTTTTCTGAAACCATTACAAAATTCTATCTTGGCAAAACAGTAAGTACAACCTTCCAATTCCATGATCTGCTAGACTGATATGGGTCTCCTAAAAGGAAAATATGTAGGTCACGTAATTTATGATACCTGACACAAGAATGGAAAGGGACTAGAAAAATATAATGCAAGCAACATATTCTGACATTAACATATGATTAGCTGACATTAGCATATGATTTCAGCTCTAAGTTCGGGGTGTTGGTACATAATCAGTCTTCTTGTCCTCACTCCCCTCTCCTTCATAAATCCAGACTTTGTTCTTCTTTCAGCTTTAATAATAGCCAAATATTTGCCCTTGTTTTTGAAAAAATAAAGGGATCAGCAGACCAATCTATTAATTACAAATTTTTGCTCACGTTTTAAAAGCAATAAGCTCAGACTTGTGTCCTGCTCTTTTACTGTCAAGAATCCATTCTTTTATTTACTACACAAAACTCAAATCCTTTCCTGAGTACTTGAATTACTAAGTTCTTCATCACCACTGAATACTGCCATGTGGTACCAGTTCACAAACAATAATGTGTTTTACATCATACACCTATGTCATAGACTATCATATTATTCTTAATTTGCACAACAAGAACTGAGAAAAACACATGGGTCTGGATCAAGTTGTGGAACATCAAGGCCTGAATAAATGCAAATGAATCAATTATACTGCAAAAGTCATCAGCGGTCCCACATTCATGTTTAAAACTCTTAAAGGTAAGGAGTAAGCTTAGACTGAAATCAGGTTGCAGACCTGAAGGAAGTTTGTCACTGACTCCAGTAATACTTGCTATTTTAGAAATAAAATCATGCAGGAAAAGGAAAAACAGTTCATAATTTGTTCTGGGTCAGGTATGATTTTCTCTTCATCCTGATGTTACCTTCACTGCACGGTGAAGTGAAGTCTAATACACCCAGGATAAGCTACCTGGGAGATGTGAAAAGAGCCTGTATTTTGCAGTAATATGGGAAGGTATTTCCTGGATAATATTAGTCTTTTACCACTAAAGCTATGTACCGAGAAAAGTCTCAATAAAAGGTTTTCTTACTAGAATGTAAAAACCTGGAGTGGAAATGCAGACAAGAAAGGTAGAGGTGGAGACAGGATAGGGCTGCTGTGGCAATGCTGATGACCAGTAAATACCTGTAAACATGAAAATTAGGTTTGGTATTGGAACAATTGAGTATGGTGATTGATCCTGCAAAGTGTTCTAGCCTGGGATAAAAGCAAGGGTTCGAAGAGAATCTCTTCCTCTCATTTTCTCTGAGAGGTCTCCACAGAACTGAAGTATTTTCATTTAGTTATCCCCTCAGCACTTTTTCTCCTTTCATTCACAAGTTTTGGGTTTTCATTTACAATTTCAGTAGCATTTCTTGGCATACCTAAAAATCTAAATATAAAACTCAAAAAAGTCTTTTAGCTCATACAGTGATAAACAATAAGAGAAGACTACCATAAAAACATACACAAATTCACTGTTTGATCAAATAAAATACAATGGTTTTTAAAGAAAGATTTCTCTGTATTCACAGTTCTCTTCACAGCTGTTGTAAACAATTACTCATGATTTTTCCAGCTTTCTACTCCAGCATACCTACTGTTAAAGAAACTGTTGACAAGCAGCTTTTTCATTTGGACCAATCAAGACTGCTTGAATTAACAGGAAGTTTTCCATCAATAACACGGAATGTGAATACTAACAAGAAGCTGTTTCTTCTAGTTAAGTTGAAACTGGTTTCAAAAACAGGTTCTTAGCATAATGAAAGCCTTGCAAGAGGCCAAAATAATACCCTCATATTACATGTTGTGTAGAAGTGGATTACAGGAGTACAAAAAATCCCGCTTTTTTGCTGTTTCTGAAGAGTCATAAGACTTTTCTCCCTCAGTAACCTACGTCATGTTTAGCTATCTGTAGGTACATTCTCATTTATCCGTCTTTCTTTATCATCACTCAGTGCTATGATGTGTTAGTTGGAAATCGCCACTAACTTTTAATACAAAATAAGAACTTATTTTTCTGTGCTGCAAAGAGACATCATGTAAAGGTTAAAATCTAACAATACTACTAAATGAATGGGCTTAAATCAAGAAGAAGAGTTAAAATGAAGTTATAAACTAGTATTAAAAAGTGGTAAAAAATTAGAGGTAGTCCCCACTCAATAACACTGAGTACACTGAGTACTTTAAATTCATTCATCTAAAATCCTTGCATTTCATGGCAAAAGAGTCCAAAATTTTTGGTGAAAAAGAGCCCTTAAAATTTTAATTTAAAAGGGCATACAAATTTTAAAGATTATAAATTACTGAACAGATAGCAAACCTATTCTTCTGTGATCATTAATGGCAATTTTCTTTGTTAGAGTAATAAGCCATTTGATAACAGGTGTCTTGTGAACAGGAGTTTGGAATACCACTGGAGAACATGAAATAGTGCAATTTGTTAAAATTAAAAAGTGCTAACCAAGTCAATGTATTTAGTTTACACTACATTTCTGTACAACTTCTGAGAATGAATACTTTAATGCAGACTGTACCAAATAGAAATAAAACCATAATTCTGTCGGGAAATCAAGCTGCATCTAAAATGACAAAATCACTTTTGTTAAAGATGTATCTACTGACTGAAGAAATTTTTCAAGATTAAAGTTTTGTCTGTGCACATTTACAGTTGATTTCATTATATGAATAGCAGCACCTAACCAGTTGCTAGTAATGAACATCATAATCACTATATTCAAACAAAGCAAAGCAACCACAAATTAGGGAAGAATTACACTACCATTTAGAAATTGCTACTATGTTCTAAATGAGTAATTGTATTTGGATATTGTAAGTGAACTTGAGATTGTCCTGAAAGGATTTTTTTTTTTTAAATTACAGTGCCTATAAAAATCACTATTTATCTTAGGAATGCTACATAAATAGTTTTTCATTTGCTCCAGGCATTAAATTTATCAGCTGTATTCAATATTGAGACTATGGTCTATCATATGGTCCATCTCATTGCTAAAAGGGAACAATCTTCTTAACCAATGTACCAGTCCCATTTTTTTAAGACACTTATTTATTTAAAGGAATAGCTCGCAAATTAATGTCAGGAAAATAGATTAGATAGATAGATAGATAGATAGATAGATAGATAGATAGATAGATAGATAGACAGATAGATAGAGCAAGCATTAGTCACTTAGCCCCAATCATTAAGGAATTACCATACAAATGCATTCACTTATACTGACTTTTCATCGTAATGTTACTGTAGATGCATAATACAATACTGCTTAAAAAAAACCAAACAAAGTAATAACTTGCTGCAGGTAAATAATTTGGGCTTATAAACTCATCATTGATTCAACTGAAAAATGGTATACTAATTTACTTATAATTGTACTTTTTGCTATTGAAAAATTCTGTAATATTGTCAACCATGGATTCTGAAGCAAAAGGAAGTACTTCTGGCTTATACTTCAGGCTGGTGCCACATTTTGCTCCTAAAGGAGAATGCTTAACTTTTCTAAAGAAAAGATGGAAAGCTTGTCATGTTTCTAAATGTTCTCTTCCTGCAACTATTTCATAAGATCGCTTCTATTTTACAGAAAATAGAAAAATGGAAAATGCTGTTACTGGAGGATTATTACGGGGAGGGAAGAGGCCAGGAACAAAGGTGGGTGAGAAGGCAACAACATAATTATCACAAAATAAATTGCAATCAATTTCTTTTACATCCATAAAGTTAAACAAAATATCTATAGCCTGTGAACAAAACACTTAAAAGATTTAATGTTGCAAGAGGACCTATTACAAACGTGCCAATGTTTATTTTTTAGATGTTTTCATCTGCTGATTTGCTATGACAGGTATAAATCACAAGCAGAGACATCTTTCTTAAAACAACATTTGTAGGCTTCTACTGCTCACAAGGAATATCAAGGTTATCGTCCAGCTTATATAGAAAAAGAGAGCTTCCTTTAACAGATGTCAAAACAGATAAGCACAGATTTGACATGTGCTTGTAGAACTATCACCTGCTATCAGTGCTGCAATGACAACTTTATGGTGAGAATGTCAATGAATTTCATCCTGCTCAATTGAACATGATAAACATAGGTGTTTCTACCAAGCAGCAGTTGTTTATTGCTATAATCCTACTTGTGTAACAAGTGGGCAGATTATTTTCTTTTCTACATAGGTATATCCATATTCCACTTAAGCACACCACTATTAAATTTTCCACTGAAAACTTAGGTTAACTGATGCTACATCTATAGCAGTAAAAAGAAGATGAGAAAGCACTGAAATGAAAAATCATTCACGTATCTTCTGGTAAGATGGCAATATCTAGTAAGACATAATTTCCACAGTTTTAGGATGTCTAAAAAAATCTGTCTGACAACTGTTTTCTAAAATATACAGGTATCGAAAGACAACTATTCAGATCTTCCTACTTTCTGGTAGTGGTTCGCACTATTAAAAATCATATTTCTAACTACGTAAAAAATATATTCTGCTTAAGATAACAGCTGCAAGGGTAACATGCAAACATTTAAAAAAAAATCTTGAAAAAATAAAAAGGAGAAAAACAAACCTGGACACAGGTAGACAAAAGCCTGAAACAATTTTTAACCAAATGTAAAAGGTCCTGTGAGATCATGAGGAAGGAAAGAAAGCAGGGAAGAAGTACTATTTATTTCTACAATTATAGAGTAACTCTTACGTTTGGTCTGACTCACAGTTTAACCAGATCTTTCCTTTGTACTTATGGACTACAACCTCTTACCTGTACTTCTCTCTGACAGGTTCTAAATTTACTTGATTATCTCAGTAACAATTAGTTCCATTATAATTATTATTTTGTCTTCTAGATTTTCATCCAATTATCTGTACTGAGACACTTAGACCATCACAAGGACCAGAGTCATCATTTATTAGTCCTTTTAATATATTTTACAGCTTGCCTTAGGCCGATTTTTTAATCAATTAATTTCCCCGTGAAATCCTCAAAGCACAGCTAGTATAAAGTATCTTTTAGGTTTTCTGCTGACTGTTTACCACTGTAATTTTTAGAAAATATCCCTAAAGGACATTAAAAAAAATGCTCTCTTAACCTTTCTTGATAGCGTTAGTTTTCACAACTGAACAATTAAAAATCTCACAGTTATAAATCTTCAAATCAAAGTTACTTAAACAATAAAAAGAGATTGACTCAAAAGAAACAACTATATATTCTCTCCAAACAAATAAGTCAGAAGTTCTGAAAGAAAGAGAAATTTTCAAGTCAGAATCTCCATGCCTTTCATCAATAAGAGGATATCTTCCTCGGAGATTGTCTGGTATGTAGCAGCTGCCTTTTCTCTGCACAGTATAAACACTGGTCTCTCTCCTTTACTGACACAGAGCTTAATACTTTGAGATTTACAACAATAAGCATAAAAATGGCTAACAAAGTAAGAAATTACAGATATGGTGCAGAGGACACAAATGAAAAAAAAATTGCTACTTTTATCTAAGACACTGACTGAAAAGGACGAAGGCATTACTATCATGATATAGAGGAAGAAAACTTTAAAATCACTTTTATTATAAGAATAAAATTCTCTCTCAGAAAACATTTATTGAAATTAGGAATTGAGAAAGAAAGGTACTGAGATTCCCAAACACACTAATTATTAACAGGCATGATCCTTCACATAGGTCAGAGTAGAAAAGCATGTCTCTCATTATCTTTACAGATAGGACACATGAGAAATTACATACATATTCATCATTATTAACTCTGATTTTTGCAAGCTTTACTACTAAAATTTTATAAAATACAATGTAAAGAACTTTTTGACTTTGTTTGACTAAAAACTTCTCCAACATGACCATTAGAAAATTCGATGCATCAAAATTACATTATTAATATAACTGACATTCACACTTACAAAAAAATGTATTTGTATACTAAGCCCCAAGATTTACCAAGATCAAGAATACTAAGATTTATGTCTCTCTTAATCAAAGTATCGAACTGAACTGTTCAACTTGCTATTTAATATTTCAGGCTTTTCTAGAGAGTAAGATATATAAAGTAAAATATTTACAAATGGATTTATAACAGAAAAATTAGGAACTCCAAGTAGCTGCCAGACACACTTTTAATACAGTGCAATAGTTGGTCCAGTCCTAGTTTATTTGTTATGTTTTGAAAAAATGAAGATCTTGCTGAGTTTCCTGTCATCAGTGTACAGTGGAGAAGGGAATTGGTTCAGCACCACAAAGAAAAAGAAGAGCTATGCAGTCTTTTGATTGCAGAGAACAATCTATAAACAGAAGGAACAAAGCTGACCCTCGATGTGATCTCCATTCACCTCTGACAAGGGATGGCAATCTAGAGATATCGTTATAGGGTACAAAACAGCTTTTAGGAAAGGTTCCAAAAGGAAATCATTCCTCTATTCACCCATGTTGCCATAGAAACAGAACCAATCATGCCTGTCCACAAAGGCTTTTATGCCAACTTCTGTTAGAAAACTTATATAAAATGTAGAAATTAAACTAAATTAACAAGACAGTCATTAAGTGATTAAGATAGGTAAAAGAAAGAAAATAATTTATAAACAAATGTGTCCTGCCTTGCCCCTTAAATGCATAACATTTAAAGTGTAAATCAGCTTATTGCAAGGATTTACTGCACACTGCTATGGTTCACTGTCTTACACTTTCATGCAATCTGAGAGGGTGTAATTTTTATAGACTGATGTCTTCAAATTCACAGGGTCACAAGCTATACATTTTTTCTCCTTCTTCCTCCTCCCAGCCGTTAAAGAAGGGTTGTATCATATCCCCATCATCTCTGTGAAATTAATTTTTTCCAAATACATCTTTAATGGAATTATTTCAGCTGAAACAATACAATTACTGAGATAATTCACTTCTATTCCATGATATCTTTAAAACATTGATTCTCCATTAAGCTTATGGCAAATAATACTACTATATATATTAAAAGGTGCTTTATGAAAATGCATTTCCAAATTAAAATGTGGCAAATTTCCTAACTCTCCAGCTAGTGTAAACAAAATAGTATGGCCAGTGGAATCTGGATCTTGATATCTAACACCAGGAAGAAGTTTTGTGTCTGTGGTATTCTTGGACAATTATTAAAACTCATGCAGCACTAATACTAAATTACTAAGATTTTATGCTAGGGTTTTAACACACTAAGCTTTTATGTTACCACCAAACTAATGTACATAGAACAAGAGGGTTTGTTAAAGACAGAGGAGAATCTGTCTCCTCTAAAGTGCTAATCCGTCGAAGTGCTATTTGGTCTAGTGTAGTTTGACTCAAAAAATACAGAACTATCAAGACTGGATCTCTTAAAGAACAAACTGCTTTTCCACTACACAAATATATTCCAGGATTTCCCTCTCCATTCTCTCTACCCAGTCCCAAAAGTTTTAACACATACATATAATACCATGAATGGCTTACCACAAGAATGCTACTTTAGGCACATCCTCAATTCTTTGTTGTTTTTTAACAACAAGAGGTTTAACAAAGTTTTGTAAATTAACTTGATTCCATTTTTTTTGAGATACAATGCTTCTGGCCTGGCTCACATGACCTATGAACCGAAGTAAATTTAGGCATGCACCAGGCATACTCTGGTCTCAGCAGGTTAAGGATTTTCTCACTGGGATGTTTTCTGAAACATATCTGAAGTTAGTTGTGGTATTGGACCTAAATGAAAGGAGAAAAAGACAAAAAGAACAGCAAAGCACACAGACTCCTTTTGGGAAAAGAAGCCGATTTTATTGAACCGAGAACCCATATTTAAAGCATGTTCCAATGCACGGAACAGAACTGTAGTTCATTGGTCCACTGGGACAAACATCCAGGAAAACATTTCCCAGGATGTGTCCCACGGAAAAACACCAAGTGTCTGTCCTTGTTGTGAATTCCTTCTTGTTTTTCCAACTTGTTTTTCACGGATTCCAACCTGGTTTTGACCACGTTATCACCTTGGGAACTTTCTCCTTATCACCCTGAGAACCGGGCAGAACTCAAACTTGTGAGAAATACTTCTCCTGGCTGGCTCGCCAGATGTCTCTCTGACCACAGTTATACTTATTCTTTGTATTTCATTGAGGTATTTATAAGTACAAGGCACACCTTGATAAGCTAAACTTTCTAAAACTCTGGGGGTTATTTTGCTTCAGATTTTTTTTTTAAATAATATATTTTATTTTAGTTGGTTTGAGGTCTGTTGCTCTTCTTCACAAAGATTTAATTCAAGCAAAACTCATCCCACTTTGTAATCTGTAGTTAGTTTGTGGTGATTTTCATGTTTACACATGAAATCTATACTTTGATGCTTCTAACTTTGAACAAGGTTATCAAATGTGCTGCTTAAACTACATGGAGGATGAACCTACTGAATCTAATGCTAAGGATGTTGTGCAGAACATCTGCAGAAGTACAAACAAGTTACATTTTATTTTATTATAGCTCTAGAATTTTCCAAACCTAAACAAATTAATTGCGTGGTCACGTGTCTTTTTCTCTTTTCCTGTTGGTGGAATACAGCTACAGATTCTGCAGTTTATACTTAAACCTCAGCTCTACATCAGGATGTGACAGCTCAAGTCTCAGTGACCACCACAGTTCAGAATACTTTTGTAAACCATGCCAGGACAGTTGTGAAGTAAAAAGACGAGGCTTTGTGTTACACCTTAAAAAAAAAAAAAAAACAAAAAAAAACTTAAAATATGTTTATATGTTTTTATAAATAACATGGTAATAGTGTGTAAATTTACAAATGGTGTTGAAAGAATGGAGTTAGAATCATGAGCCAAAAAGTTCACAAAACTCTGGGTAAATCAGAGCTCATACTATGACATCCTTGATTACTTCAGAAATAGAAACGTTATCTAACCCCCTATAATATAGACAACTCTGGACCCCAAGTAAAGCCACTCATAGTTAAACTACATTCCTAAGTTCTCCATAACTCTTTTGTTACTTACACTATGGGACTAAGTTGTTTTCTGGAAAATAAACAGGCCTCTTTCATAGAAACACAAAATATCCCGAGTTGGAAGGCACTCACAGCTCTGGTCCCTACATAGGACAGCTACAAGTATCACACCATCTGGCCACACATGAATAATGGTTTTCTTGAAATTAATTCCTTTTCTGATTTTTCTTGCCTTATGGTGCTCTGACACCTACCAAAAACTTTCCAACTGTTAGATGGCCAACACTCAGAAGCTTTTCCTTTGCTATTTGAAATTTGGTCAAACATTTTGTTGGAAAGAAATTACAAAAACATGTTCTAACATTGATAAATTTTGTGCTTTAGATGTAAAAGATTTTTTTATATTGAATTAAAATATTTCACCTATCCTTGGACTGCACACAGTGATACTGTAAGTAGCTGGCTTTTCCTTCATTACTTTCTGGCAGTGTTCTTGCCTGACACAAACAGGAGAAAGTGGAGAAAAGCTTTTTTCATCAAAGGCTATATACTGCTTCATAAAAATATTTTGCCATTAAAAATTGTAAACAAATATCTTGAAGACATCTAACATTTAATTTTCAGAAGAGGGATTTAAGAATCATACAGAATCAAAGACATACTAAAAATACTCTGAAGACCACATAAAAGACATTTATGAGATTGGAGAGAGGAAAGAAACACACCCCCAGGTCACAGTTTCTGAACAGAACAAGAGACCATCTAATGGTGTCTAAGATGCAGGAATAATTTGGTTATTATTAAGTCTAGAAGGGTAAGAGTGCTCTCTAGATGATCACACAGTATTTGTAAATGCCATTAGTAATATAAAAAAATACTGAGAACAGTTTTCGAAACGTATTATGTTCAAGTATTTGAATTAAGCATAACTATGCACAGAGAAAGACCTTCTAGTGCAAGGAATGTTATCCTGAAACTGAAATCTTATGTGGTGACTTGGTATACAAAACTGGCAGAAAGGAAGAGTGCCAGCTCTTTCACTTTCAAGTCTGTGTAGACAGCAATTATTTATACTTTGGAACTTCAATTCTTTTCAGTTTGTACAGGATTTGATTTGTCAGCAAAACAGCCATTTAAATTGTCTTCTTAATGGTCATCTGCTTCAGCAGTTAGGCAAGCAGATACACTTGGTTTGAAAACTCTGTCCAAACTGTTTAATGAGTTTAATTAATCTAAACCTCTGAGGACTGTTCTCTCCCTAGAGTTAGTTGTCTTTAATTCTATGTTACTTGATCAATTGTAGTAAAATGCTCCAGGAAATCTGAGGACTGGGTCTGATCCCTCTATGACCCACAGAACTAGAACAGATCAATTATGTAATACTTCACTTGGGTTTTCTGTCCACAGCAAAAGCAGATGAAATGCTATTGCTCTAATTTAGGTTTCATTTTGTTCCCTTTTAAAATTATATACTTTGGAAACATGTTTGTCCAAATCTTCTTACCTGTAACAATTAAGCTAACTTTATTTTATATAGCAGAAATATTTCACTCATATATTCAATTTCCTTTTTTTTCAGATGATAATGCCTAAATTCTAAACTGACAGAGTCCTATTATATTCTTTACAACAAATCGTCTCTAATGATGAGGTGAAAAAGCAACAGCCTGTTACACTTTTGAAAGCTCCATAAAATTGAGTATTCTAGTATTTACAGTACTGAGATAAAACATGCTGTCAAATGTTGTCAGTGAAACTTTTTCAGAGTTTTTATGTCTTCTGACACAAAGTCAAAGAAGCTTTTCTTTTGGAGTCTTCTCCTTTATGGATTGGATTAGATAATTTTTGTTAGAAAAGACAAAACCTGCTAGCTGACAGCCTTAATTTTTTTATGCAAAATTTTTCCAAAAGCTTAAGTCTTCTATTAAGATACAGACTTCTGTAACCGGTCTGGATACAGCAGCTATCATTTCAGGTACCTGTGTAGCCTAGACACTTCATACCCTCTTATAATTTATCTAACTAGCTGATATTTTCACATATAAAGTAGCATATGGCTAAAAGTTTGCTCAGTCATTTACTTGCTGTTAATATGAGCAGTAAAGTTCACTCACTACGTTTGCCAACACTCCTTTGTGCTTGTCCTTTTCCGGCAAAAGTCCAACACAAAGTGCCATGATATTATCTGGCAGACAAAGGTTAGACTGAAAAAAAGAAAATGTAAATTCTCTTCTGCTTAAAGGTTTCATCAACTTCAGAATTGGCAGCTCCAAAAGCACACATACCAGTCTAAATAGATCTGGCACTAGCAAAAAACATTTCTAAAACAGTACATTGATAAAATATTGTCACATATACAAATTGGCTCCTTTGAGACACTTTGCTTCTAGGCATATTCAGAGTTATCAACTAATCCAAGATTGCATGAGTGTCCTGAATCTCAGAAGAAACACCTCTTTAACTAAACATATCAGAATATGTGCTGCTTCTATTTAAGTATGTTCCCTTTACTGGGATGTTACCTTTGCCTTTCTTTCCTTTTTTGTTTTTTTTTTGTTTTGTTTTGTTTTTTTTTTTCTTTTCTTTTAATTAATCAATTACAAGAATCATATGTTTTTTTTGAGTTAAATTTATCCCTTAACATGACAATGAGGTAATAGCTCTTGCTTGGGTAGCCAAGTTGGCCCATTATGCATCTCTCTCCCCAGCAAGAATGTCTATATTCTCTTGACCTTTGAAACACAGGTATAACATATGAGAGCAGTGATTTATCTGTGAAAATCATTTGTGTAGTTGGAGGAGAGTTAATAAAGATTTCCTGCTTCTGTTTCTGAGGGAACACTGCCAAACAGCAGGAAAGTTGAAAATTCAGCTTTTAAGTCAAACAAACGCAGACACACTAGGCCAGGATGGCCTAAAAGCTGGAAGGAAAGAGAGCAGGAACAGCTGATCCCAACTGACTGAAGGGATGCTCCATGACATAGCATCATGCTCAGTAATGAAAACTGAAGGAAGGGTTTTTGGGGTGTAGCTATTACTCAAAGACTGCCTGGGTATAAGCACACTACTTGTGGAAGATGGTGAGTGATTGTCTTTGCACCATTATTTTTCCTTCTTCATTATTTCCTTCACTTGGCAAATTGTCTTTATCTCAACAGACAAGTTTTCTCACTTTCACTCTTACTATTCTCTCCCCCAGATCATGGTTGGGGTAGAGGAACATGGGAGTGGCCAGGGCCAACCAACAACCCGCTTCCATTATACAGAACACTAACACTTTATAGGGAGTGAAGATGTGACTGGGAACACACCCAAAATGAAATAAACAAACCAAAGCTGTGCATTCTTTAGAAATTAAAAAAACCCTAAAATGTAATTTTTGGATCAGTGTCAATTAAAGCCAAGGGTTTTTCTATAAAAGTTCAGAGAAAGTCCAAGATAGAAGTAAATATTCTTTTACTTAAAAATAGAAAATTAGGTGAACTTAAAATTTTGGACATTATCTATGTCCCAATTAGATGAATATGCCAAAGCAGATACTAGAACATGGGTAATCAGTGTTGCAGCAAGTTAACTTTGCTAGTAATGAAGACCCTTAGTGAATCTGCTTTCCAGTATCACACAAAATCTCATCAAGAAAAGTATATAGCTGCTTCATAATGCAAATACTGTTTATATCTCCTTTTTTCAATAAGAGAAAATAACAAAGCTGAAGCCAAATTATCCACAATGATCCATTTCATCAACACGGCTAGACTTTGTTACTGATCGTGAGACTGAGAGAATTGTGAGGATGGACACTTCAATAAAAATACTGCTGATTCAAAGGAACAAAAAGAAGAATTCTGTACCTAAGCTCCTTGTATATACAAAGTATGAAAGTAAATTAAGGGAAAGATTTAATCGAAATTACAACTGTTTATATGTAATATGGAAGCATTAAACATCTTCTGTGTGCTCTCTATTAAAAAAAAAAAGTAAAAAAGAAAAAAAAAAGCTGAGGAAATAGAGAAACTACCTTGATTAGAAATACTCGTTATCATTTGTTCACATCACAAATCAGCTTCCAGGAACAGTTATACTATTTTTCAAAGCAAATAATTAATTTCATTTCTGAAAACTGTTTGCTGAGTGAATGCTCCACGCTAATAGCTAATACATTTGAGTACATGCTTTACTTGCATATTTCCAAGATACTTTATCAATCAATGTGCTTTGAAGTAATGCTACATTTACTATGGAATTACATGTATGACAAGATGCAATGGCTGGCTACAAAGTACTTTCAAAACCCACCTAAAATGACAGATATTTTGGTTCTCAAACTAATACAAAACCAAAGATCATATTGTTTGCAAATGAGAAACCAGACTTCCAGTTAACTGAAGCACTTGAAAGACTGTAAGTTTTTGAAAAAAAAAAATCAAAATCCAAAACAAACCGAAACATTCTAGAGATAATCTGTCCCAATTTCTTAGGTGTTGGATTACAGAACAAAGAACAGGGAAATGTATTTCAAATATGCAGAAAAATAGTTAATAGTTCAAACTGATTGTGAAGAGCTGACAGAAAATGCCATACACATGCTCGTCATGAACTGCACAGAAGCGTGAATATTTTAATGAATAACCAGAAAATATGAGATAAGTAACATTAAAAAAGAACATAAGAAAATAATGAAATTACTATAGAAAACCAAAATAATGCGATTTCTACAGCTCTTTGTAAAAATCAAAACTCTTTAAACAGCTGATAGAGATTAAACAGTTGGGTTTTTTCAATGGAAAAGAACACAGTATAAGGCTCGTTCTCCAGAATTAATGCAGCTGAATGCAATCAGATTGCTAAAGAAACTATAAAATATATTATTTCATTATTTAAAATGTAAAAAAAAAAATGCCTTCCTTATTCATCTGTGATTCCAAAAAAGGAAAGAAGTATGTCACCAACTAATAGCGAAAGAACGTGTTTCACGTTCTGGTCCTGTCACTGGGGACCACTAAAAAGAGCCTGTCTTTGTCCTCTAATGCACCCTCTCTGCAGGTATTAATATGTATTGGTATGATCCCCCTGAGCCTTCTCCAGGCTAAATAGTCTCAGCTCTCTCAGCCTTTTCTCATGCAAGGGATGCTCAAGCTCCTTCATTATCTTAGTGGCCCTTTGTTGGATTCTCCCCAGTATGTCCATGATCTTGTACTGGGGAGCCCAGAACTGGGTAGAGTACTCCAGATGTGGCCTCACCAGTGCTGAAAAGATTGCAAGGATCACTTCTGCTGACAGCATTCCTCCTAATGTAGCTCAGAGTATCATCAGCCACCTGTGCAGCTAAGGGCAAATTGCTGACATTTGTTCAGCTTGGTGTCCACTGAGCCCAGGCCTCAGGAAAGCTGTTTTCCAGCCAGTCAGCATGTTATGGTACAAGGTGCTACTCCTCAAGTACCAGGAATTCCAATTTTTGAACTATACGAGGCTCTTGTTGGCCTTTTTCTGCAACCTGCTGAATGGCAGCAAAACCTGCTGGTTTGTGAGTCGCTCCTCAGTTTTGTACAACCAGGAAACTTGCTGAGGGCACACTGACCCAACATGCTAATTATAACTGAAGATGGTAAATGGGACCGGAACCTGTATTGAGCCTAATGTACACCATTGCGGAATTTCTGCCACCCCTTGCTGCCCTCTGGTCCCAGTCATTTAAGCAGCTTAAAATCCACCTCAGTATCTGCTCATCCAGCTCATACTTCTTCAGCTTCTCTAGGAGAAGTTCAGCTTCTCTATGAGGATCTTCTGGGATAAGTGCCAATAGTCTTCTCACTGTCAAGGCAGACAGTGGCCTTGAGCTTAAGAGGAAACACTGGTTTCCTCTTACCTACCAAGCCTGACACTTCCTGCTAGAAAATTATCAGTTGCTCAAGCCAGACTTCCTTTTGGTGAACCCATGCTGATTGCATCTGGGCACCTTTTGTTTGTACACATGCCTGGAAATGGTACCCCAGAGTAGCTGATCCATCACTTTCCTAAGGACTGACTTGAGATCTGAGCAGCCTATTCCTAGTCCTCCTTTCTGGCCTTCCTGAGCACAGGATTGCAATCTTAAGACACCTTTCCCAGTACCATGATTATTGAAAAACTATTAGGAGTAGCCTATCAACAACATCAGCTAGCTCCCTCTGCACTTGTGCCTACAGCAGGGCTCTACAATTTGAATAACTATTTTCTAACCTAACTGTCTTCCACTGTGGGAATGTCTTCCTCACTCAAGACTTTCCATCTAATCTCTGGGGCCTGCTCAGTAGTAAATACTGAGATAAAGAAGGCATAGAGTACCTTAATGTCTTCTATGCTCTCTCACCAGGGGCCCTTCACTATTCAGTAGCAACCTCACATTGCCACTAGCTTTCCTTTTATTTTTTGTGTATTTCTTGTAAGTCTTTCTAGTGCAAGCTGTCCCTGCCTGTGCCAGGCTACCTGGCTTCCTGGCTTCCACTACTTGCACACTTCCTGTTTACACTAGAGTTTTGCCACAAAATTGTTGTTCCTCCATGCAGGCCCATTTGATCTATCTAAAAATGAGATCAGCTTCAAGTTTTGACCATAGAACTCTTACATGAATGTTTCATGAATGTTTGCATTAATTTATTTCTTCCTAATGAACTTCTAAAACAATGCAGGTAAACATTGCACTTGACATTTTTCAAACTCATCCTGTTCTTTTTCAGGAAAGATAGCGCAAATATCAGTTTATCACCAGGTCTTAAAACTTTAATCTTCTATCTACTACATGACATGTTAAAATACATTTGTCTTCTTGATAAAAGCACGTTGTTTTGTTTTGTTTTGCTTTTCATCTTGGTAACATGTGGTAACAGGACATTTTCTTCCTGATTTTTACTCCTAAACTCTTAAGTTTTTAAAACATGGCTGAGAAGTTGATCAGTTCTCCACCAAGATAGGCTACTTTACTCATTTTTGAGCAATTTACAGAAAAAAATACTTAAGATGTGCTTGCCATCTTCCATCTTGTTCAAAACAAAGATGCCTAACACCTTATTTACAGCTTATTAGCACGATCATCTTCCGTCTGTGAATGTCTAGGAGCTTTACTAAAACATATGTTCACAACATATCATAATTTAGGTAACTAACTAGACATGGGACTCAAAATTCACCAGGTCGTCTATCTATTAATATGCAATAGTTATAGTCTATAAAGTTTAAGGTTTACCTTTACCAAGGATAAACAAAAACTAATTAGTTTCCAAACTTTTCTACACATTTATTTATAGTATGGAGGAAAAGCTAAACTATTCCTTTCCACTTGAGCAACTGCCATACTTAGACCTACTATATATTAATAGATCTACTGCCCCATTAAAATGTACTACTGGACTGTGTCCTATTTCTGGCCAGGACAGTAACAGTTAATTTTTTCAGTAGTCATGACAGGGCATGGCTAGGCCTCCGAGTTTGTTGTATCACCTAAGGTCATTTTCCAGTCTGTAAATTTTTTGGTCTGTAACTCTAAACGTGATGTGGATGGCACCAAGGAGATCTGGCAGTTGTAGAAATAAGAACATTCTTTACTGAACATACACAAGAAATTCAAAATTCTCAAAGGCTGTTACAGCAGGCCTGAACAAAGAAAAATAGGTGAAAAGATGGGGAAAATCATCCTCCCCTGTTCCCCTTCCAGATGGGATGCAATTATGAATAGACTCCCAGAGGCAGTGCTGGAGGTGAGGGCAAGAGAGTAGCAACTGGAGGAGTGTCCAGCACATCTGGAACTGGCTGCCACAGAGGTGGAAACACAGTCCCACTATTTGCCATGACTGATCCAGACTGGATCAGCACTGGAACAGGGTGAGACTCCAGCACACTTGCAGTACATTGATGACATCATCATGTGAGGCAACACTGCAAGAAAGCTTTTCAGAAAGGGGAGAAGATAATCCAACTACTCCTGAAGGCCAGCTAAGGGACCTGCCCAGGAAACTAAGTTTTTAGGAGTCAAAGGGTAAGATGGACATCATCACATTCCAATGGTCAACAAAACAGCAGCTATGTTCCCACCAACCAGCAAGAAGGAAACACAGCTTTCTTAGGTGCTCTGGGTTTTTGGAGGAAGTATATTGCACATTAGACTGTAAACTCTCCCTCTATCATGCAGCATGGAAGAAGAATGATTTCAAGTGGGGACCTGAAAACAAGAATATTTTTTACTAATTAAACAGCAGATTGTTCGCGCAGTACCTCTTGGGCCACTCAGTAAAGGACAAGATGTGAAAAATGTTTTCTATATGGCAGCCAGGGAGAATGGTCCTTCCTGGAGTCTGGCAAAAAAGAGGCTCAAAAACGACTGCTAGGGTACTGGAGTTGGAGATGCAAAGGATCTCTGGCCTGCTACGCCCCAACTGAAAGAGCGATGATGGCAGTTTATGAAAGGGTCTGAGCTGCTTCAGAAGTGATATGCACTGAAGCACAGCTTCTTCTGTCACCCTGATCATTGGTGCTGGGCTGGATGTTCAAAAGGAACTTCCCTTGCACATATCACACCACTGATGTTACTAAGTGGGTTGCACTGATCACACACCTGACTCAAACAGGAAATCACAATTGCCCAGGGTTTTTGAAAATCATCATGATCTGGCCTAAAGGCAAAAACTTTGGACTATCGTTAAAGTAGGTTGAGGAGGAATAAAAGGTGTCATATGCTGAGGAGGCTCCACCATATAATGAGCCACCTGCAAATGAAAAGTAACATGGTCTTGCCACTGGCTCATTCTGTCTGCACTCTAGGAATAAATTGAATATGTGAAAGCTGCTGTATGGATTCCTATGCAATGAGTTGCAGAAATTATTAAGGGACAAGGTGGATGAACTCAGGTTGCAGCTGAAAGCTGTTCAGCTGGATTTAGATATTGCTGAACAAGAGAAATAGCCAATACTTCACCTCTACGCTGACTTGTGGATGCTCTGTGGAGGTGGCTGAAATGATGGAAAAATTGTCAGGGCAGAGAAAAATCCATCTGGGCAGCTGAACTGTGATGAGACATCACTATCTGGGGTAGAAAAGTTGGCTGCAAAAGTAGATTATGTAGATGCACATGCACCTAGGCGTGGTGCTACTGAAGAGTATTGCAACAACAGACAGGTGCATCAAGCTGCCAAGATCAAACTAAGTTAGATCTGGACTGAAAACACTAAGGTGAATTATTTCTGCCTTAGTGGGTCCATGATGCCTCAGGTCATCAGGGAAGAGACGCAGCATACAGACAGGCTTGTGATTGAGGGGTGGACTTAACCATGGCCACTACCTGCCAGGTTATCCATACCTGTGAAATATGAACTACAATCAAGCAGGCCAAGAGGCTAAAACCCCTGTGTATGGATGACAACACTTGAAAAATAAATACGGGGAGACCTGGAAGAATGATTACATCACACTCACACAAACATGCCACGGCAAGCATTACCTGCTTACAATGGTGGAGACAACCACTGAGTGGCTGGAGATGTGCTCTGTGCCTCCTGCCACCATCTAGGACTCCATCCTGGGCCTTGAAAAGCAAGTCCTGTTGGGAAATGGCAGCCCAGAAGGAACCGAGTTGGACAATGGGACTCATTTCAAAACTAACCTAGGGACACCTAGGCCAGAGTGCACAGTATTGAGTGG
>VXBI01013620.1:35731-51137 GCA_013397375.1 Toxostoma redivivum
CATGGATCCCCACTGGCTGTGGATGGATCTCTGCATCCCCCCTGGAGATCCCCATGGGCTGCCTGGCACAGCTGCTTCACCATGGTCTCACCACAGCCTGCAGAAGAATCTCGGCTCCAGCTCCTGGAGCACCGTCTCCCCTCTTTCTGCTGACCTTGGTGTTGTCACAATATCATCTCCTCTTCTTCTCTAACTGAAATTAACAGTGTCCCACTTTGTTTTGATTTTCTTCCTTAATACGCCATCACAGAGGCATTACCAGCCTCTCTCCTTGGCTCAGCTTTGGCCAGCACATATCCATCTTCAGAGCCATCAGGGCTCGGCTCTGCCAGACATGGTGGAAGCTTTCAGCAGCTTCTCACAGAAGCCACCTCCATGGCCCCCTCCACTACTAAAAACCAGGTCGTGTAAAACCAACACACTGGGTGTATCACATTCCCTGTTATGTAGAAGCCTCTTAGAAAGATTAGCACCACAATGGTCTGTTGAAAACCACGCTGAAAGCAATGGGTGGGGAAACCTTCAAACACTGAGATCTAAATTTAACACTAGAGCTGAGATGGTCTTGCCCAGACAAAATCTCTATGTACTATAGAAGGGGATAAAGTTCTTGTGGTGCATGTGGGAAGTGTGTTAGGCAAGACTAGATTAATCCAGTTAAGGCAAACCCATCTGCATTTTTGCTAAAGGACCTGAGTGCACTTAGATGGTAATGCAGAAGGATGGGGAAGCACAACATGTACCTCAAGGGGATTTGATTTATGTGTGAGAACAGTCTGCAATGTTGAATTGCATGTTATTTGTTACTGAATGAGACTGCCACTGCATGCCATAACTACCATGGACAATGAGGATGGACTGCTCCAGGCACACCTGGCAGGAAACCTGCCTGATGCAGCTCTCAACCACTCAACAGTAAACCAGCCCTCCTGCCCTGGAAGACATCTAGGATGGATAAAACCCACAGTCACAGACTAAATTAACTCAACAGAAACCTTGGAGGGACAAGCATTGACTATGGAAATTATTTCTCTATTTGCTTGTATGTATGTAATAAATATATAACATACATAATATATGTAATACATATAATATGTATATCACTGGAAACTGTAGGATTTGGGCATGATGTAGATAGTATGGAATGCAGGCCATTTCCTCTTGTCCTCTCACTGCAGGCATGGTAGATGAAACCACCCACTACAAACATGTTTCAGGTATTTGTAGTTAACAGTTAGGTCCCCCCTGAGCCTCCTCTTCTTGAGACTAAACAAATCTAGTTCCCTTCAGGTGTTCCTCAAAAGGTATGTTTTTAGACCTTTCACAAGCCTTGTTGCCCTTTGCTGGACATGTTCCAGCACCTCAGTGTCCCTTTTACTGAACGCAGTACTCAAGGTTCAGCCTCACCAATGCCAAGTCCAGGGGGACAATCACTCTCACAGCCCCCAGTCCTGCTGGCTACACTATTCTTGATAAAGGCCAAGATGTCATTTACCTTAAATCACAACTGGCCTATAAGCACATGGAACTTTGCCTAAGACACACCAGTCTGAACTTTTACCTTCAATTTGTTGTCATCAGAGTTGTTACAGATTATTATTTTTAAGGCATGAAAAAGAATCTTTGCAGAACAAAAAATGCCACATCTAAGAAGGCAACAGATCTCTTGCCGAGATTCATATGTTAAATTGAGACTGTGTGCATAGTAACACAGGAAACTGATGAAAAATTATTTACTGCTTCTTAATGAAGATTTTTGATGTCAAGTAACACCCAATTTTTAAAGAGACTGATTATTTTTAATTCACTGTTTTAAAAATAAACTAGCTGAATACTTACATGTTAGAATAAAAAGTATAGTATTTTTTCTCACTTCTTTATAATATGAGAAAATGTAACTTCTAGAAACCAGCTATAAACAAGTGGAAGTCTGAACACTGAAAATGTAATTTAATGCTTTGACTTCAAACTATCTATTTGCTCACAGAAAAACTAAGAGAGTATTCCTACTTCTACTGCTCTCACTTCATTACTCTGTGGAATCTTCTGCCACATTTGTATGAATGAGAGCTGACAACAGTTGAACTCTTTTACCAGGACTACAAGTCCAGATATATTTTAAAACAAATACGCTAAAAAAAAAACCTCTCAATCATTACTATCAATTAGTTGTTACATATCCAGTATGATTAATCTGCTAAAAATATCCCATTTAGTTTCTTTTTACAAAAACAACACATTTCCAAACTGAACTTAATAGAAATATAAAAAAAATCAGTGCACACTTCTTAAATAACTTACAATAACTTGATCCCTGTAAGGTTTGGTATAATACTGATTCAAAACAAATCCTAAAGTACTCTTGTATAAAACATATCTTTGCTGCAGTAATTAAGCATAATGATCTATCACCTTTTTCAGTATGCGGTAAAGCTGCATCCCATAAATTAAGTGAAACTTTAATACAAAAGTCTAGGAGCCAGAACTTTTCAGACAGTAGTGCAGAAGAGAGCAGTTCATGTATAACCTGAATCCTGAAGAATGTGAAAATAAAGATGTTCACTGAGTCTCTGATAAACAGCATGGGAGAAAACTGAGTTCCCTATTTATCCTCTTGAGTAATAATGTAAGAGATCAAAATCTCATTCCTGAGAATAATCACATTATTATCATAACTGTGTCACTGGAAAAAGCATCTATATTTTATGTTCTCTGTTATATGTATCTGTGCTTTCTTGACACAGTTGGTGATTTTCTTGTGTCTGTATATTGCTCAGGAAATAAATACACATCTTAAATGCTGTGTCTTGTAATGATATTAAAATATAATTAATGTTAAAGACCAACAAAATATAACTACTGTGATAAAAGTACAATTATTATAAATAAAGAGTCTGCTAATCACATTATGAAGTCTTAAAAAACTTCTTCAGGTCTTACTCAGAAGCCCAAAACTACTTAAAACATTCAGACTCACAAAGTCATTCCCAAAATTCAATACTGAAGGATGTTTTATGACATCATATTATTAAAGTAACATAGTGGAGGAAAAAATAACTTAGAGCATGTCTGTATCATTGGATTTCTCCAAGACCACACACAGCTGGTCAAAAATATCAATGACAGGGTGCTAAGAAATCTCTAACCCTCATGTTTCTTTTGCCTCCATTTTAGATTTCAAAGAGCTACTTATTAGCACTTTGTTTCTGTAACTTTAACTAGCTGTCCTGGTTTACAATTCAAAATGTATTCTATCACCATCTGTTGAAACAAGAGAAGGGCTGATCCTTATCTCTATGGGAGATACCTTCTGTTAATGGGCCATTAAGCCCCACTGCCGGATTGATAAAAATTACATCATCCCATTGGGAGATGATCCAGTCACGGGGAGGAGCCATGCCTTTCCTACCTAAATAAAAACCGAGATTTAGAACACCAAAGCAGCCTTTTCCCCTGGATTCCAGAGGAGAAAACCAGGCTTTTCCACATCATCGCTGGACCTTCGGAGGAAAACTGCACCTTCTTCAGGAGCACTGCTTCAACAGAACATCTGTCATCCAGGAGGACTGCAGCCACCATTTAATCAGGACTGCAGCAACACCCTGATTGCCAGGGTGTCAGGTTGTATTCTGACTCTGTCAGTGGTCTTATTTTGTATTATTGCAGGTATTCTATTTTTTTTCCTATTAAAATTGTATTACTGACTTGAAGTCTCACTGGTTTTGCTTTTTCAAACCAGTACACTAGCATAAGAAACATCAAAAACTGCACCACAGATAAATTATCCTAAAGTATAAAAAATTTATTTCCCCACTGCTAGAAAGGTACAGGTGCATTTATTGATTTCTAGCCACGTACTGTGTTATATAATAACAGTAACTTAAATAATAATTAGAAGACTGAATGAGAATCTGCATGTACTAATATATACATATTTACAGCTGCAGGGAGACAGTAAAGGAAGACAATTTTTTTTCCTTTAAATTCAACTAGCTACAGCAGATGTCAGGGATACGGTATGACTCTTGAAAAGCCTAAAATGCTCCCATAAATCCTCCTATAGCTACTACAGAGATTGCCACTAAATATCAAGGAACAGAAAACAACAGGACTCCTTTGGAATTAAAAATTAAAAAACTCCAACACAACAAAACAGTCCTCTTGTATCAAATTATACTAAAAGATACAAAGGATGAGAATCTAACTGAATCTTCTTTCCTCTGAGCAACACATTCTAATCTCAGTCAAATTCATTTACATACATCTGGCAAAAAGTTCAAATAATCTATAATGCCCATAACTGTGTCTAGTACTTCAGCACATGCTTTTATGGTTACCTGAAATGTAAGTTGTTGGAGGCTGCTCAGTAGTGTAGCTAAATACTAGACTAACTTTTTGGAGGAAAAGACTAATTGTGAGGGCATCTGGTCAAAGGCCCACAGTAAATTTAACCTATCATAAGGTTTCACAATATTCTGCTACATGGATATCATAACGACCCTTTTATAAATGACATTTACTGCCTAGATAATAGCTTTGAACAATTCACGTGCCCTTTGTCCATGAGTACCTCTTATGGGTCATAATCTAAGCCTTAGAAAAGTTTTAATTATTGAATATTTATATATGGAAACACAAAACCTGCTTTGCCATTGACCTCCTACTACTACCAATCAAACTGTGAAATTTACTAAAATTATAGTTCCTTGATACTTCAGATAGGAATCAGAATTTTACTAGCAAGTACTCTATGCATGCTAAGTCAAATAAACTTCTAGAAAAAGGACACAAGTAAGTTCCTAGCTTTCAAAAAACAAAGATATCACTCACGACTCACCCATACCAACCTCAAGATCACATTACACACTATTAGATATATGATAATATTATACTGGGACTAATACTGGGAATCACATATTAGATCAAGAGTACAAGCTCAAACAGGTAGTTCTAAGTCCTCTTGAAATACATTTTGCAAGAGCTTCAGTATATTTTCACAAAATTTACAGAACTATTTTTATTAGCCTTACACTGGCATGTTTTGCACACACTTAACTAACACTCTCTCTATGTGGCCTTCATACATTACAACTATTTATGACTTTATTCCTGGACAGAATTGCTACTGAAGCAGAAAAAGATTGAAAGGAAAGTTAACAGAAGTACCTAGAACCTAATCTAGGAGTAACTTTGCGCCTTTTTTTTTTTCTTATCTTAGTTTTTTTTTAATTTCCTTTTGCAGAAAATAATATCCAGGTTATTTTATAACATGGCTCAGAAAGAAAATAAAAACTTTTCTGGGAGTGTTCTTGCATCTTAGAAGGCAAAACCTCAGACACTTGGTAGAACTTATGCAACTTTTGTTAAAATAAAAGAATCCATACTACAACGTACAGTTCCCAAGCAACAGCTTGTATCTACATGTCTCATCTACTTCAAAAGCACCTCTATTTGAATTGTATCTCCACTTTAAAGATGAAAAAACTGAAACATAATGAAAAAATGTTCCAGAATTTTTCAACAGATCTGTTTCCCATATCTGCAACTATCAGAAGAGATCAATCACATAAAAACACTGGTTTATATGTATATAGCCAGCCAATTTTTCATATACAGCCTCTCTCACACCTGTATGAATATTAGTTTAATATATATTTCTTTCAACAACAATGCTTCAAGCATTGCAATGATGCTACATAGACTAACATAGAAACATATTTAGTATTTTTTTTAAATGTCTGTGTTCTAATAAGGAGAAAACAGAATCAGTATTCTCAAGTTCTAGGCCTGATTGCCACTAAACCTTTTTTAAATTGAGGAACAGGTCAATGAAAATCATGCATTTACAAGTCTAGCCTCCTAGGTAGGTACACAGATTAAATCATATAAGCATCAGAAAGTTACGGACAGCAATAAGAGGCAAAATCTAAGAATGTCTGCATGCTCAAGAAACTTTAAGCAGCAGGATTACAAATATAGCAACTATGCTTCGCAGGATTGTGATTTCTGAGGAAAAATTTAACCCTGCAGCAAAAATCAAGAGGTGTAAAACACAAGAATCCTCAGAAAAGCCTCAGAGGCCACAATTCTGCTGCTTCAGCAACTGTGAAAATCAATGCAACTTTTTTGTTCAGTTTTTGGTTTAGTAAGCATCTTCTTATTTGCTTCTGCAAGTAAGACAAATTGATTGCAATTCTTCATCATTCATTTTTTGTTTTTAATAAACAAAATACTGAATGACTGGTTAAGACCTAAAAGCTTGGCTGTTTTAATATCCTCTCTGTTGCTGTACTTGGAACTTTTATCCATGCACAATAACTGTATTGCATATATACGTAAAAACCAGCCACACCATGTGCGGAGGTACACTGAAAAAGAAGCAGGTAAAAATATAACTTTGCAACAAACTTCGAAACACAAACATACTTTTACTGCTACTGAGCTGAACTTTCACTCTGTGTAGAGCACTGCATACTGTCTCGGGTGTTTGGAATTTGTCCTAGGAAATTCTGAGTATCAGCATTCCCACCTCCACAAGTAGTCTGAGGTCACTTCTAGTAAGGAGAACTTAAGACCCATTGAAAAGAACCAGCAACAAAAGCACTACAGGGTGTCTGCACACAACACGTAAGAAATTAGAGTTATTTGGTTTGTTTTCTCATGAAAACTTCAGAATTATGAAGTATTACAACCTAAAGGTTAGTAATATTTATTAATACAGTTTTTAAGAATTTAAGCATCTTCGCCTGAAGGATCTCTTTACAAATTACACAGAAGATATGACTTAAATTTCAAAAGCCCAAACAATTAACAAGTAGAGTAATATTTTTAGGTACCTATGATACATTTCTCATCACTGTATTCATTTTTAGAAGTATCCACTCAATATACTTTATTGAGAACACTGCATTAAACTAGTCCGATTAGGGCATAGTGAACTGAATCTGAATGAGATCCACTTAAAATAATAGGCCTAAAATTGCACAGAATAGAAGCTTTTTGCAAATTTATACATTCTCGTAATATCTAGTACAATATCCTTAGGCATGTTTAATCAGCACTTACAATGTTAATAAAAACAGCAATAATAATATAACATTAAATCCACTTTGGGCTTTTGGTAGGTTTATATAGCAGTTACATTTCAACAAAAGAGCAAAGCAAAATGATTGATTGTTCAATTATGGATCTGCCCTGCAATAGAAACATGGTGCACTGCAAAGGTATCAATTCCCGTAAAGGAAATGCAAAGTTTTTCTCTTGCATAGAGTGATCACCGCAACCAACAATAAACCTCATTTTAAATTGTGGTTGAATGAAAACCAGCAGGACAAGAGCAAAAGGACATCTAACAAAACTAATGTGAAAATAGTCAAGCAAAGCTCCTGGAAAAGTGCTACTGGAAAGATAATTGCCAAGATTTCTAGCCCTCCTTTGTCATAATTATGAGGAAAAAAACCTAGGATTCAGAACATGTACAAAAAATTCTTAAATACCACATGTAGTATAGACATAGTTTAGAAAATGTATTTTCAGGAGAACTGTAAGAGCATTGAAATTACAGGTTTTTCTTCTTTAAAAGTACAAACGATAGTATGTTTTCCAGAGCCCTAGCCTAGGCAGTTCAAAAAGCTTGACTGAACTCTCAGCCTGCATAGCAGAAAATATTACCATCTCCACAATGTAGTAGCTCTATGAAATGCCCATTTCTTATGTCTGTAAAATGGAATAATGATAGTCCAGACAGAGGTATCTTATTCTGAAGGAAAAAACCCAATATAAAAATACTATTGTGTACATTTAAAATTACCCAAAATTATGCTTGACAGAACTTCTGTAAAAATTAATTTTACTGGCTATGTGCCTAAGTCCTTCTTGAAGCAGAACAGGCTCATGTTGCCCAGTCCCAATCCACTAAGCCACACAGACCTAATCTAGCTCACAGAGAATTTACATTGTAAGATAGTCTGTCAGTTCATTCCCAGGAAAAAATTCTTATTTTCAATTTAACACTGTGGTCAGAGCAGATTTTAAAAGGTCTGGCTTTCGCTGTTACTTTAGATTCTAAGTCCAGAAGAGAAAAATCACAGTGCTTTCAGATACTTATCAGATAAATTATTGTAATTAATTTCACATATGCAATATTGCAAATATTTCCAATGATACAGAACTGGAAAGTTCTATACTACCCATGAATAAAGCTAGGTACAGTTAATCATCATGAGGCAAAATAAGGCCTTTATTCATAAGTTGAGAGTTTTATAAAGATTTGTGGTCTTTACAGACTCTGGTCCATGTCACAAACTTGTGATGAAACTCAGTTATACAAATTTAATTTCTGAAATTAATTTGGTTGAGAAAGGTCAGCATAGTTAAAGAAGTAAGACAAAATTACAATACAATGCAATAATACTTCAACGTGGCTTTTTTTTTAAATTAAGTCAATTAAGGGTTAGAGCTAAAAAAAACCCCAAACTTTGCATTTACTATCACATGGCACCTATCTATCTGAAACTTTACACCATGAAAGACATATGCAACTTGTCTGGGCAAAAGCAGCAAGTTGTCAGTAAAACTGTCAGAAAAGAAGAGCTTGTATTTGCTTCATGAGGTTTCTCTTTGGTGGAGCAGAGCTCCAAACTCTTTGAAGTTTTCAACTGTCTTAATACACAGACACAGCTTAGGAACCAAAAAAGCCCATGCAGTCTTATGCTTCATGCCTACTCAGCAACAGGAGAAGGAACATAAAATATGGGAACTCTCTGTCAAGAGAAATGAAGGCAAGAACAAAGTTATTTCCTTCACACTTTCCTTCAAGAACAGTATTAAACACTAAGTGCTGGTTTTTAGGAGTGTTTGCTTTTTTCCTGGAAGTCCTATACAGATGAGAACATTCTTCATGACTTTTATGACAGTAGACCAGGAGAAGGTCCTCTCCAACACTTCTGGATCTCATGGAACACACAAACAAAATGTCACTGTTGCATGGCAAGCACTTGCCACTGCTAGATATTAAATGTAACATAAAAATTTTAACAGCAGAAGTGTTTATGGAGGGTGTTGTAAGGTGGCCCACAGCAGTTCTGAAGTCAGACAACCACTTGATGATGCCATTTTTCCTGACCAAACTGGTTAAATCACATCACATAGCTCAAATAAAACTTCATCAAACTATATTCTGTTTCAGCATCAATCAACCCAAAATTCTAAAAAGCTGAGTAAAATTATGATAGTCATCAAATGCAGGATCACATATTTTTCCAGAGGACTTATTTCAGTTAGCCCATTAAAAAAAATGCACAATGAGACAGAAATGAGATTGTGTAGCCTGTTGCAAGACCATCTTAATTTCTTAGCCTTTATTTGATAACATAACTAGGGTTTTTTAGATTCTGGTATACTATACTGGATTTATCTCAAGCAGAATATATAAATACTCAAAATATCCCTCCAACATTAGCTGAGTTACTTTAAAAATATCTCTTTCTTTTCAGGCTATTCATGGGATCGCTGAATCATAGAATGAAGGGACCTTAGACATCATCTAGTCCCAACAACCCTATGAGGGGGAGCAATATCTTCCACTAGATCAGGCTGCTCAGAAACTTCATCTAACCTGGCCTCCAACATTTCCAGAGATGAGGCACAAGAATGAACAGCACAACTTGCTGTCCATGCTTCTTCTGATGCAGCCCAAGATACAGCTGGGGTTTCTGGGCTGCAAGTCTACATTGCCCAGTCACACTGAGCTTCTCAAGACCTTTTCCTCAGGTACGCTCTCAACGTGTCCATCCAGTCTGTATTTGTGCCTGGGATTGCCCCAACACAGGGGCACAACCTTGCACTTGGCCTTGCTGAACTCTGAGCTTTGCATGGGCCCACCTCTCAAACCAGTCAAGAACTCCAAATGGCATCCCTGCCCTCTGGCATGTTGTCAGAAAACTTGTTTAGGATGCACTCAATTCCACAACTCATGTCACCACCAGTGATGTTAAACAGTGCCAATTCCTATATAACCCCTGAGGAACCCCAGCCTTCACTGGTCTCCAATCAAGCCATTATGTCATTGACTGTAACTCTTGAATGCAACCACATAGCCAATTCCTTACTCACTGACTGGTACATGCATCAAATCTGTCTTTCTAATTTAGAGACAATGATTTAGTGCAGCAGTGTCAAATGAATTGCAAAGTTCCAGGCAGCTGATGTCAGCAGTTGATGTTGCTCTTTCCTTATCCACCAGTGCTGTAATCCTCCATAGCAGGCCTGCAAATTTGTCAGGCACAATTTGCCTGACAAAAAGCATAGTCTTGTTAGCTGTCATCCATCTCCTCCTTATTTTCCATACTCCTTAACATAGTTTCCAGGACGATATGCTCCATGATCTTGTTGGGCACAGAGGTGAGTCTGAGAAGCCTGTAGCTCTCCATTTCTTCCTTTTTTCCCTTTTACAAATAGGCAATTGTTCCTCCTTTTTCAGTCAGTAAGAACTCTGCTGGACCACCATGACTTCTGAAATATGATGCACAGAGGCTTAGCCACTGCCTCAGCTAATTTCCTCAATGCAGATACATCTAATCTGGTTCCACAGCATCTGATTTTCTCCTACATCACGCAGTTCTTCATGCTCCCAGTCCTGGACTTTGACTGTGACTTGGGTGGTGTAGCTGGAGCACTTTCAAAACAATTTGTTGAGTACCTCAGCCTTCTCCATCTGCAAGCTAACCACATCTCCTGTTTGATTCTTTTCTTCTGAAAAAGGCCTATATTTTCTGTAGTCTTACTTCTATCACTGACATACACATAGAAGCTTTTCTTGTTGCTCTTTACATCCCTAGGTAGATTTACTATCAGTGCTTTAGCTTTCCTACCCTGATGCTTGGCTGCTTGGAAAACTTATCTGTATTCCCCCCAAGATGCCTGTCCTTGCTGCTACCCTCTATATGGTTCCTGTTTGTGTTTGTCTAGGAGCTCCTTCTTTATTGATGCAGGCTTCCTGGAATTTTTGCTTGACTGTCTCTTTGTTGGTATGCTGAGCTTGTATGAGATGAATATTTACCAGCTCTCCTGGGCCTTACATCCCTCTAAGACTTTATCCCATGGTACTCTACCAAGAGGATCCCTGGAGAGGCCAAAGTCTTCTCTCTGGAAGCCCAGGATAGTGAGTTTGCTGTGTATCCTTCTGACTGCCCTAAGTATCTTCAACTCCACCATTTAAAGGTCAATGCAGCTCAGTCTTCTGTTGAGCTCCACATTTCTCGCCAGCCCCTCCAAGTGAGAATAAGGTCCATCATAGCACCTCTCTTTGTTGGCTCCTCTATCACTTAGAGAAGGAAGTTGTCACCAACACACTCCACAGAGCTCCTGGATTGCTTCTGCCCTGATGTGTGTCCCCCCAACAAATATCAGGGTGGAAGTCTTCTGACACGACCGGAGCTTGTGATTATGAGGCCATTCCTGTCTACAGAGGGCTTCATCTACTCGGTTTTCCTGGTTGGGTGGCCTCTAGCACCATAATGTCACTTGTCCCTGCCCCTTCTTTAGTCTTGATCCACAAGCTGTCAGTCACCTTCTCATCCAGATGGAGCTCCATGTACTCCCGCTAGTCATGGACACAGGAGGCAACAGCACCTCATCATCTCCCCTGCCTGTCCTTCCTAGAGAGCTTGTATCCTTCCAATCCAACACTTAATAATTAATAGGAGCCATCCCACCACATCTCTACCATGCCAGTAAAATTGCAGCCCTGGAGGTGTGTGCATATCTCTAAGTCCTCTTGTTGATTCCCCATGCTATGTGCATTTCCATAGACTTCTTCAAGCTGAGCCCAGGAGAACCTGACTAAATGGCTTGATGGTGTGGAATTCCTTTGTGCTGTTCTTCAGGTGCACTCCTGCTGATCTGTGATCCCTTACCAGGATCGGTTGAGGTTCCCTTCCCCCTGCAACTTTAGTTTGATGTTTTTCTCACCAGCTTGGGAAACCTATGACCAAAAATATTCTCCTCTGACAGACAGACAGACTGTAAGTCCCCAGTAGACTAGGCTCAAAATAAGTCCCATATCCTAAGCAGTCTCTAGCTGTGGCACCAGTTTCATAACCATTGATCTGTTATATTCAACAGGATCTTTCAAACATATTCCTTAACTGGAAGGACTGACTGTTATCTGAGTTCTGGAGTCCCTCACCACTACTCCCAATAGTTCTGTAATCCTTCTTCCATCTTGATGTTCCTTGGATTGCTTCCTGGTGGTATCACTGGTGCCTATGTGAAACAACAGCCATGGCTTAGCAATTCCTTACCCCCTGCAACAGTCTTCTGAACTAATCTTTTCCCCTACTTTTTCCCACTCTTTATACAATTTTAGGTTTCTTTTTCTCAAAACTATGATTTATGGCTGACATACAGCCTTTTTGCTGCTACAGCTCTCCTCTGTCACCCACTTAACTTTCTTTAAATCACATTTAAACTGTAATTTTCTCCCTAATTTATAGCCAATTTTGTATGAGAACAAGACGTTCTAGGAATTTTAATGAGATATGGTGGCTTTAACATGTAGGTCTCTAGATCAAAGTCATCTGAAAGCAGCATAGGTTGCTGAAAATTCGGTGATGTTTTTAACAAACTGTGGAAGATACACTGAGAAGTCCTCATGAGACTTCAAGTGGTCATATATACACCTCATAACATTAAAGAAAACAGTGTTTTATCTGTTTGGCACTGGCAGCAGAAAGGCTTGGGACATAAAGAGTCCAAACTCACAGATTACTCTATCAAGTCATAGTAAAAGTACCTCAACTCATTGATTTGCAAGAATATTCATCATCTACAGAATCTGCAATAAATCTTACATTTTACACCCTGGTGTTGCATTAATCAATACATAGATTTTGATTAAAAACCACTAAATATCCTTGTGCCTTAAGAAATTGCATGTGAAAGCATGAAAAAATTGATTATAATGTTTAATAGGTTACACATCCTTTCCACATTTATGTTTTTGTTTATTTAGGGCAATCTTATTCATCTATTTTAATAACTTTAGTGTTCATTAAAGAAACTGAGAAAAAAAGAGCACAAACAGCAATAATCATGCTTCATGTAAACAGATGCCATCTTAAATTGCATGCTGAGCTCTAATTAAACATGGTTTGGGGCTGTCACTGCATCCCTTGTATGAGAGGTTACATTTATTCTACTGCTGAAAAAAATTCAGAAATAGTCATGACAATAATTAATATGCATTATGTGAAATATATGGAACCTATTGTCTGGGATCAGTGATGGAAGCACAGCAACTCAGACAATGAAAATTGATTACATGGTAATGTCCAATTCTTAGTACTACTTAATGCTACATGGTAGGTGAAAACAACATTTATTCAACCACTTCAAGTCCCAAATATCATCTGAATTATGATCTAATGTTTTCAAATGATGCCACATGAAAAGGTTGTTAGCAAAGCAGTGCAGGTACAAACACAAAAATGGCCCTATTCTTCACTAAAAAAAGAAAAAAGAACAAGTTTATAAAATGCAAAAAAATACTTCCAAGTTCAACACAAATGTAAGAGTTTGATTTTGGTAAACATGACTTCAAACTTGAATATTACTGTAGATTTTCTCATTTCACCTTTCCAAATCTGTGAGAGAGGCGGATAGATCTGACGTGTGCCAGTTGTTGCATAGGCATAGATAGTGTCGAATGGAATTCAGAGTGCTTTGCCTTGTAAGCTCTCCTGGGAACTAATTCGTGTATATAGCAACTATTAAGAAATACTGAGAGTGAGGCTCAAATGCCTCTTTTCTTGCAGGCATGGAATTGTCAGGCTTCTTATGCTGTGTAAGATGGAGTGCCAAAAACACATTTGGTTAGTCTATCTAAATACAGAAATTGTGTTTCTCAAACTACCCAAACCTAGGTGCCCATACAGAAACCTACATTCTATGTCATGCACAGTACAATGGGTAGTCCACCAGGGAGCATCTGTGCCCTCAAAGGGTTACAGAAGAGCTGGCTAAATACCTCCCTGGCCATCTCGCCTCTTAACACAGAGTCACACACACATTACCAAGGACTAATGTTACCAGAAAAATACACCAGCTACACTGCTGGCATTAAAACTTGTGAGGAAAGCAGGAAAGGAGCAATGTAAAGGATAAGAAAAATAATGAAAAGCATTGCTCATCACCTAATGGTGATAAAAGTAGAATAATCAGTAGCATTCAGCAGAACCTTCCAAATCTAGATGAAGATGCATCTGAAAAGTACTTCCAGAGATTTAAGTGCTTTCTAAATCTCAGTAATTAAAAAAAAAAAAATCAACAAAACTTCAAAATATCAGATCTTTGAGGTGTTCAGAAACAGCAACAAAATCTAATACATGCAATCTCCTTAGCCACAAAATTCTCATTTCTTTGTACACATATTTGTCTGAGTGTATATCTATGTGCACTCAGGAGACTCCAGGACTAAAAAACAAAGAAAAGAAACCCATCTGCTTTGGAGTAATCATGATGTTTTTCATTTCCTAGTGAAAAATATTTATCAATTTAAAAAAAAAGGCTCAGTTCCATATTACTTTTATGAGTCAACTATGATTGTAAACACTTCAATCCTACACAGAAAGCTACACAGAAAGGACAACTTACATATACTAATTTGCCAAATATTACTTTCTAAATAACTACTTTTTATAGAAGCTGTATTTTCTTTTTCTTTTAGTGCTTGCTGGCAACAGAAATAGATCCAAGCTGTAATTTATTTGTATCAATTTCCTACTTTACTAGTGTCCAGTAAAATCATTCAAACAGCATGACAGATAAAAGACAATAATAAAAAGCATTTTCAGTCTTCAGAGAGCTATAATGTGCACTGAATACAAACATCAGTTAAGGAATAAAAATTAAGCAACGAATACACACACACTTAACAAAGTCCTGCTGGTACCTTCTAAGACAACTCCTAAATATATTTCAGTACCCAGAAATGAAAACGTTATGTAAAATGATGTGCATTGATCCAGTAATCCTCAAAGCTCTTAGAGTGACTTTAATTTACCTGAACACAGAACTGCTTTAAGAAAAATCCCTCTAGACCTTGCCAAAATCTGACTGCAGGGAATGGCATATTTTTATAGCCATAAAAGCAAAACAACAAAAAACATGTCAACCACAAGGCCAATGGCAGCTAAAGCTATCATGTTTTTTACACAAATAAAAATCAACAGCATGAAAATTACTGGTAAAACATTCTATGAAGTAGAAGATGAAAAGAAAGTTGATCATGAGTTATAGTAAAATACTTTTAGTAACAGCAATCTGCAATTAAAAAAAGCTGTATAAAATGTAGAATTAAAATAAAAACTTGCATCTCATATATATATATATATATATAGGGTAATAT
>VXBI01013620.1:70428-81476 GCA_013397375.1 Toxostoma redivivum
TTTTTAAGAGGAAAGAGCAACAGGCCAGTAATGAATCATAGAGCACATGGAAATCTCCAGGGGCTTAGAGATGATGAAGCAGGATTAGCTTTGTCAAAGTGCACTAGAGTGTGTGCCACAAACTGAAAATAAATAGCAGTTTCTCTGGGGAAAGCTGTAAATAAGATTTGTATATAGAGGAGGCAGCTTTGCATTTTATTTCTGTACTACTTAGAGTATCTCAGATGGTGTGGGAACTCTGCTAACTATTTAGAAAGAAAATATTTAGAATACAGAACACAATGTGGTGGTATTTTTCTTGAAAATCGTGCCTATATATACACACACACGTATAAAATGTAGGTATGCACACAGGTGAAACGAGGTGTATTTCAAGATTTGTTGTCAGTTTGAATATGGTGCAGTAGATGGAGTTTTTTAGTTCCTTTTTTTTTATTCTGGATTCAAAATGTAGAAGGCACCACTACATTTTAAGGACAGCAGCCAAAAACTAGGTCTAGAATGTCAGAAATACTCTCTAATTTCAGCAGAGGAAAGGGGAATCCAGTAAAGGAGAACTAATAGCCAAATGACAGTTTCTTAGTTCACATCTTTTGCAACAATAAGCCAAAAATTAGACCTGACACATTACTTAATGCATGTGAATATTTAATTGTTTCTCAATATCCACTAGGGATACTAAAGGCACACTTTTGCACTCATAGGTCACAGATCACTGTCTGTACTTGATCTAAATCTTGATACACTTTTTGATGTAAATACTGATAAGTTGCAGAATTCATATACTTTAAAACTCAGGAACAAGAGGAAGATACTAATACCATAACTGATTCACAGAAATGAAGAAGATTTGTTAATCTTTGACTTGAACACTGACTTCTAGTTTCAAAGGAGACACTCACTTCTGGTTAGTTTACATAGCTACTTTTATAGAAAAAGTATCCAGAAATGCTTCCTAGAAAACTGGGGATCTCACAAACTGTCAACAACTGGTCAAAATGAAGTCTTATTAATATGAATGTTCCATCCTGCAAAACATGAAGGAGATTCAGAACACATATGGCAGTGCTGTGCTGTCAGGGCACTGAAAAGGGGATAGAGGGAGGAAAGTGAAAAGGCTTAGTTTATTTCCCAACCTTAAACCTTTTGCTTCTTGAATATAAGGGTGTTTTGGGAGAAGCTGCTCAGTCATGTGATGGGGAGAGCATTTCTCCATTCCTCTCATTTTGTCTTCTTTCTACTGGTAAATCAATGGGCATAGACAATCACTGGAAGGCAAGAAATGTATTGTCCAAGCAGAATGCTGCATTACAAATCTTGCAAGATAGAATGTGAAAAGGGAAAATTAAAATATAAAACTCTTTTCAGCATCTCTCTCTCTTAAAATATCCTGCAGTTGATATTTGAATGTTATTATTGCTGTGGGCACACAAATTTTTCAAAAATAGCATAGATAATTATCTATAGTACCAAAAGATTTTTTTTTTTTTTTGTTAGAGAGGACCCTGTCATGCTCTGTCTTGGCTTTAAGAAAACTTGAATGGCTAAGTTTAAACCACTGAATCTATTAAATTCTGATCTAAATACACTTTCAAACAAAGTAATTTTCCCCTCAACATACTCCCATTAACTTCAGATAATGTGTTTCCTAATTAAAAATATAGAAAAGTGTCTGGGACTAGTGGGCAAGTGTCCCCATTACAAAACACAGTGTCATATTTGATAATTATGTTTAAGTAAAGGACTTCATGGAAAAATTAAATTACTCTCTCATTTCTTTATGTAGTTGCTCCAGAACAAGTTAATGGCAGGTCAATCTAGAAAAAAAATCCTGAAGTATTTAGTATTAGACTGAAGTATGAGTCCTACCAATTGCCCACTTTTCATAAGCATTTTATTCATCTTGTTTTCAATTTTAAATATAAAATATTTCAAATTCCATACCAGAGGAAACATTTTTACAGTATGATTTTGACTGACCTATATAAACAGATTACTGAATTTTCACTGGAACAGTAAAAATATTTTCCTTAAAACCATTCTGTTTATATTACCTTTTCATTGTTTCAGTTTATGTTTCCTTCCATCCCATTTATTAATCTCTAAATGCAAGCCCAGTTCAACATTTACTATTACAGAAAGTAGTATAGAAGCTATGCAGTACCATATCCCTTTATGGAAGACTGTGTATTTTGGGCAGAACAAGAGGTGTTAAAACCACATTATCCAAACAAATCTGCTCACCACACAACATTCTCTAATCATTTTCATTCTCAGCAATTCAATTAAAACAGAAATTAGGACCATAAGAAAAATCTATATTTTAGCCAAATAAGTTATTCATGAAAAAGGAATGGAAAGATTAAATCTGTTGTATTGAATCCAGATTATTAACAAGCTTGGATGCCAAGTCCTTTTTGTTTCAAAGTGAAAAAACACTTTTACTCATTAGACTAACTCAGTGAGGGAAATCACGTATTAGTCACAAGGGGTTTTTCTCAACAACAGAAAAAAAGATTTTCAAAGTTCTGTTATAAAAATGACAACCCATTCATTATGAACTTCAGCAGACACCTTTTCTTTTTGATGCAAATATATTTCAATGACCTCTTTTTTTTATAGACACAAGCTAGCACAAACATGAACTAGTGGGAATCAAACTCACAAGTTAAGATTTTGCTGGTGTTTTCTGATTTGTTTTCTTCTCTGAGAAGGCACAAAGGACACAATAGGAGCAATAAAATCCAACTCCAGTGTTTGTGAAATGATAGCAACATGTTTCATATTTTTAATCTCAACTAGGTTCTGCATATTTGGGTTGCAGGTAGGTATGCTTTAAAGAAGTACATATAAGACTTCTTCAGACTTTCTTTTACTTCCCTCCTCTGTATTTGTTTCTGTGAAATCTGATTTTGCAACATAAATCTTGCTTTGCTCCCAGTGAAGCTTTACCTACTCTTGAAACCAATCACATACTATGATTTTCAGAATCATCTACTTCTTTCATCTTCTAATGCCTCCCTTCTCTCTGGCAAGTGACTGTACTTTCTTTTCTTTAACTCTATGCATTCTCAAATGTCAACTTCCCTGGCATTTCAAGATCCTGGGTTACCTTTTCATTTGTTTCCTCTTTCATTAATTTCCTCTTTTTCAGATCTACCTTTTCCTCTCCCATAAATACCTCTGTCATGAGCCTTTTCGAGCTCCTAATCCTTTTACTTTCTATTCCAGAAATACACTTGTGCTTATATATGTAATTATGAACAGGGGAAGTACATAGTATTTTCTAATCTGTATTTTTGGAGATCCTAGACAGGTCAGCAAATTCTTGCTCAACACATTGAGAAGGAGGCAGTAGCAAAATAATGTACAACAGTTATATATTGTTTTATTGCATCCAGTATGTACATTCTTCCAGAGAATATACTTCAGAAGCTGGAGGCACTGAGGCAGAGAGAAGTTCTGGACACAGGATATCCCACTGAATATTTCTTCATGTTACTGCATTCAGTACCTAAATGCTTGGTTGGTTACGCATTGCTCCACTTCTCCCTGCCTAGAACAAATTCATTTTTGTTCTGCAAGTGTAAAAATGGTCTCAGAAGATGACTTATAGCTAAAATTTGGATGCTGCTTTTCTTAAAGATTTTGAGGATGTGGAACATGAAAGGAAAGAAAAGGGTCACTGTCTTAATCTGTTTCTGACTAACAAATAGGTCACAAATACGTCATATTGGAGGCCTTCAGGAACAGTAGTAGAAGGCATTAGCTGTCCTTTCAAGAACAGCAATGACCTTGAGATCAGAAAGATTCATTTAAATGACACTGATATGATTGTCCCATATTGTCACATAATTAAGGAGGTAGAAACCTCCATATTTGTTTAATTCTGTGTAAGTAACATGCCAAATCTCAGGGCATTTATAACAGTTTGCCCCTGAAGATTCTGTAGTAAGCAGCAGCTGGTTTTGTGGACTCACTTGAGCAGAGACTATGTAAAAGGTGTAGCTTGAAAGAATACTGTAATCTTTTTTTTCTTTGCATGCTGATTCCCAAGGTGGCAAAATGCAGCAATGACAGTGATGATGGAGGTTTCTTCCTGTAATTATGCTTTCATCACATTCAACAATGTACTGAGTTGAATCTACTATCAGTATGGTCTGAAACAATAAAGTTTGCTAATGAGGTAAATCACTATGTGATTCCATCACATGAATTGTTTTTATTTATACAGACATATACACAAACACAGAGCCCCTTTTCTAAAGAGGGTATAGAAAAGAACTGGACAAACTTGGGATGGGATGAAATACTTTTAGTTGGGATATCTTCTGTGGCACATAGCGTTTTTTAAAAAAAGCTTGTATTTGTTTCCTGGATACATGGAGGTGCTAGATTTATGAAATTATTTTGTGTATGATTTCATTAAGAAGAAATCAGGGAAAGAAAATCTGTGTTCTAGTTAAATAAAAATAAAGCTGCAACTTGAATGATTTTTGTTCAGCAAAAATTATTAGTTCACTTGATAAATCCTCAAGCAACAGACAGAACAGCAAGACTGTATTTAAAAAAAATTAATGAAAAAAAAAAAAAAAAAAGGAAAAATGTTTGTGGATAATTCTACTGGTTCATCAAGCCACTATCAAGTTACCAAGGTGTATAAGCACCACTATAGTTGGTCCTTTTTTTCAGTGTGTCAACCTAGGATCAACTAGGTTGGAAAAGACCTTCAAAATCATCCGGCCTATGAGCTAACAACACCTTGTCAACTACACCATGACACAAAGTGCCACAACCAGTCTTTTCTTAAACACCTCCATGGATGGTGGCTCTGCCACCTCTCTGGGCATCTCATTCCAATGCTCAATCACCCTCTCTGTGAAGACCTTTATAATGTCCAATCTGAACCTCTGCCAGAGCAGTGTAAGACTGTGTCCTCTTGCCCCTATTGCTGGGAGAAGAGACTGACCCCTGCCTGGCATCAACCTCCCTTTGGGGAGTTGTAGAGATTGATTGTTAAGGATAAGCCATGCCTCCTCCTCCTACTCCAGAAGACCTAAGTGATGTGAAGCCAATGGATATAGCAAACTGCAACAACTGAGATATGCTTATAACTGATCATTTCATTTCAAAGAAGAATAAAGCAAAAGGAAGAATTCTGAACATAAAACGAAGTTTCAAATATTGTTTTCACTTACCAGAATCATATGATGTAGTAGGCCACCAAGTAAGTCATAGAATTATAGTATCATAGAATATGCTAAGTTGGAAGTGACCCATCAGGATCACAGTTTATGTCATGGACCTGCACAGCACTGTCCCCAAGAGTCACATGTGCAAGAGAGCATTGTCCAAATGCTGCTTGAACTCTGTCAGGCTGGTGCTGGGACCCCTTCCCTGGGGAGCCTGGTCCATTGTCCAGCCACCTTCTGGGTGAAAAACTTTTTTCTATTTTCTGACCTAAATGTCCACTGACTCATCTTCAGGCCATTTCTCCTTGAGTTCTGTCATTGCTCACAAGAGCAAAGAGATCAGTGTCTGCCTTTCCATTTCCCAACAACAATGTTGAAGACCTCAATGAGGTCTCCCCTCAGTCTCCTCCAGACTGAACAGACTTCTAGTGAGCTCAATCACTCCTCACACAGCTTCCCCTCCAGACCCTTCACCATCCTTGTGGCCCTCCTTTGGATGCTCTTTAATAGTTTAATGTCTTTTTATATTGTGGCACCCAGACCAGCCCCCAGCACTGGAGGTGAGGCTGCCCCAGCTCAGAGCAGAGCAGGACAATCCCCTCCCTTTCCCAGCTAGTGATGCTGTGCCTGTTGAACCCCAAGACATGGTTGGCCCTCCTAGCTGACAGGGCTCTGCTGATTCAGATTCTACTCACCACAGCCCATGATCCCTAGGTCAATTTTTGCAGTGCTGCTCTCCAACCTCTCGTTCCCCTGTCTATTCACTCAACCAAGGTTGTCCCATCCAAGGTGCAGAATCCATCCCTTACCCTTGTTAAAGTTGTATATGACTCTGCTAAATATTTATGAGACGGTTCACAAAATAAAGTTGCCTATCGTGAGAATGGCCTACATTTCTGCTTCAGTCCTGCATTTGGTTTGTCTTAAACTTTAGTCTGTGCTTACTTTACCTAATGATTCAGACTGGCCTATGTTAACAATCTGTGCTTTTCATTATTTAGTATTCTCCCAACCAGAAGAAGCAGCATCTGAAGAAATTTACTTTCAAAGTATCAGAAAGATAGAAAGCTTTGACCAGTGTGGAGAAAGGGCTTCCCAGAGCTGGCATTTACTTTCTTTCACACCGTGTTATTTTGAGCATGTCCATCCCTACAGACCTGGAAAGTTAGCCAGCACTGTGAGCATTGATGCTAATTGTAGTCCTATGCATAAAAAAGCCTTAGGAAATAAAGCTGTTTCTAGTCCTGTAGTAAATTAAGCACAAGAAGAAAGTAACTTGTATCTTGTGGGTATCAGAATGTACTTCCCCAGGGAGGTTTTGAAAGGCTGTACATTGCACCCTGTGTACTTAATATACCATTTAATTATATTATTCAAAACTGAAGAAAACAGAAGTGAAAAGAGTTCAGAGAAGTCAAGATGGAAATTTTTTTATTCACTTGTGCATAGACAGTGGAAATACATATGTTTAAATTTGTAGCTGATCATACACTTTTGTACCTCTCCCTGCATTTTTGGTATCCTATATGATACTGCAAATTCATGCAATATGTACTAAATAGGTTATATAGACAAAGGCTGTTGACAGTGCCTAGGTACAGCTTAATTGTGAACATACTCTTAAATTGATATTATACTAAATGAGATGAGTCTTCTATTTAAAATAATGTACTTGGATAAGCATTTGCAGAAAAAGACAGAAGAAGTGTAGTTATATTTCCCTCTAAAGGCTAAATTAATCTGCTGAAACTTTTTTAAAAGCCTAGGAAAAGTATATTTTTATAAGAATTGAATTTATTCCAAAGATATCCAAAATACTGTCACCAAATGAAAAACATCTAAAGAAACACTAGGAGATGATATTCCCTGAGCTAACTACTAAGACCTTAGTAATTTCCATCTCCGCATTACTTATATAGTATCCACTCCCATTTCCTCTATATAAATTGCTTTCTTCTAGTATGATACAGCAGTATGGTTCAACTCTCCCCACAACACCTGAAATGGAAATCTGAATGCTCTGTGAAATTCATTCATAGGGTCTGGCTAGTCAACATAACTGGGACTACATTCAGAAAACTGCCAGTTCATTTAAAGGCAAAAAAAAAAAAAAAAAATTACCTTTTTGAACAGGAAAACTTTAAATAGGGGACCAGTTTTGCATTTGCAAAACTATTTTTTAAATCCTCCTTTGCAGTGAATGTTCAAGGATAGGAATAGAACTGCAATTTCTTCTCAAGAATTTGGAGCTTGGTCAGTGGTCCTGGTTAAAGATTTCATTATTTTCTATTGACAGAGCACATAGGCACGAAGCATTCACTAGTTATTCATTCTAAGTTAATAAATGGTATCTATTTAAATGGAGGAAACTCACTTGCAATGATAACTTGGTACATTGTGTGCTGCTTATTGATTGGGAAAAAAAATTGCAGCAGTGGCAAATGGATAAATAGCTTCTTTTCCAAAGCTTAATATGAAAACAAAACAGGTATAACTACCATCTTAACACAGTCCACTTCAAAACTATGTTTCTGCAAATATGTTTTCTGGATATATATAACAGTTATTTGTAATTACGAAATAAAGAGGAAAATTAATAATGCAAATTTTGTCTCTATTTCAGATTCAAGCATGATTAACACAAGTAAATTCATTTGTGCTATAGGTCATTAGAATATCTTTAGAAACTCCCAATCTCCAATCAACAAGGTAGTCCAGGACTCTGTTTTCAAACTTCATTAAAAAATTTGGAGAAATAGAGCTCTTAGACTAATTCTGTATGAAAATTGCTTTGTGACCACTAAATTATCCTAGGTTGTTGGGTCATATTACACACATAAAACGTGGTAATGTTGCATCTTAGTGTATACTTTTTTACACTTTATGATATAATAATCTGATTTATAAATGTAATAATCAAATTTCTTATTTATGACTTAAGAATAATGAAATTCATTGAATCATAGAATCATTAAGTTTGGAAAGTGAAGTCATCAAGTTGTCTCCAAGATCATCAAGTCCAAACTTTGACTGAACACTGCCATGCACACTAAACCATATAATGAATTCTTATGTCTACTCATTTATAAAAAAAAAAGTTCACAAGCATTTCCTTTATAAAATTAACAAGCAACATTTCCCTTTTAGTGAAACATGCCATTATATGATTACAAAATAAAGTAGCATATGATGCCACATAAGGAAGCAAATAAATTGTATTCAGTACTATCATCAGTCTGATCTCGAAGTTTTTTAGATGTTCTTACCCTATAAATAACTAAGTACTAAATAACTGACCTGGAGTGAGCTAAAAAATCTGAATAGCACTATTTACCTTAACTTTCTTAGATACCTTAACTATCTCTAAAGCAGACACAATGGTTAACTATGAACAAAAATTGAAAATTTTAATTAGAGGGCAGATTAAAACTATGTATTCAAACAAATCTCTTTGAAGACCACAGCCTAAAATCTCCTGTGTTTTCAGAATCTAGAACAGAAGGTTTCTTTGCTTTTGTGTTCCAAACTATATTAGAGATGAGGTGTTGTGGGTAAAGGAAGGATGTAGGAGGCACACTTAATTAAAAAGAAGTCTTCAACCTTCAAAGCTCTACAATTTATTAAGCAGTAAGAAATCCATATTCCAGAATAATCTGTGATTTAGTCTGCCTTTTAGGCTATCTGGTTGAGAGTTAATGGTAATATTTATGATTATTCAGAATTACTAGTGCAAAATGCTTCAGAAATGAAATGTATACCAGGAATTTCTCCAGTCAGTTCTCTTTACACAGTTTCATTTTTCCTCCTGCCAAGGTGATCAGTAGATATCCATTAGCTGCATTTTCTCTCTCATGATGTAATGATTTGGTACAAAATGCAATCAAATTCCAATTAATTCTTTTAAAGCTGGGATTAATACTGAGCAAAATCTTAGCTGTGCAAAGATTACTGTTACAGTTAAAGTTCCATGTAAATGTCCAAAGCAGTGCTTATACTGACAAATCTAAACCATGGCATTTCATGGCATGTTGCCTTTTTCCATTATTTAGCATATATCATATATCTACTGTAAGTAAATTATAAGCACAGAAAGAAATATTAATGGAGTTTATTGATTAATCTATCTGAATTACATCAACAAAAGTCAGGCATTTTCATGTTATGTCATGAAAATTATTCCAAATTATTCCATATTCTCTTACAGCATTCTTCCATAAGCAGAATTCATTTTCAGTTCTTCTTAGAAACTTAGGGCACCCAGATATTTTAGTGCAAGGTCTCCCTTGACCTAGAGGTTTTCTAGGGGAGATTATAATTTCAGTGGCTCACTTCAGCAAGGGATGACCCTGCTTGAGCAGGGAAGGGTATTCAAAGTCACCTCTACAGGTACCTCCCAGCCTTAAGCATTCTACAATTCTTTGATTAAAAGTTTCCTGAAGAAAGTACCACAGTCAAAGTTCCTATTTGATCACCTCATAGATACCTCAGGGTATCTGTGAGTAATCAGTTTGCAAGTAAGTAAAGGAGAGGAGGATATTTCATGTGATGGCGGGGGGGGAGGGCATTTGCTAATTGCAGAATGCAATTAGAAAAAAAGAGGTTGATATGAAAATCTAAGGACAGAATCTACTTTCTTGGGCAGCTCAAGAAAGAAGAATCAGAAAAAATTACTCTCTTAAGCAATTCAGAGAGTGTCTATGTTCCTGTGATTCTGGACAGGAACCTCCTAATTTTGTGTTGTTAGGCTTGTTACAGATATGGAATGTTCCAATAGAGACATGAATTCCAGTTCTTCCATAATTTTGACAGTTGGAAGTGATTCCTACGAAGTAAAATCAAGTGTGATTCTTGCATATGTCAGCTTCATCCTACCAACAGCAATGAATACACAACTGCACAATCAGAACACTTGAAAGCAGTGAGGTTCTGCAAAACAGCTTTTTTCAAACAGGTGTAACCAGAGAGACACCATTAACACAGAGTAAGAGAATTGGTGGCATTTGCAGAGTTCATCAAGAAAACAGAAGGTTCAAGATGAGACAGCAGTAAGATTTTTGAACATAATATGAAAAATCAGAAATTTTTAAAATGGTTAGAGAACAGAATTAATGAAGAGGCAATGCAAATGTATGCAAAGAGCATGCAAACAGAAAAATGCAAATCGTAAGTGGGAATTAAAGGTCAGTTTATTCATGTTAGGAAAATCAGGTTCTCTGAATCCACCTATTTGCCAAACATACACTAGATGCTTAAGATACACAAGAAAAGCTATGGGGTTTTTTTCAGTTTTTTCTTACACAATATTTGGAAATTTTTAATGATAAAGACAAACTTGAATCAAAATTCAGGGTATAAACTTTTTGTTTACTTTTTAGGCATGACTTTCTGTCACACATATTTTAAACTCCATTATCTGCATTTTGTTAAATAAGTGATCTGTTTATTGCAATAGATTTTGTTTGGGTCTGGTTTTGGTTTTGGTTTTGGTTTTGGTTTCTTCATTTGCTTGTTTGTTTCTGGTTTTGTTGTTGTTGTTGTTTATTTTAATTTGAAAGTTTTAAGTGTTCCAAATTTCAATTATCAGTGGTCATAAAATAAAGTTATTCTACAGAACGTTTCTTAGGTCTAAGTCGGTCTTTCTGCTCTTTACAGTCATAGCAAGACTGCACTCTCTCAGACTTTATTTCTCCATAAACCCAGCCACAGACAAAAGGAACACTAAGAATTTAAGGTCTTAAAACCAGAATAGTTTACCACCTATTCTCCATGGATTGGACTGGCTTTGGGTTCAGAAAAGTTTCTTTTCTGTGATTTTTGTACAGTAAAGCAAATGAAAAGTTCCTAAGTCTCCCATAT
>VXBI01013623.1:0-40319 GCA_013397375.1 Toxostoma redivivum
TTATAATATATTATTAAATATGTAATACATATGTTACATAACATATAACATTATATATGTTATATGTATTATTTTATAGATCTATGATACGAGCTATGGAATATTGGGTATGTGATATGTCACTTATCACACGAGGCGTGTGGCATTTCTCACATGACATGAGGGAGCTGTGCTACCCCACGTGTCACGTGTGACGTAATGCCATCACAAAATACATCATCAAGGTGATTCTGTAAATATTTCTTGGGGTTGAGTCTCCGTGCTCAGGGCCAGCAAGACAGCATGTGCCATGGCCTTGAGGACAGACTGGGAATGCAAACCTAAGATATTCTTCTCTTTCCTTTCAAAATCAGATGATCAGCTGTGGCTTCAGTCCTGCCAAATCCTGTCAAATATAGCACAAAATTATCCAGAACCATAGTAACTGCACTCCCACTATTGTTCTGATTTAAAGAGGAGTTTGATGACATTAGGTAAATATTTGTCCTTATGTAACAGCTCCCTCCAACATTGTACAAATTTTCTGTCTCCTAGAATTTAACTGAAGAGGGTGCTTTGATGTGGCACTGCTCTGCCCCAAAATCAAGTACGCTCTATAACACCATGAGTATTAAACTCAGTCATGTTATTACGATCAATAAGAGTTATCCAGACAATTATGCAGTTGCAAATGCAGTTTTCCTATTAAATCTAGAAGCTTTAAGCACATTCAGAGTTAGAATTGCAACGCCATCTCTGGTGAGCTAAACAGCAGTTATTTATTCACAGATTGTTAAGTTCTTATGGCCCTGGGACTTCCAGGAAGAAAATAACAAAGAACTGACTGCCCATCTAAATACTGGCTCGCTCTTCGTGTTGATGTAATGATGAAGTTTCAGTCATTGCAAAGCTGTTCTCACTGCTCTACATGCATTGCAAAATCTATGCTAACTGCAGTTTTTCCATTCTAAAACTCGCTGGTGAAGTCACTGTTCTATTTCCAGCTCAGCTCTGGCACTGTGCAGATGCTTGCTGCTTAGTAAATAGAAATATTTTTTTTTTTTTAGGGAAAAAGGAACACACTGAATAAAAAAGCTCGAGGCTTTTGAAACCCTTTCTTCCAAGTCATTTCAAATAAGGTAATGAAATAAATGAATAATAAAGAGCAAACAGAAGCTTGTGTGATGACTCAACACAACAAGAGTCATGAGGAAAATGCTGAATTCCTGATTACACGTTCCGATATTATAACACAAGAATGTACACACTGAAAAACTTCCACCTTCTAAAATAGGTGTTATCAACAGCCTAGGCAGCGTTAATCAGTGCTCTTATCGCTTGGGTAACTGCATTGCTCCTGGCACACACATGCAAATGAAGGAATTCAGGATCTTAACTTGAGGCTTGGAAAAGACAGAACAAAGCAAGAAAGCTCTTGCAGCCTGCGTCCTTCCTGCTCAGCTCCAGCTGGGCTCTTTGGTCAGCTTCCAAGAGAGATGAAAAACATTTTAGTCCCATGCAAATACATCAGCTCCTTTTCCTAAAAATATCTGCTCCAAGAAATTATTTCCCTTGCTTTGGCTGCATCCATGTGTATGTTCTTGGAGGTGAGGTGATCGTCACAAACATTTGTTTAAACAAAGGAATTGAAACAAGCTTGCTGACAGCTTTCTTTTGAAACAATGACTATTCCTACCTGAAGCATGGTTCTGGAAAGAGTCCAGATCAAACAATCCCCAAAGCTGCCAGCGCTGTGTCACGGACAGCACAATGCAAAGGGCTCGCTCCCCACAGTCTCTGCAGAAATGAGAGCAATGTCGAATTTGTCTTTACAAACGAGCTGTGGATCTGCTTGTACATAGGACTAGCGCTGAGAGATAAAAGAAACAGTGGGATGGATTCCACTGATTGATGAAAGGAAAAGTTATTTGCCTTTACAAACAAACTGTAGGGCTGCTGATAAATGAATTTGGATGTCCAAAGATGAAAGAAGCAACGGGGGGAAACTATGAATTCAATGAGAATTAAAAATTAAAAGGGAGGGTTATACATTAGAGGGGGATTTTAGGTATCAGGGTTTGGGAAGTCTGTGCCTCTCAGGTACCTCAGCAATGGGGAAAGAGAGAGGGAAATGTGGGTGGGAAATTGGGATTAAAAGGAGGGGAGTCCTCCAAAAATTGGAGAGACCCCAGGGGAATGCCCCATGGCCTCTCCCTTTATTCGAATAAAGCAAAAAGGGCTCCTCTGTCTCCTTTTTGGACACAAACCTCTGGTGTTTGTGGATTCATTTTCCTGACAGAAATAAACGCACACAACTTGCTAAATGCTGCTTCCAAAAGGAGAGATGTCAGCACAGAGCACTGGGAAGCCAAGGTTTGTGCAGACCCCAGCAGTGCCAGTGCAGCAGGGATGGCAGTGCAGGGCGTTCCCACCCTGCCACAGCTGCACATCACAGCACAGCCCCACAAGTCCTGCCTCCCTAAACCTACAGCACACACAGCTCCCAGCAGAGCTGAGGGCTTGGCCATTGCTGACCCCAAACCCCCGTGTCCTCAGTCAGAACTGCCCAAGGATGAGGCTGCAAGGGCAAGGATTTGCAGAGCACATCTGGAAGGTAAGAACAGACAATTGCAGTGACAAAAGTCACTTTTAAAACAGAGCACACTTGTTCCAGCCCTCTCTGCTGCCAAGAGGAACCAGCAGCAGCAGGCTGGGGACAGCAGGGACAGGTGTTTTCTCTAAAAGGAGAATTTATTCTTTTGGCCACCTATACCAATGGGTTCAAATCCAAGAGTGGGATCCTTCCACCAGCAGCACTCAGTCCCTGGCAAGCTCTGCTGGAAGCTCTGCACTTGCATTCCACATGATCAGATGAAAAGCTGCTTTGAGCTTCTGTTTGCCATTCCTTTTTTCTTCTAAACCACGTATTATTTAAAATTATCTGGAAGAGTTACAAATTACTCTAACCAATTCTTTCAGCATGCAAGAATATATGACTGTAAGGAGATTATAAATGTATTTTCTTACAGCTGAGCAGTTCCAGCCCAACAGTTAAATGTTGGTATAAAAATCTGTGAAACCAAATTGTATGACAGAGCTTGCTTTGTCAAAACACAAATGTCTCATAAAATATGCTGTCTGGCATCAGAAGCAGTAGGTGATATTTTTCAGACAAACCTTTTCAAGGAAAAATACCAATTAAAATTAACAAAAGACGTTCAAAATTAGGATTTGATATTTTGTCTTTTGAGTTCAAGTGGCAACAATTCTGAGGTTTATTAGATTCATTTAAAGGTCATCCCCAAAATAAAAAAAAAATTAGCTATGCAAAATATTTTGTTCAACCCTTTATAACTTCCTAAAATTGTTGCTCCTTAGATGAAAACTGCCCAAAAAACTCCTGTATTTATGCACTCCCCCATCTGCCATCTTTCTCTCCAGTATTTCTCTACAGCCCACGAGCCAGAACACACCAATTGTGTGGCTCTGATCCAAAGGGCCTTCACCCATGGAACTTATCAGAAGGATTTTGGGATTTTAAGTGTTCCCAGCAGCTGTGAGCTTTTGGCAGCTCGTGTGGAGGAGAAGGGAAACTGAATTTCCTGGGAAAGAAACCACTGGGAAGCATTTGTACAGAGCTGAGCAGCAGAGGGATGGACGGATCCCTTTGGGGTCAGGGGTTTGGGGTCACAACTGCAGCTCCCACAGGGATGGACAGATCCCTTTGGGGTCAGGGGTTTGGGGTCACAACTGCAGCTCCCACAGGGATGGACGTTCACTCCAAGTAAAGCAAAGAGTACTGGGCTGCAATTGTAGTAAATTTTATCCCTCTAGAAAAGGCTTCACAAACAACCAGAAGATCTGCGAGTACAAATTTTTCAACTCAAGTGGACTATAAATTATTTATTTTCTCTGAAAGCGTGGAAGGTTTGATCTTCCCTTGCTTTGTCAAGGCAAGATGCAAAGCCCTGGCTCTGCTCAGTTCCATTGTGGTCACCACAATAACACATTTTTGGTAACAGCAGACATGAGGTGACAGCCTGGTTCTGCATCAGCCTCAAAAGGTTACACACAGCCTGAAAGGGAGGGGATAAAAAAAAGAAAGAGGAAAAAAACAGAGCTTAAACTGAGATACAGCTAAAACCTTTACTATGATCTATTTACACCGCTCCTGCAGAGGCTCTTTGGGTGGACAACTGTTTAATTTACACTGCACATTCCAGCAATCTACCTGAGCAGCTCAGAACTTCTATGCAGGTAAAAGCAGAAGAGATGAGAACTCCTCAGGCAGACAGCTCCAAATGGAAAGCAGCCAGTGAGAGATCTGGTGTTGTACCAGGCAGAAAGGAGCAGCTGCTGGGGACACTGCACTCCAAAGGGGCTGGAATTAAATATATATTAAATATATATTAAATATCTCACTGGGCTGGGCATGTTCAAACCACCTGACACAACCAGAAGTAAAACCTGACAAGGATGACACCTGATTTCCATGATACCCATTCTGCAAATAAATACAGATGTTCTCTGTTGATAGAGATGGCAGATTTTTGTTTTTCCCAGGCAGGTGAGTGTGAGAATCAGGTGAGCCACGGGCCATGCCCTGAGTCAGTGAGATCAGAGCCTGCAGAGCAGCCCCAATGCAGGTGGCATTGCAGGAGCGTTCAGCACATCACAGGGCCAGGGCAGAGCTGCTGAGGGCAGGGAGAGGATGTCAAACTCCACACACAGGAGAGGGATTATTCCCTGTGTGCAGTGCCAGTGACCCCCAGCCCAGCTGCACCAGGGCAGCACTGCAGCTCCAACCACGAGCTCATCCTCATCTCCAAACCCAGCTACAATGAATTACTCAACTACTGAAAGAAAATTCAATCAAAGTTCTACAGCAAGATTTCTGGCTGGCCCTTCAGGCTGCACTCTCTTACATTACACAAGCCATAAAATATTTAAAGTGACCATGTCTACACAATTACACACAGTCCAGCAGAGGAGCACACTGCTCAATGACATAAATCATGCTGGCAGTTGTGTCTGTGCAGGATTAATACTAAATATAATTAACACACTTCTGTTTCCTTCTAAGAGAAACTCTCAGGCTGCCCTCCCTCCCCAAAGAGCACGAGGTGCCAAGCCCAGAGTGTGATGGCAGCATGGGCTGAGCTGGAGCAGCCTGACACGGGGCAGCCCCTGCCAGGTGAGCTCCCACACCTGCCCTGGCACCTCCAACCCCTGCCAGGTGAGCTCCCACACCTGCCCTGGCACCTCCAACCCCTGCCAGGTGAGCTCCCACACCTGCCCTGGCACCCCCAACCCCTGCCAGCCCTCAGCAGCACTCTGTGCCCTCCCATCTTGGCTAAAAGACCACAAAGCAATTTACCAAACAGAAAAAAAAAAAAAATCCCTCATAATAGGTTAAAGAGCAAGTGAAAGCCATTGTCCTGCAGGCCAGGGAAGAGCTGTGTGCTCTGGATTTTTCTGCATCCTTACCCTGCCTTTTAACTGCCTGGTTGTTTTAAATAACCTCAGGGCTTCTGTTTTATGATGTTTAAAGGAAATATTTTCTGTCCAGGTTCTTTCACATTCAAGGCTATCATCAGTCATATTGATTTTTCATGGACTAACTACAGGAAAGGAATAATCTGTTATTCCTTACACACAATTTTTCCAAACTGTTTCTCTGCCCAGGGCAGGGTGTGGTGGAGGCTGCACTTGTTGCTGAGTTGCTGCAATCCCACACAGCATCCCTTGCTGCAGGGTGCAGGAAATGCAGGTGGGGCAGTGCTCCTGCACCCAGAGCATCAGAGAAAAGCAGAGAAGGAAGGAAAAGCTGAGCAGACACATCCCAAACCCAACATGAGCCTTGCAGCAGCACTCCCAGGCACAACCTGCAGTGCCCCAGGCAAGGACAGCTTTGGCAGATGCCATCTGGGAGAATTGCAGATTTTCTTTTCCCAGAATTCCAGACAGAAACACAATATCAGAAATTCCTTGATCTGGAGCATGAAATTGTCTCAAAGACACAGCACAGTGCAGGAGGAAAGGAGGAATCATTGCACAGCTCAGCACCACTCCAGTGCCTGGCAAAGAAGCAATAAATGACACAGGGAGGCAATGGCCCAGCAAGGGGAGGCAGAGCTGCAGGGGATGCACTGAGAGCAGCACTGCAGCTGCAGCAGGGGATGCAGGAAGGACTCAGGGAGACAGAAACCACTGCACTGACCAGGCAGAGAACCCAGCCAGAGAAACCACAGCCACACTGGCTCCAGCTGGGTGAGCCCAGCGTGGAAACAGCCCCAGAAATAAATACAGAACTACCCCAGAAATACCCCAGAACTACCCCTCAGCAGAGGTGAAGCTCTTCACATGATTTATTTCCATCTCCTGGAGCTGCCATGGAACCCACACTGCAAAGCAAGGAGGGCTCAGCTCTGTGCTGGGGGACAAGGAAAAACTTTTCAGTGCAGCTGCCTGTGGAGTTTGCCCTTTCACTAAAACCGGGAGGGTATTTATAGAATCAAGTTTCACTTCAAGCCCTGTCACATACTATATGACTCAGGAAGTGTCAAAAGTGCAGCAGCAAAACTGAAATGAATTAAAATAATCTTCTGAACCGTTGGATGCCTGGTGAAATGGGACACGAGGAGCAATGACACCCTCTGGAACCACAAGAGGAGAATGTTAATCCTGCTCTTGTCTCCCATTCTGAGTGTTTTGGGAAGAAGTTGGCACACCTAAGGCAGACTCAGGCACTGACAGGATCTGCAGCTTCCAACCCAAACTGGTTTTTCCAACCCAAAACCTCCCAGAGTTTGCATCACAGCCAGGTGTGAGCAGGTGTGACTCTCAGCAGGGCAGGGATGCTCCCACCCTCACCCTGCTCTGACGTGCTGGAAACGATCCTTCAGCCACAAGAGATGATGCAAGAAATGTAAGAGTATGAAGAAGGGATGGTTCATGACTTTGGAAGAATGTCTTCAACCAAAAATAAACCCACTGATGATGGCAAAGCTGTGTGTGTCAGACACAGCAGCAGTGTGCTCACTGATCATCCTGGCAGCAGCAAATTTCAAGTTTTTCACTCCAAGAGCTAAACAAAACCTCAAGCAGTGCTCAAGCTCCTTAATCCTGACACAGAGAGAACCAGGAGAGAAATGTGTTTCCTCCACACCTGTTCTAGGGTTACTCCAAGCTGTACCACATGGCATTACTCAAAAAGAACAAATCCTTCAGGAATCACAGCAAAAGGCATGGCCAGGAGACAACTCCTAGAAATGAATGAGAAATTTTAAATATCTGGAACACACTGGAATCTGCAAGTCTTGTCAAATAAAAGACTGGGGGAGGAACAACCATGATTTTCCTGAAATAAAACAGAACTGTAACATTCCAGCTATGAAAGTTCCCTCAGATTTTACTGTTCAGGGAAGGCAATTCAGTGAATTATCACACTGGAAACTCTTCCACAAGTGCAGGGAATTTGGGGCTGGAACAATTCCCCTGTACCACACTGATTAATTACTGCTTTAAATGGATTCCTGAAGGGTGACCAGGCAGGTGCAGTGTCCTGGGCACATCCCTCCTGTCCCTGTCCCCAGAGCTCAGAGGTGCCCAGCCCATCCCAGCACCACAGGCTGCCCTGGCCATGGCTCCATTCCCTCAACTGCAGAGAGAAAAATAAACCACAGCAGGCAAGAGTTTAATATCAAACTGATCTGTGAGCCTCGGCTCCATGTGCTGGAACAGAACAATCCCCTTTCAGAACTGTTCAGATATTTGGTTTTGTTTGTTTTTAAATAAAAATAGCTAAATTAGACACTATAATTCTTAATAACTTCAGAAGCTTTGTTTTCTGCTGAATTTAATCCATTTTATCCTGGTGTTCTCAGCCTGCTGTGGGTGCAGGGAAGGCTTGGGGCCATCCCCAGTCCCTTCCAGGGGATTCTGAACCATGGACCCACCCCTGCCTCAGGTCCCACCAGCCTGGCTGGTGCCCAGCTCTATTTTAAACACCTCTACAGAAATATCTCCAACATGTTTTCATCTCTTACATCTCAGCACAGCCAGTAAACTCTGTAATTCTCTAATTCCATCCCCCAACCACGAGAGCTGGGACCCCCTCCTCTGTTTTGTTATTTCCTTGGTTTTATTTTGAGATCTCTTACGCAGAGTTCAAAAAGGAACATAATTAAAAATTTACTCTTCAGAACCAAGTTTTTATCTTTTTCCCAACAGATCCAGTGGAGAGAGAAGAGGGAAGATGAACAAAAAAAGTAAGAAAAAAAAATACTTCCTGTCACATAAATAATGAAAAAGATGCTCAAAGGACTGAAATTTTCACATGCAGCTTTTGAAGTTATTTTTTACTTCTTTATATTTTGTTGCATGCTCTACCTGCTAGGTTTTTTTTTTCCTTGGTAGCTTGACAAGCTCCCTTTACAAAAAGATATTTAAAAGGCAATCCAAGAAGTTTTCAGTGATCTTGTCCAAATAAAAGAAGATTCTTTTCCCTGAGTATGCAAACTGCAATGCTTTGAACAAAAGGCTCTTGGCCACTTGATGCCAAATCCTTTCTGGGCTGAGAGCTTGCACAATGCAGGCTCCATGCACAGAGCACCAGTGCAACTGGGAGGAAAAATTTAAATGGAATTTCAACCAGCCTGCAGCTTTGGCCAGGCACAGCACAAAAATCCTGGTGTCATTATGAGCAGGGGGATGGTGGATCCTGTTAACCCTGCTGTGCTCCCAGAAACATCACACTGGTACCTCTGCACACCTGGACACCCCAAACCCACTCCTGTCCCCTGCTGTGCTCCCCTCTCAGAACCTGGTTTGGTTTTTTCCCCAAGCTGTGTAAAAGTTCTTGTCTGGCAGTTCGTGTGCCCGAGCTGGAATCAATCTGAGCTCTTTAGTTTTCACTCTCAAGGTTGTTTATTCTTTTCTTATCTGGAATATTTNGGATGGCTTAGACTCGGGCAATGGGGCAATGGCAATGGGCACAGGTTCATCCTCCTGGCGCTGCCAGGCTGGGCAGGTGTGGCAGCACAGACTGACCAAGCCCAGGCTGTGTGGGAGCAAGGGGGATCCTGTCCCAGGAGGGGTCACTGGGCACTCCCCCTGCCATGGCTGGCACTGCCAGCGCTGCTGCTGCCCCTGGCACCCACTCCATCCCCTGGGAAGAGCTCAGAGCCGGATGCACTGACCTCCAAACCCCTACTCTTGATCTTAAATTAAACCCAAATGAACCATGTCACAGCCCCAGGGTGCTGAGAAGGCTCTGAGCAGCCCAGAGCAGGCTCCCTGTGAGCACAGCAGAGCAGTGTTTGTGGGGTGGCACATCCCACAGCTCCCCACACTGCTGACAGAGCATTATTCCCACAGGAGCCTCCCCAGCTCCTGCTCTGCAGAAATCCCCAGTAACACTTCCCAGTACCAGCCACAACTGTGAGGGCAGAATCTTTTTTCAGTCAGTGCTTCACAGCACAGCATCCCTGTAAAACGCCTTCCACGCTTCTGGGACACACCAGAACAAGCTTTATTTTTTTTTTTTCCTTTCCACACCAGATATAGCATCAGAGACATGTTACACACACGAGCACACAGAGCACCTCCTCCTCCCACACGACCTAAACCCCCCCAGATTTGAAGAATGGATTCTATTACAGCTACTGACACCTGATCTCTACATTTTAAGCAAGTCCCACAAGTAATAAGCAGTATTTTAACAGAGTCTCTGGCATCACCATCGTTCATTCCTCCCTCCCTGTGCTGGCATCACTGCCATTACCATGATGAAAGCTCTGAGCTCAGTTTATCATTGGGATGTGTGGAAGGCTGCACAGGGAAGGATTAACACAATTTGGAATGCAACAGTAAATGCAATTTCAGCTTGCAGGCCTGTACCTGCTGCCTCTCCTGCTCTCAGCAAGAATAATGAGCATCATGCAGAAGCAAATTTTAGCTCCATGCAACATCTCCACCCTCAGAGGGCAAAAGATCAAGTCCTACCAAAAAAGCTCGATCCTATTTGCCCTTGAACATCCTTCCCAGCCCTGATGAGAAGTGGGGGAACAAGGATGTGCTGATGTGCTCTGACACACATCACTGCAGAGCTCTGAGTGCTCCACTGAGCCCTGTCCAGTCTCCCACACTGCTTCTGACCTGAGAAATCTCTGAGAGCTCCGGGCTCCACCTGAGCAGGCTCACCTTGAGCAGAGTGTGCCCCAGGCTGGGGCAGAGCTCCTGCTCCCAACAGGGCACAGGGACCCAAAATCCCCCTGGGCTGGAGGGACCCAGGGACCCAAAATCCCCCTGGGCTGGAGGGACCCAGGGACCCAAAAACCCCCTGGGCTGGAGGGACCCAGGGACCCAAAAACCCCCTGGGCTGGAGGGACCCAGGACTGTGGCACTGACACCAAGGGGTACAAGGACCTGCTGGGCTGGAGCAGCTGAGCTCAGGACAGAGCTCTGCATCTGCAATCCCAGCACCCAGCAGCAGAAATCCTGCCCAGGCACCAGAGGAAAGGTTTTTATTTGGTTAAGGCACTCAAAGCAAATGCTTTCGTTATTTGTGATTTTACAATGTTAATCCTGCAAGAATAGCTGGGCTGGAGTTATTTATCATCTGGCACTCTAGACTTTGCTTCCATAGAAGGAAATGAAAAAGGCCAGGAAGGTTCAGCCAATTTGTCTTTTAATACTCTTTATTGGTTCATTAATGATTAATTCTTTTTAACACTGCCCTAGATCCTAAATTCACAATGGCTCAATTTACATGAAAGATTTCAAATCCCCATCTCTCCTCCCTCTTCTCCTGTGAAAAAAAAAACAAAACAAAACAAAAAAACTGCCAAAAACAAAAACCAAATCCCTGCCACTGCTCAGCACGCTGCTGTCAGAGGAAATCATCCCAGACAGAAAAACCTCAAAACCTCCCTGCAAGATGAAGTGGTGCAAAAGATGAACCAAGCAAAGAGCACAAACAGTAAAAGACTCAATAATGGCAGTAAAGGACTCAATAATGACAATTTCCACAACTGATCTGTGCCCAGCACTGCAGTACTGCAGCATTCAGCAGAGCTGAATTCTTCCTGAATTCTTCCTTTGCAAGAACATGCATTTATTGCTTCAGCAAATCACTGAGAGCAGCAAATGCTACTGTTCCACAAACAGAAATCAAAGAAAGATCTCAGAAACGCCATCTACCCAGAACATCTGAACTTTTGCTCAGGTTTCAGACAGCCACAGCCCTGCTCACTGCCCTGTCCTGGGTGCTGGAACACACACAGCAGTGTTCTGTGCTGAGTTTCCTCCAGGATTTCATCCCTTCAGTGTTTCCTGGAGCTGTAAAAGAATCAGATGAGCAGTGGAGGTGCCTCAGATCTATTCCTACCACAGCACAGCTCTGCATCTCACTCCTGTTTAGATAAGGCAGCAATGCAATAACCCCCTTGGCAGTGTGCTCTGAGGTCTCTGCAGGAATTTGGCCATTTCTGCCCAGCATTTTGCATTAATCTGCTCACGTGCTGCTCCAGTTCAAACACACATTCACCTCAAAGCACACTTGACAGGACTGTGGCTCTCCCATTCATCTCAAATGAAGACAAACATGCAAACACGAGCATTTGCACACAGAGCAATTAACCCAGGTGATGCATTTACCTGAATCACAGCAGCTTTATTTTCATTTAAAAGGGAAAAAAAAAAACCCAAAGCCACAAGAAAAAAATAACAACATCTAAAAAAAAACCAAAAAAAAAAATCACTACGAAGTATTTCAGCTCCCTGGACAGAAGAGTATTTTTGGCCTGAGGACACATTCTGCAGCTCATTCACACGACAGGAAAAGCTCAGGGTTAATGGGTTAACAGCCCCAGTAATTCACCATTAATTCTGCTTTCCCATTCCCTTCCCTAGCAGTGTGATTCTCACTACTGAGCTGGAAGGACTGGGAACTGTTACCAACATTTCTGGGTTTAGGCAATCAGCTGTTTTCAACAGCATTATGTCATTTTTTTTCCCTGTATAAAGAGGATTTTCAAGATCACCCATTTCTGTGTGACTGAGCATTCCAAGGGCATCAAAGTTCAGCCTCACTTGAGCCTTTCTAATCCAGAGTTCACAGCCTGCCTTGGCAATGCTGGGGGTATGGAAATGCCAAGGAGAGACCCCTTGGGAACACCAGGGTGCCAGGTTTGCTGCTAGCTGTGAGTGCCACAGCTGCATTCCTGCCTGCCCTGCTCCTCATCACACACACAGATCCCAGAGGCTGCAGCTCCATGTGAAGGAAAACAAACAAACAAAAAAAAACAACAAAAACACACCACCAAAAAAATTAAAAAAATAAAAAAAACCCCAAACAACCAACAACAAAAAGAAGTCTGCCCTCATGTTATTTTAAGCAACCTCACACTCCAGTTGGCTCCAGAGGATCTGCTCACGTGCCAGGCTGGACAGATGTTGAAATTCTTCCCTGCAATAATGGCAGATCCTCACCTCACCAAACCCTCTGCCATCCCTCACCCTCATTCTGCTCCTGGGGTGTCACAGCAGCCCTGGGGAGCACTGCTGTCCCCAGGGATTCACTCTGGCCCTGGTCCAGGAGCTCTCCAGCACACCTGAGCCCCAGCCCAGGGCTGCAGCCTGCCCTGGGACCCTTGCTGCCCCTGGAAATGCAATCTCCTCCCCTGGTGTTTGCCAGATTTCCTCCTCAGCTCCTCTGCCCTGGAGGCCAACCCAGTGGCACAAACACAGCCCCTGGAACCACTGCATGCAGAGAGCAAAGGGACACTGGGAATTCCTCCTGGGCTGGAGCAGCCCTGCTCTCACTGCACAGCCATGCAGCACCAGCACTGCAGCACCTGCGCAGGATGGAGGCAGATCCCAGCATTGCACTGCTGCTGCAGCCATGCAGCTGCAGGGAGAGAGGCAGATCCCAGCATTGCACTGCTGCTGCAGCCATGCAGCTGCAGGGAGAGAGGCAGATCCCAGCATTGCACTGCTGCTGCAGCCATGCAGCTGCAGGGAGAGAGGCAGATCCCAGCATTGCACTGCTGCTGCAGCCATGCAGCTGCAGGGAGAGAGGCAGATCCCAGCATTGCACTGCTGCTGCAGCCATGCAGCTGCAGGGAGAGAGGCAGATCCCAGCATTGCACTGCTGCTGCAGCCATGCAGCTGCAGGGAGAGAGGCAGATCCCATATCCCTGCACTGCTGCAGCCATGCAGCTGCAGCTGAAGATGCACCCACATCCCCAGTTTTTAAGAACTCAGTAAAGCCTGAGCTGCACAGAGCTCTGGGAGCAGAGTGAAGCTGTGCCTGCTGTTTGCATTCATCCTGCACTCCCCTGCATTCAGAGGAGCTGGGACACCCAGACAAAGAGCCTGCAAGGACCTGACACCTCCATGCACCTCCCTCTGCAATTGCATTGGTTTGAGTCTGCAGATGAAGACTTTGGGTGCAATAGTGCTGGGCTTCATCTGAGCCTCCTCCTCCAGAGGACTCTGGTGCTGATACCAAACCAAGGTTACAACACCTGGCAGAGCAGGAGATTCTCCTTGCCAGCATCATCTGTTTCAGCTCCTCAGGACTGAAATAAAGTGGGCAAAAACAATTCCAAGCACAGAGATGCTGTGAGCTTTGAGAGCAGAGGAAGAATTAAAATAACTGCATTCTTGCCAGGCATGGGTCTGAGCACAACAAACCTCCCAGAAATGATCAATCTGCTAGAACTCATCAAAGGATGCTAGCAACACTAATATTGGAATTTAGGCTTTCTTTTTCCAAAAATCATCAGCTCTCTTATCTTCTTGTTATGCTCAGCAGTTCGACAATTTTGAAAAAAAACTGTATTTCTGAAGTCATAAAACTAAGTAATTCAAAGCAGGCAATTCTTCTATGCAAAAAAAGTCAAGACTTTTCTAGTCTTTACATTTCCTGTCTTTTAAAATAATCTGCAGGAAAGCATGTGGAGAATTCCACCAAAAATAAATACTAGAGAAGGAAAAAAACCCATATAAATATTCTGTAATATTGACAGAATATGTATTCAGACATCCAGAATAAAAACTCACTGAAAATGGCCAATTCACTTCAAGTTTTATTTACTGAATGTTTGAAAACATCTTGTCATGAGCAATACACAGGACAAGAATTCATCATGCAAATTCAATTAAATTAATAACTTTAAATGTTGTACACTTTTTCCCTCGAGCAGTTTATTTTCTCAGTGGAAAAATAAAACCTACTTTTATCAAGCATGCAATTATTTGATCAGTTTTCATCTCATCTCTGAATAAAGGCCCACAAAGAAGAGAGAAGAGTTTCATTATAAAACCAAACTGCTCCTGCTGCCAAGGCAGAAACATCTTCTCAGAATCTCAAAGAATTTTCCACATCCTTTAATCAGGCCTACAAATAAATTATCAGTTTTAATTGGATCACTCATAGCATCTCTCTGAAACTATTTCTTCAGCCATGTTCACCTGCTCTGAAACAGGATGTGTGTCTTTATTATTGGGAAATCCAATTAAGCCATCAGTGATCAGGCATTCTGTAATTAACAGATGTTTGCAGATATGGTGTCACCCAAATTATCTACACTCCAATGCTCCCAGAAGTGAATTCGGATCTTTTCATTATCTCATCCCTGGAGCACGTCCTGCCAAAGGTCATTTTGTCAGCAGTGACCCGTGGCACTGTGCCAGGCTCCAGGGAGTGCCCAACCCCTGCCCTGGGCATCAGGAGAGGGGAAATCGGGAATAAACCAGGAATAAACCAGCCAGGAGCCATGGGCATGGCCAGGAGTGTCACACACCTGTGCCACCCTGTACCTGGGCATGGCAAGGTGTGCCATTGAAAAGGAATTTTCCCATTCAATGCCACCAGCACACCCTCTTAGGAAAAAAGCTCTCCCAGCACTTTTCCCTGTTTTCCCAGTCCTTGTGTGAGAACAGCAGCCACATCTCTCCTTGAGAGATTCCTGGGTGGCTTTACTGCAGTCTCTAGACTCTGTAAAAACCAGACATTTTAATTTGGTTTTCAATGTCAAACAAGTGATTTCGAGTGCATTTCCCACAGCAATCCATACATTCTCTGCCTCTACTTCCAAAGGCTGATAGCTTGCAGCTCTCTGAGGCTGCAGTGGAGATTATACTGCAAAATTACCATGTCAACAAATAACTTCTCTTTACTTGTAAACAGATCCTTTCTGGGAGCTGGCAGATGTCTGTTAAATTACACTTTTACTCATTGAGATGTTCATTGGGAAAAATATCAGTCAGATCCAACCCTCTAGTGCAGTGAGCAGCAGCAAAAGGTGGAAAATTATTCCCCCCAAACACTCCTGTGTCAGCAAGGGATCCCAGCCCTGAGGAGAGCAGCTCCTTACCAGGGATGTGCGAGTAGAACCAAGCCATCAGCAGCTCCCAAATTGCAGAAGATGTGTCCTGGAGTGCAGAGGGGCAGGCAGGAGCTGCTGCAGCTGCACAGGGCTGAGGCTGCAGCCACAAACCCAGAGAATTCCTCCCCACTGGCAGGGCTCCCTCCATCCCTCCCTGCCCCAGGCCAGTGGGAGACTCAGCTGACCCTCCAGATGTGCTGCTGCACACCCTCTGACCCTCCAGATGTGCTGCTGCACACCCTCTGACCCTCCATCCCCTCTGACTCTCCAGATGTGCTGCTGCACACCCTCTGACCCTCCATCCCCTCTGACTCTCCAGATGTGCTGCTGCACACCCTCTGACCCTCCATCCCCTCTGACTCTCCAGATGTGCTGCTGCACACCCTCAGCCCCCCCAGCTGGGAAGGTTAAACTCAAGCCCCACTTAACACCAGGGTTTTGTCACTGGTAGTGAGGTGCTGCACAAAGAAAACACCTTTGCTCAACACCTCGTGCTCATTCAGTTATTTTTTCACCAGTCACACCCTCTCCTCTTTGAAAACAAGACTTCTCCAAGTTGCCAACAGTTGTTTCAAACCTGCTCCTTTGCTGAATAAGCCTCCCAGTTTCTATATTCAGAGCACAACCCATGCAGAAGTCTCAACACCCACTAAACTTGAATAATTTATACTCTTACAGTCTTGTATGGCAAGATACAAAGTGACTTAATCATCAGGTATTCATGGCATTCTCCTCCACAGAAGTACGAAACTTGGTGAAAAATATCATTCCAATGCAAGTCCTCAGGCAGTGTGCTCCACACAGGAGACAGAGTCGAGCTCTCATTAAAAATTTAGAGCCACAGACAAATAAAATACTTCTGGTTCTGTGTGGCTGCTTGCCTGGGCATTTGGACAATTCATTATTAAGCACACTTCATTTCCAGAATAAGCTGAGAAAACAGGATAGATTGTTTTAATATTAATTCACGTGGCTTTTTAAGCCTCATTCAAACCTGAAATGGCTTTTCAGTGCCTTGGTGTTCCAGTGAGCACACCCATCCTGCCTGAGCATCAGATACTGCCTCAAAAGGAGAGCCTGGCCTGGCTGCTCCCTTGTCTTTATCCTGTTTGTAATTTTATAGACATATAAACAGAGAAAGCAAACATTCCCTCATGGCCTCAGATGAAAGCTGCTCTGAGTTTCACACGAGAGCCACAGAACTGATTCTGGTTTTGGACAGGGACAAGGAGGTGCCATTACTCCAACACCACTGATTTTCAGAGTCCTCAAGTTAAGGTTGGAAAAAGCCTTTAAGAACACCAAGTTCTACCATTAAGGCCCATCACTAAACCCTGTTTTTAAGTGCCACAGCTCCACATCTCTGCCCTTTTTATCCTTCTCTTTGCCTTTCTTCCTCATTCACCTCCCCCATCTCCTCTGCCCATCCTGGCCCTTCCTTTGCCCTTCTCCACCAGAGCTCTGTGCCCACAGCACAGCTCATGCAGACACAGATTCTCCTCTGTGGAGGATGGATGCTGAGCAGTCTTTGAGGAAAAACCTCCCTACAAGAGATGTTTTGCTCCTCTAAACACTTTAAAGGTTTATGAAAGTGAAAGGGGATTAAAAACATATATGTGACTGCCTGTTACATAAGCAGTTTTTGAAAGCATGCTGAGCTTAATGATCTCTCAGTGGAACAAAATGAAGCAAATCACTAATCACTGTTACCAAAAAAAGTTCTTACAGCAAAGTACTTGCTCATTAGTTTCTTGTTTAAAGTGGTTTCACCTGCTTTATGAACACGTGTATTTAATCAATCAAATTAAAAAAGGATATTGATATCAAAGTGCCCCAAAGCAAACAAAAACATCACCAGTCCAATAAACACACCTGGGACAGCACAGTGCCTTTTTTTATGAACTTTATGCTCTTTCTTATGAGCTGCAGGCAAGGTTATTTATATTTCAGTTCTCAGTTAATGTCATGGCTTTGTGGTTTCCCAAAGCATGTTTTAGCATTTCTCTGCTGTGGCATCTGGCAGAACATCTCCAATATTCCCTGAGAGCAATTCCCTGCCAGCACTCAGCTCAGCACCTGGATTAAATCACACTGACCAGATCTTCATCTCCAAGTGGTTCCATCAGTTACCCTGAAACTATTTCCACACAGGGAGGTGAGAGCAATAGAGTCTGGCTTCAAACACTGAGAACCTGCCAGGGAGAAGCTGTAAGGACTGACACCTAAATGAATGGAACCACTCACGTGGCAATAACCCACTGAAAGCAGTGTCATCGAGGCTTTATAAATGAAAAAGCTTTTAAGAAATCAGCTCCAATTAGCTGAGCTCAGTTATGCTACTCACTATCATGGAATAAAGTAAATCTCAGTGGTTTATTTTTAGCATCTGCTGTATTACAAAGTGGTGTCTTTGACAGAAAACTCCTCTCCCATCATCCAAAAGGCCCTTCTGCTCTCCTCCAGGTAAAGGCACTGTTCTCCACACCGAGTCCATGCCATGGCACACCAGCAATTAAGGATTTAACACCAAAGCCAGGACCAGAAGGGTGCAGTGGGGAATGGAGCAGCCTGGCTTTACCAGAGGCTGCAGAGAGCACAAAGCCAGGGCTGAAACCCCTGGCCAGGGTGAGGAACATCTGTGCACAGAGCAGCAGCATTCCTGGGGATCCATGCAGGCAGGCCAGCCATGCACCTAATTAATGGCAATGCACAGTAATTGCAGCTGTCCCTCCCCTATTTACAGCTGTAATATTTACACCTCTGAATGCACAACAAGGGTACAGGACTCTCCTGCTGGTTTTGCTCACAAGAATTTTCCCAGTTCACTGGGACAACCTGTGAGTCTCCAGTAATGCCTCAGTCACCCCAGGCTAGGAGAGACAGAAAATGAGGAAATTAAACAAATCCATCTCCGTTTCTGTTGGTTTCTTTGGTGCTTCCTCTATCAGACCTCCCCTGCTGCAGGTCCATCCAAGCTCACCTGAAATGCAGCTGCAAGCCTCTCACAGGGATCAGAAAGGGGAAAGGGAAAAGTGACAGGAAAGAAAAACTAAACCAGGATGAGATCCAAAGCCTGCCAAAATCAGCAGGAGCCTCTGCATGACCTTCAGTGGGTTTGTGGTGTGGCACAGAGGAGTCCAACAGGCTGAATGTGAGGAAATGGATTTATTAGAGAGAACAGTGAGCGAGCCTTGGGCACAGGCTGAGAGCACTGATCTCCTCTCACGGTATTTTATGTATTTGTTATTTTATTTTTACGTATTATACATCACACACACACACATGCAGCTCTCCTAAATAACCCTGAACAGAGACAGCACCAGAATAAAGGCATTCTGCATTACCTCATTAAGCACAGCAAAAAAAAAAAAATACTCAGGAGAAAATATCACCCTTCATCTCCACTTCTGCCTCCAACGTTGGATGTTCCCATTATTTTTTAAATAGCAATAGGCTGGCAAAAATACAAAACAACTGAGACTTGCACTGAAAACATGCACTAGCAGCAATTACTTTTTCTGAAATTACAAAATGTCGTGAAATTGAGTCTAATATTGAATGCACACAACGAGAAGCAAAATATATGTGGCCATTTTTCAATTTCTAATTCACTTATCTCAGCAAGCACATATTCCCATCGAGTGTTTACGAAGATTATTTTTCCAATGTTAAGGAAAAATAGGACTAAAATACAAGAAATTCTGCAGTAAGTTCTGAAAAGGACATTTGCAAACATGGCAGGTGATGACAGAATAAAGAAATAAGCCAGTGAAATACAAGCAGAAGTGTCTGTACATCATTGTTATTATTGCTAACTGTGCTCCATCCTTATGGTTTGTTGTCTCATGTGCTGAGCAGGTGTTTGGGGGATTAATTGTTTGGTTTTTATCTTTGTATCTTGTTCTTTTTAATAGAAATTCTTTTCTAACACATGGAAAACTTCTCAAAATTTGGGAAGTCAGTGAGTGGTAGGAATTATTCTAAAGTGCAAAAGCTGCACTGGTGTCCCCCATCACAGAGTGAATGAACACTGGGGCTTCTGCTGAGCCATCCCAGCCTCTCCCAAACTCTCCACACTGCAGCCTTTTTTTTTGCCTTTCTTCTTTTTCCTTTTTAATTGAACTACTTTGGACACAAGCAGCTCTTCCCGCAGTGGAAATCAATTATGAAATAAATCTAATATTCAGATCAGACTCCACTAGAAGGGACTACTCATCATATATATGATATTTCCAGATTACATCTTAGCATGGCTCCCTGAGTCATCACTTCAGCAGTCCCACTAAATCAAAAATTAAACAAAGTGAATCAGTCAATTAAGGGGCTGCTCCCTGCTCTGTGCTCACATAATCCTTTCAAGTCCAAGCCTTAACTCAGTTTGGAGCAGGGAGTGCTCAGTGTCTGGGAAGGAGCAGTCACAGGACAGGGTCTGGAGTTGGGTCACCACCCTGAGCCCCAAATCCCAGCAGAGAAACCCTGCTGTGCTCAGGGCCATGAACAAGCACCCCAAAAACCAGAACCAATGATCCTTCTGCTCCTGCCACATCTCCCCAACTGTGCCATGGAATTCACTCTGGGAATCTCTCACTTCTCCATCTACTGACAGCCAGAACAAGAAGATGCAGGATGCTCTGATCCTCAGCACACACAGCCCTTGCTGATTATTCACACAGCATTCCCTTTCCAGCAGGTCCCTTTCAAAGGGAAGGGAAGGATGGGTTTGGTGCACAAGAAAATATTCTGCCCTTGAGAAATTCTTCCTAGGTCTGAAATATCTGCATCAGTACAGAGACAGGCCCAACACCATCAAATGTGATTTATGCAGCTCTCTGCAGTTACAGAAGGGTGAGATGCTTGGTTTTTAAATCCAAACAACAGCCTGTATAAACTCCTTTCAGCACAAAAAGCTACAACTCCTAAGTGACCATCCCTGACCTATGCCAGTGCTTAGGAAAAAAACAGAAATCCTGGCACAGGTGACAGTTCTGTCCTGTGCTCAGTATCCAGCTCCCAAAGAATCAGCCACATTCAAATCTCAAAGCAAGTGGATAAATATTCCTTGGCAGCAGCAAAGGTGAGATTGTTTCTCCCTCTCACACAAGTGTTTGTGCATTTGCTCCCCAATTCCAACACACCCTCCTTTAATTCTCCACTCCCTCCAAGAAGAAAAGTTCTGAATTAGTGATAAAAAAGAGTTCCAGTCTCATTAAAGCCTGCAGAGCAGCTTTGCAGTGGCTTTGGATGGATCAGAGCCTTTATCTAGATTAACAGTGCTTACAGCACAGCTCCCAAACAAGCTGCTCTGCACAGGGAGAAAGGATGATTGGATTTTTCTTGACTGGTCACTTTTCCCCCCAGCATCTGCAATGTCTGTTCACATTCTAGCCTAAGTATTTTCTCACTTTTGCACAGTTTCTGGGGAAAAAAAAAAAAAAAAAAAGTCCATGCCTGGCTGATGTGGTTCTGACTCGAGGATGCAAACACATCAGCAGCTGGCCAGGTGTGAATGTAAGAGAGGAGCTGTGACCCCCTGTCTCACTAAAGCTGCTGATTTGGGTCCTTCCCCTTTACACAACAGCATTTCCCATAAAATTGCAGAAACTCAACGTTTTCTGAAGTCTCACTGACTTTGCTCAGTTCAAGCTTCACACAGATGAAAATATCTGACAGACCATGTAATCATGCACAGCACTGTCCCTGAGAAAACAAAGTGGGATGTCACATTGCCAGCAGACACAGGGGGTGAGCATAATGTGCTCTAAGTAGGAAACTGCAAGGCCAAGGACTCAGACTTCACCTTGCATCTGCCAGGAACTGGATCAGCAGTGCAAGCTAACAAGGGAACAATCCCAGCCATGAAGGCACAGAGCTACTTCCATATATCTGCATCATTTCTCCTGTATTTCTAGATAAACCCCAATAATTTCACTTCATGGCTATTTCTGCACCTTGGAAATTACTGCAGGTATCCATCACCAAACACAAACTCCTTTTGGAGCAGGAGTGAAAGGTAGAATGTTCCTGCCCCAGTGCCTCCACTGGGGAACATCTGCCACAGCTCTGTCCCTGCTTTTGCTCTTTTATTGTGGAAACCCCCTGGAAATCGTTTTTAATGTCCTGATCAGCAGCTCCAAGCTCTGCCACTGCAGAGCCAGGCACAGCATCCTGTGCTTTAATGCTTCCCAGCAAAGCCCTGACCACACCAAACCTGTGTTTTCCTCTCAATGTTCCAGCACCTCGAAGTCCTCCACCTGCAGCTTTGTCAAAACAGCTCCAAAGAACTGCCTAACTTCATAATTATAAATACCAGAACCTGATAATCCATGGGCACACACAAAGCTGTGTGAATCCTCACCTTGCTCAGTGCAAAGCACAGCTGCCCTGTGTGCAGAACCTGCAGCACTTTTATTAATCATTTTATTAACTTTTATCAACAATGTGAGGACCACCAGCCCAACTGGTTTTCCTTTCTCCATCTCTCTGCAAATCATCTCCCTGGTAAATGTCTGAGTCTTCACCTGCTTTTGAATTGCAATACATTAATGCAATAAATTGATTTTATTATCTTTAAGACATCTTCTACCTCTGATTACTTCACACTTAATGCACAAAGAACATTCACATGTAATCTAGACATGTAGGGCATACAGACTAATAATTATACAGCAAAGAGCTCCCATTTAAATATGTGTCATTTACATTTAAAATCCTGCTCATTTTTCTTAACATTCTATATTAAAGCTGATTTAAATTACATCCTAATACTGCCTTGTAATTGCAAGAGTCAAATTCAGTATTTATTCCAAAGTTAATGAGTATCTATAACTTACATTAACTGGGAAGCAATAAATTACAGTAAAATATTATTTGCTGCACTAAGGCCTACAGAAATTCTACTGCAGCATAACAGGTAGTTCCAATTCTGGGATTTACAAGTTAGTGTCACACACAGGGGACAAGAGCCAGCAGCAGCCAGCTCAGCAGAGATGGCTCCAGCTGATCTTTTAACCCCTCTGATGCCAAGGAGTCCCATCTGAACATCATTTCCCTGCTGTCTTTGGGATATTCAACAGCCATAAGCAGGGCATAAGAAATGTAAGGGATTTTTGTTTGTTTTTTTTTCAAATCAAGACATGAAGTGCCAGCCCCACCAAGGAACACTTTGCCTTTTCCATCAAGGAACCCCCTCCCAGTCTGGGGCAGGCTGAGCTCAACTCCCCAGCAGGATGGGACAAAATGAGGCAAACTGAGGATGCTGCTCCATGAACACTCTGCTCTCCCTGAGGCACAGAGCTCCCAAAGCCAGCCAGGATCCCACCTGGGCTTGGTTTGCACGGGGGAACAGAGATCACAAACACCCTGAGGGACCCACTGTGACAGAAGTGCCATTTTAATACCTCTGTGAGGTATAAATTCCCCTGGGAGGGACACATTCAATACCCCTGGGAGGGATTAATCCCTCTAGAGGTGTACATTTAATACCCCTGGGAGGGAAAGCAGAACAAGAGCCTCTCTGCTCCTGCTTCCCCAGCTGCTCACAGCCACTGGCCACAGCCACATCTGGGCACACAAACACAAGGCTCAGATGCCAAATGAGCCTGCTCAAGTGAGCCACAGTGACAAGAGAACAGAAAACGTGTCTGGTGAAAGCCCAGAGCCAGCGTGGTGCTCTGGAGCACCAGGAACTTTTCTTTATTTACTCAGCACCATCACTGCAAGGAGAACGAGCCCCTCAGCGTCTTCAGAAGGCACACACCTGGATTTCTAAAGAAGTGAGATTTGTTTATTCTACACAGATGTGATTAACATCTACAGAGTGGATAATGCACCTCACATCTGCTTCTGGTTACTGATGCAGCCAGTCTGAAAGCTGAGGCATGCACACTGCAAAGCCAGACTCATTACCTTCAAAGACCACCAGTTGATCCCACCAGGACCTGCCCTTATTAACCTTAGTTCTAAATTACAAAGTCACAGATGTACTCATCAGTTGCTTGATGAAGATCCATTTGCCAATCTCATCTCACAAAAGGAGTAATTAACGTGAAGACATTGCAGGCTGATGATTGGACTTGTTACAATGCAGGGCTGCAGACAAATAGCAAGGCACCTGCATATCTGTAACAATTAAAAACCCTCTCAAAAGTTCCCATTTAGCAGCATAATTATAGGAAATTAAGTAAAAAGCACTGAATAGCATCAGTCATGGGCCTATTCTGCACACAGAAATACAATTGTGACAAATAAATTAATGTCTCCAAGTGTGGCACTGTTATAGCCATGAGGGTTTGAGGACAAAAAGAATGAATCTGTCATTTCTTTGGCCATTTCATCAGGAAAGACTGAACAAGTGTTGGGCACATAACACCTTCACCAGATGTGACAAGAGCAGAAGCAAACCCCAGGTTAAACACAGGTTAGACATCAGCAGCTGTGCAGGAAAGGAAGATGAAAGGTTGGCAGCTGTGGAGAAAGGAGGCAGGACAGAGGAAAAGGAGTGGAGTCAGCTGAGAAATAGCAGATCAAAGCACAAAGACACCAAAGGCTGGCTGTTCCCAGGCAGGGCTCTCTGATCTCCAGGAATCCATGATGGATGGGATTTCTGAGCACCCTGGTTCTCACCCACCACAGCTCCCATGGCAGGGCAGAAGGTGAAAATCTGAGAAATGCCAGAGGCCATCCTGGGCTCTGCAAACCCAGCTGCTGCTGGAGCCCATCCTGCCTGCAGAGCCAGCCCCAAACTGGGTCCTGGAAGGAGTGAGTGGAGTGGCTGGAGATCCCAGGGCCTCTTTTCCTGCATTTTCTGGATGCTGAAGGGCACAGACACACAGGTGACACAGGGCAGGGCACCCACTGCCCTGCTCCTGGTGCCTGGGCACACAGCACTGCTGGAAAAGCTGCTCTGCACACATGGCAGGGTTGGTTTGGGCAGGAATTGCAAACTGCAGCTCTGCTGCAGGCAGACCAAGCTCACTGTGTGTTCCTGCCCCTTTAGGGTACATCTGCAGCACCCACACACCTCCCCACTGAGCAGGAGTGCCAGCTCCTGTCCCCAGAGCACAGCCCCAGAGACTGCACAGCTGTGCTGCCCATGCAGATGTGCCAGCCTGGCCACAGCTGGACTCACAAGTGCAGAGCATCCCTGTCCCTTGCTCCCAGGTTATTTCAGCATCCCATGGGCTGGGCAGCCCTGGACCTTTGCAGGCCTTTCCCAGCACAATCACACCTCAAAATCCAAATTCAAAGGTATAAAGTAACAAAACCCAGAGAAATATTGATTTTGCAGTCAGAACAAAGTTACTTAGGAAAGTGAAAGCTGTGCTCCTACGGGGTCTCCTGTCTAAGAATCATTTTTACATCTCCAGATTCTTGGTCTTCAACTCCCTGCCTCACCACTGTCATTTAAGAACTCACAGGCATTTACTGAGGATCAGCTCAGCTCCAGACTCTCCTTCTCCTCTGCTTTGCTTGCAATTATCTAAAAGTCAAAAGGACCACAAGAAACATCCCCCAGCCAGGTGAACAAACCACAGGCAGGTGAACTGAACACCCCACCCCACAGCCAGGTATTCACAGAGCAGCTCCACCTCAGCACCACTGGGGACTTGGGGCTTTAGCCCAAGCTTATTTACCATGAACAGAAAAATAGAAACTTGGACAAGTAAAATGCACGAGATGGCAACAGCCTGAGGAGAAAACCAACCCAGAACCATTGCAGAAAGCTCAGAGGGAAAATGGTTTCCCAGAAAGGGACACAGTGAATATGTGGGAGCAGTGGAAAAGCAAAGGAGTGCCCTTGTGAGGTATTCTGAACTCTTGAAAAAGAAACCAAGACTTCATGCTAAGATTCTTCAGCAGCTAAGCTTTTCCAAACATACTCAGAGACAGAGAGATGCTATTTTGAAAGATGCCTAGAAGGGTTTTCAGGAGACAAAGACAAAAAAACAAAGTCAGTGATGAGGAGGAAGTGTGTAATCCTGAGCCTGTAGTGCCCATCTGAATGTCAGCTGCCTCATGTTCAATTCTCCTCTGACATTTTCCTTCCCAGGCTGCTGCCTGCTCAGGGCTCAAACCACACATTTTTCAGCTAATCCTGATCTGGGGAGAAGTTTTATCAGTAGCTGTTTAACAGCAATACTGCTGCTAAAAGCACAACAAGAAATGAACAGCTGGAGTGTTAACAGATTTCCCTGCATAAAGGAATAAATCAGAGGGTGCACACAGTCACTGAAAAGTTCTTCCACTGAAATGAGAAGTGCCAGGTTGTGCAGACCTTATTATTAATGAGAAGAATTTACTTAGCTAAGCAGCCTGGAAAATCTCATCTTTGGGGATCTGCTTTCAGTGTGGAAGCACTGCAGTGGAGCCTGTACACATGGAACAAAGAAAAAAACCCCGAAATATTAAATATTAACTAGATACTACTCAATTAAGGAAAGCTTTCACACAATCCATGATTTACACTGAAAAGGATTTGCCCATTTTGGAGGCAGCTCTCAGCATCCAGTAGCTCCACAGGTGCAGGAACACAGGAATACACTCCACCATCCCCTGTGCTCCAAACCAATTATTTGATCATTTAACATATGGATCTAACAACCTAGAGAATACCCTGACACTGTGTCCCCAGTTTAAAAAACCCATAAAACCACAGAAACCTTCAGAAGCACAGGTATTACATTTTGGTAGCAATTTAAAAGCTGGGAATTTAGGATGCCAGCCAACCACAACACCCAGCTCTCCACCTTTATAAAAGGCTGGAAGGTGAATCTGACCAAAATGGTTTTTATCACAACACACCTGGTTTTTCTCAGGCAGAGCACTCAGTATGCATCATCTTTGTGGTTTGGGTGAGTGTTCTCTAAAATGTCATTTCTGTAGGTTAGGTACAGTTTATTGGGGGGTTTATTGTTATAAATCATCTCCCCATAACCACAGTGCTCTGCTGCTGGTTTGGGCACTCCATGGACCTGGAGCAGGGATGGAGCTCAGAGCAGTGCAGGGGCAGGACCAGGCTGTGGCCACAGAACCTTCACTGTCACCACTGTCCTTGTGCTGGCAGCTCCCAAATGTCCCCATCAGGAACAGAATTCCCAGCACACGACACCCACAGAGGACCCATGGATCTGTGACATGCCCTGAACACCACATTCATACCTCATTTTACCCTCACCCCCATCTCCCAGAAATACCCAGAGCCCTAAAACTGGGTCACTGCTGCCTGGAGGGTGGCAGGGGAAAATTCATAAATATTGATGCAGGAAAGAAATCAACTTTTCTTGGAGGAGTGGGTTCTGCCTGCCATGCCCCAGGAGCCTCAGTGCCACCAGCACTTCGTGGTGCCAAACCATCATTTAAAGGCTGAATTTTCTGCCAACTCACCAGCCCTGTCAAGGCTTCCCATTTTCCATTTCAGCCCACAAATACCACGAGAACCAAGAGCTGCCTTTGGCCTGAGCAGCACTTTGGGAAGGACTTGTACCCCCTCCAGAAGCTGCTCTCCTGATGAGGCTGGGACAGAAGATGCTCTGCACATGCCAGGAAAGCACAAACTCCTCCAGCTCCACCTCCCAAGTCCAGCCCCAGTCAGCAGGATTTGTGTTTCAAAGCCATGGTTTTCTGGTTCAGAAGAGCCTTCTAGTAATGAACTGCATGGCCCTTAGCTATTTCAGTTTGGTGCTTTTTGAATGCACCAAAAATTTCATGATAAATTATGTTTTTTAAATAACTCAGGGTAGGGAAAAAATAATCACAAGCAATCCACACATTTGTAAGGAAAGGGCTTCCAGTGAACACCTCTGTCATAAAGGAGAGAGCAGACAGAAAGTTCTCCTTTATCACTAAAATTCAGGTTTTGCCACAGAGGCAAAGAGCAGGCAGCACGAGCTGAGCTCAGCTGATTATCCCTGAGAGAATAATGCAGCTTTCACATCAAGAACACACAGTTATAGGTCTCTGCAAGAAATTGCCCAGAAATACAATTAGCAGGTAATGTAATTGAAAAAATATGTCTTGTGGAAAGGATATAAACTTCAAATTAACCCGAGCCTGAGTGGACTTTGTTGTTGATCACATTTCATACAAACTTCAACAAACCCAGGCTCAGACTGAAGGGACATCCAAACCATCAGTCACACTGGGCCAAAGCCTGCACCCAACAGGAGCTTATGAACACAAAGAAAGAGCTGCTGGCATATTTTTAATTCCACATATTCTATTCAGGATGTTGTTGTTGTTTTGATATTCTCACTGGCAATGGAGTCACCCATGATTTGTTCTATCAGGCCAGCCAGGAGAGCAGGGACTGCAGCTGGGGAGGCAGGGAGGGGCTGCAGGAAGGTTTTGTGTCCTGCCAGGGCAGGATGTGTGTGCAGAGGTAGAGCAGGCTCTTGAATTCCAGCCTGGTTCAAGGTTTCCACTCCATGGAAACACCTTCAGACACCCAAGCATCACCCATGGTCTGCACAAGGGAATCCTTTCCACACCTCTGGTGTTTGTCAAGGAACCAGAGCATTAAAATGAAGGTAAACCCTGCCTGTGGGTGTCCCAGAGTTTGTGAGAACAACACAAACACACATCCATCACCCACCCCTGTGCCATCACCCACCCCTGTGCCATCACCCACCCCTGTGCCATCACCCACCCCTGTGCCATCACCCACCCCTGTGCCTGCTGAATTACCTCCCCTGGCTCAAAGCAAGAGCCAGCAAGGAGAAAAACATCCCAGCTACAACCACCACTGAAACCAAAATAAAAAACTGGCATTTGAATGGCTCCACTCTCACAGGAAACCCCTCCTGAGAGCAATCAGGAGGTGCCCAGTGCCCCCAAACTGGTGCCCAGCCCCAGCCCTGCTCTGCCCAAAGCCTTCCAGGTTTGTACAACCACAGACACATGAATAAAACTGACCAAGGATGAAGGAGGACTAAAATAGCTGCCTGCTTGCTTTCTGAAGCCACTGGCAGAAACCAAACCAATTAAAATCATGATCTGAGTCAGTTTTAGTGGATTGTTGGCACCTCGGGCACAGCCTCGGAGCAGAGCTGCAGTTGGTTTCCAATTTAGCTGTCAGTGAGACAGGGAAGGGCTGGAGGAGATGAAAGAAGGCATTAATAATGACAGAGCACAGAGAGCCTGGTGCACACCACGGGCACAGCATCTGCAGCAACCTCCCTCTCCTGTCTGACAGCAAGCCTGGCCCAGGGCAAGAATAAAAGAATAAAACCAGGAAGCAAAGAGGAAAACTTGAAGGGAAGCAAAAAAAAAAAAAAAAACCCAAAACAAAAAAAAAAATGGGGAAAGGACACAAAGCNAAAAAACCCAAAACAAACAAAAAAATGGTGCAAGGACACATAGTCAAAGAATATTTTTACAATGCAGTTTAAACCAAATGCTCCCAGAAAAATCATTTTCAATGAGCAGGTGACAAAAGCACCTCACAGACCACTGTGGGTGTTTCATGGACAGCAAGTGCTGTCACCTGGCCAGGCAGAGAGGAAAAACTGGGATCATCACTGACAGGGTTTTTTATTTGATATAGAGGGATCAAGCACTTCTGGGGAATGTGAGGGGTCACTTCCCACTCCATGCTCCATCCAAACTTGGTTTGCAGCCTCTTCCCACAGGATGGGAATTCAGAATTTAGCTACCACCACACCAAAAAAAAAACAAACAAAAAAACCTAAATTTCATTCTAGTCCTCTAATTTAAAATCTGTCCCACGCCTTCCTCGTGTGTCTGCACGTCCTGATCAATTGCCTCACGTCCAAGCCTTGCCACACACACTCCCAGTTTTAATTGATTTACTCCAGTCAGTGAGCAAGGAATAAATGATATCCTGGGCAATGCAGCTGGGCAGCCTGCTGGGGATTCCAGAGCTCGGGAACAAAGTGTTGTAAGTGCAGGACACGCTGTTGGCTCTGTGCAAGTACTGGGATAAATGCTCTATGGATAATGTTAAAATAGCATTTCTATATGGATAGTGTTTTTTTCTTCTTTCTCTTCTCTCTGCTAATAGCAAAAGTTAGACATCAGTTTTTTAGAGCTAGTATGATTAAACTGCTCACTTAATTAAAATAACAGCCCGTGAACGTGTGATGGGAACCCTGCAGTGACACAACAATTAGCAACATCAATTATCAACACTCACCGGCTGCCAAAGGCCGGGACCACCACCCAAATTAAAAAATAATAAAAAAAAAGATTAAAACCACCAGCCAATAAACACACATGCTCTAAAAAGGCAGATCCAAGGAGTGGCCATGCTAAACAATTCCCAAAAAAAGTTGACTATGCATAAAAGTCTATGAATATGTAACAAACTGATGTATTGTAAAATGTACAAGCACCCAACCATTTTAACCCTTTGCTTTATGTCTGTCTCCTATTGTCTTTTTATTAAACCTGCTTCTCTTACATGCTCCAGTCTCTGTTGAACTTGGCAATTCCTGACACACAAACCCCACACTGCAGAACCAAGCCTCAAAATTACAGTTCATTACAGTTGTAGCAATATTCAGGATTATCTCAGAACACTGATTCAACACAACCCCACACACACTTTTTATGAAGAGAAAAACCGGAAAAAAAAGAGAGCAAATATTTAAAATCTTCATCACAACAGCGGCCAGCACTGAGAAATGCAGAGCAGATCACACTTCCACCGAGGGTCTGATTCAGCAGGGCTGACACTGAGCAGCACAAATCATGCTCCAGTCTGACCTGACAGCACAGCTCTGGCCCAGGTTCTGTTCTTTGTAAGGTGCCACCCAAATAAACAAGGAGGAGCCATCAGTGGTTATTGAAATTCAGAATGCTCAAAGCAGCAATAAGAACAGCAAGTGGAGATCTGACTGAGGAGGCAAAAGCACTTCAAGAAAAGCCATTTAAAAGAAGAGTTTCACTGAGAGTGCAAGAGCTGCAGGTGAGTTAGGAGCAGAGATGCTCCAGGTGTATGAAAGCAGAGCAGGGCATTCTCCCAGTGCCACAGGTACCCAGAACAGCTCCTCACACTCAGCCACAGCACCAAAGCCTGCCAGGCTCTCTCCATTCCTCTACAAGCCTTTTGTCACTACTCAGACTCCCCCTGAAATGCATTCAAGGTGAATTTGTGATAGTGGAACGTGCATGACAACAATGTCCAACACTCACTGACAGCCCCAGCAGAGCTCCCAGGTTCTGGGGAAATGGAAATGGAGATTGTGGCCCCTGGAGCACAGATTGCCTCGTCTGTTCTGCACCATTTCAGGCTGTCAAAGCTGTGTGCTTGCACTGCAGTTACAGTACTACCAGTTATTCCATAATATCCCTTCTTCCATGACATTCCTCAGCCTCCTTGGGCTCTCCAGAGACTTCTCAAAGCTCATTTTCCATCGTTCAAAGTCTCACAGAATTTGCTTTCTCCTGCCACTGCACCACACTTTCCCCCCTTCCATTCTCAGCCTGGCACCTCTTATCCATTCCACAAAGCAATTCAAAGCTCATCCTTCATGATCTAATGTGGAGTGAAATAAAACCCAGGCACTTCCAGACCAAAAGGCACAGGCACTGACTCGAAACCCTGCCTTCTCTTCAGCTGTTTCAAAATCTCTTCTAACATTGTTCAGAAAAGCCTAACTAATTTTTCTGATCATACTCAAAAGTCTTGCTAGAACATCTCAGTTCTGACAGGAGGCCCTTCCAGACCGAGGGTGGAACAAGGACAGGGATGGAAAACCTGCCAGGTCTTTTTCCTTCTAACAGCTCCAGCCTGACTGGTTTTCCTGAGTAACCCCAAGTTTTGTTTATATCCCAGTGAGGGAACAAATTCACATTTTTAAACCTGAAAGTTGCCATGAAAGGAACTGAAAACTTCCACAGCTCTGTGTAATCCATTTCTCCTCTACATTCATTAAGTGCTGACACTTCAATTAAGCATCCCCAAACAAGAGCATCTACTGTTCTTAAATGAACTACCAGAGAAAAGTACAAATTTGTCTTTCTCCTGTTGCCTGCTGCTCTCTCCTTGTACAGGAGTCACTGGATCACTGCCTCTCCATCCCCTACTAATGGGATACTCCTGATGAAAAGATTTATTTACACTAACCCCAACATCCCAGAGATCACGTGACAGAAACTCCTCCCAAGCACACACTTGCACAAATTACAGAACTTGAAAACTGGGGTTTGGACAGATAATCTGGGGAGAAAAAAAAAAAAAAAAAAAAAAAAACACCCCAACACGAAACCCAACCCCAAAGGAACAGCCCAGCCCCTCTCCAGCCAAAGGAACTGCATCTGCTGCTGATCTTCCTCATCAGCCTCCCTGGCCAGGCACTGTCCTGACCTCTGCACAGGTCACAGCTCACCCCAAAAATCTGTTCTCAGCTGCAGGTTCTGACATTCTGCTGCTGGAGCCTCCCCATGAGGGGACCAAGAGCAGCTTTGCCATTCCATCCTTTTGATTTACTTCACTTTGACCACTTTTTATTGAGTTCTGCCACAACAAATGAAACCCAATATCCTTTCCTCAGAAAGCAAACACGGGGCAGAGCAGAGGATGAAAGTCACTCCAGCTCTCCTTGCCCAATCACTTGAAAGCTGCTGCTATTTTTGGCAGTCTGAAGGTTCAGTCCCTGCTATGCAAGATGAGAAGAAACGTAAAGCAGAGCACATGACAGAGCTGCTCTGACTGTAAGCAGCGTGGCTCACACCTCTCCCCTTGCCAGCAGGAAAAATAACATTTCCACATCTGCAGCATGGGCTGGGCACCAGCACCTGCACCACGGGATAGCCCCAAACAAATCCCAATTCCCTCAGGAAATGCACACACCTGGGATTCCCACCAAAACCCCCAAAAACACCTCCACACCTTGATTTCACAGATCAGGTGCTCCAGCTCTGCACCCCACCAGGAGTGACAGTGGCTTGCAGGGACAATTGGGTCCAGCCTGGCTCCTCATTCTGCTGCTCCTTGGAGAAGCCAAGTGTGAGTGGCAGCAGTTCAGAGCTCTGTGTGCAGCTGAAATTAAAACATTTCTCACTGCCCAGGCAGTGCTGCAGCACAACTGGGGCAAACTGAGATGTAGGATCCATTTAAGAATTTCACACGTGTGTGAACATAAGAAATAACTGTAAAGAACTCCTCAGCAGATGTAAATCCACAGGAAAATGTTTCTGTGTGAGCAATTTGACAGCACACTGACAATGTGTGGAAATAAATCCAACCTGAACATTGTGGGCAGCACCAACGACAAGGGAAAAGAAAGGAACCCACCATGGGGAAGTGCTGGGAGAACAGAACCAGAAGCTTTCACACAGCTTCACCTTTCACAAAATAAATGCAGAACACTCTGGTCAGGTGAGGACTCCCCCATCTGATCCCACTGACACACAACAAATCCATCCTAAACTGACTGGGTGATAACTAAAAGCACAGGTATCAAAGGTACCAAGCACTGGTTGAACAATTGATTCTCAAAGCAGCCTCGTATCAGTTACATCCAGCCCCAGGTTGTGAAAATCATCCAGAGCCTCCCTGGGCCCCAGAGCAGTGATCTCCATAAATACACCCTCATTTCAGCCAGTGGCCAGGTAACAAAGCACAGCAGCTCACATTCAGGCAGTCCCGAGCTGTGTACGTGTACTGCAGCCCAGATCAATGGCAATTCGATTGCTATTTCAGGAATATCTCTTCTTCTCACTTCATTTCTGTGCTCTGCTCCCTCCCACCTCCCAGTGATGCTCTAATTATTCAAACAACGTAAGCAGTGTTCAATCCATGCCAGCCCTTTCCTCCTTTAGCACTGACCTTGCCTTATACATCACTCTCACAAAACTAATTAAGTGGAGAACAGTCTCACTTTACACTCTCTTCATGAAAAGAACTGAATTGTTACCTGCCCGAGGGTGCAATTCAAATTATTTTTGTCTCCATTTCACTCAGCAACACAATACAAATATTGAGCACAAACCCAGACCAGGCAATTCAAGGAAACCCTTCACCCAAGATACCACATACAAAAATAAAAGGATTACTGTAAATAACATATATAGTTGTCTCATTTTGGTTTTTAACATGCATTTTCATGTAAGCTCAAGGTATGTGTTAGGAAAAGCAGGGAATTCTGTTAGGTCAAATGAGGGAGTTGAGGAAAGGAAAACAGTTTGGGCTATTTGAGCCCTAAAGCCAGGCTCAGCTAAGAGGGACAGGAGGGACTAAAACCCTCCAGTCCCACAGAGGAGATGTGAAACCACGGAGCTGTGAGAGCATCCAGCCACCCTCCCCAAACACAAACACAGAAATCCTGCTCTGAAAATGCCCAGCTAGAGGCTGTCCAGGATGGGAGCTTGTCCTCTCCTAGGGTTACAAATGCTGTGTTTGCACACAGGACACCTCCAGATTTACAGAGGATTTTATAACAGCAGGGATTCACTGCTTGCAGGGGATGGAGGGACAGGACTGGCCCTGAGTTCACCCCTAAGGGAGTGTTCTGCATCTCTGACTGTGCCTTCCTCAGCACACAGTGAGGAACAGAACCAGAAAATGAACATTTATTGACTCAAGGCCACCCCACAGCACTCAACTCCCAAAGCACAGGGGTAAGACAGAGCCTTGCAGGACATCCCAGTTGTGATAATTGATAAAAGATTGGTGTTTATCACAAAAGCACTGGGGTTTGTATAAACCAGAATACCAAGCTCTGAAGTGAAGAATGGACACTAGATAAAGGAAATTAAATGATAAAATAATTCTGTTTAAATCACCTCGTTATGTTACATTATGTTATGTTTTCCAAGTAAGTTGTATCGGCTACCAGCTTGCAAAAGCAGACTTCCCAATAGCCCTTCCTGCCTTTGTGTAATCAATACTGATTATCTCAAGATCCAGACCTCCAAAACTTCTCTGGTGGTTATCTACAAGGACCAGATGGTTATCTGGGACTCACGATGGCCTGGAGGCCTGGTGAATTTGTGTAAGGATGTTTATTCGACCACCACTGCTTATCTGGCAAGATTGGGACAGCTAAAAGACAAAAATTAATGATTACAGCAACAAACCACAGTATGAGAAGAGGCTGCAAACCAAGGTTGGATGGAGCATGGAGTGGGCAGTGACCCCTCATGGTCCCCAGCACTGCTTGCTCCATCTATATCAAATAAAGAAATCTAAATTTTTCCGAATATCGAGACTTTTGTCTCTCATTTATAGCACAATTAATGGCACAAAAGCAGTCCATGGCTCGTGCTGGGGTGGCCACAGACCCAGGTGCCAGGAGCCTGAGCCATGCAGGTTCTGCTGCATCTGCTGCTGCTCCTCCCTTGCAGCAATGCCCTGAGGAGCTGCTCACCCTCCAGGCTTCATCTGCCTCCCAGCTTTTCCTTTGAAGATGAGATCTGACATCTGCCAAGAAGTGACTATTATTAAGTTTTCCTCTAGAAACAAAAAAAAAAAAAAAAAAGCTGACTTTTACTACCTCCAACATGGGCAGCAGCCACACAGAAACCAACGCTGTAACAAACCCCGGAGCTTGTCCCTGAAAATCCTGCCTTGCTCTGGATTTCCTCAACACTGAAAATCATTCAAGAGCATCAGCAATGTGCTGGCATTTGGATCTCAAGACTGCTTCCACTTTTCAGCTGCTGACGTTTTATCAACATATGTGAGGGGCCAGTGTCTTGGGATTGAGAGGGAAGGATGTTTCTTTTAAAGAGAGCAAAGCCAGCCCCAGATAATGAGTCAGAGCAGGAGGGAGTTACTGTAAATATTCCAAGCTTGGGCACATTAACAACCACCCACTAATGAGAGGCAATGGCACAGCAGCCACAGAACTGCCACTGTGGGAGCCCAGCCAAGCACAGGGATCTGCTGGGACCTGCAGCATCAATAGCCAGGCTGGGAGGGGCACAGCCCAGATTTTGGCTGCCACTCCGCAGTGGGGGATGCAGGCATCTATTCAAAGTCAGGTCTGGAACCTCAGACATTTCTAGAGTGCAGTGAACAAAACAAAAGCCTTGTGTTTAATGCTCGTTCCCTGGTGTCACTCACTGTTTATAACAAACACAAGTTCTGATGTGTCAGTCAATAGCACCAATTGACCACAAAAAGACCCAATCTGCTGCTGGCAGACAGCTGCCTCAACACATCCCCAAGCTGGTATCCCAAACCGCAGCTGCTGCTCAGGTCTGGTGGGGATTTGGGGCTGAAACACAGAAGACCTGGCACCCAAATTTCTGCCAAGAAGACAAAGGAATGCCTGCCTGTGACCCCAGCAGCACTTGAGGCACTGTGCTCCCTTCCCCCTCCTCACCCAGGGCTGCTCCTGCTGCTAATTTTGATTCTGTGGACTCAGACCAAGACGTGGTCAGCTTACACTCTGCTCCTCCTCAGTCCCTGAAGTAAGTTACTTTCTCATGATTCAGTACCATAGAAATATAACTGTTGAGATCAGCTTCTTTATTTTCGTCAGCTTTTCTCCAGACCTTTCAATCATAAGCTGCATTATACTACATTCCCATAAAGCCAGGAAAAGCAGTAATAGATACCTCAAAATTCTGACTTCTATTTTTCCTGCCAAGTGATTTCTCTAAGTGCTTTGTTTTCTGCTGTCACTGAATTAGAACAGTACCTGTGCTTCCAAAGTCTTCACTGTTACTGTCACTATTTCAATACACTCTGCTCAGATTAGAAGCTTTCAGCTTCAAAAATGCTCCTGCTTTGCTTTCTGCAGAAGAAAATACATTCTGCATTTTCTCACTGCTTAGGGCTGAGGTGATCAGACTTCGGGACAAAAGCTGTCCAAGTTCCTTGTGGTGACAGGGAAAGATCCCCTGCACCTGCTCTGATGGGGAAGCCAATAGTACACAACCCCTCAGGAAAAAGAAAAACAAATGCAGATTATTCCATTCCTCAGATGTAGTGTGAGACTCTCTGCTCCAGCCCCTGACTGCCCAGAGGAGCCAGACAAATTCCAGAGCAGCCTCTGGAAGGAGCCTGGCTGGAACAGCAGCCAGCACGAGCTCTCCAAGGCTCAGCTCCAAGGCACAGGGCTTGCAGCACGTCCCAGCTCCTTCCCAGGGCCCAATATTCTCCTACTGCCCCCCAAACCTCCCCCAAACAGAAGATAAAGAATATTTAATTCAGAACAGGTTATGCTGGTACAGCCCCAAGGAGTGATGGGGACACTCCATAGACTGTGCCCAAAGTGCAAGGCAAAAACTTCTGGGGAAAGTGCCCTGCCCTGGCACAGCTGAGGCTCTGGGCAAGAACCTGCCTGGTGGGAACTGCTCTGCTGGGCTGGGAATGCACCTGGGGCATGTCCTGAGCACAGAGTGCATGAGGAGAGCTGCTCCCAGCCATCAGAGACCAGTGCCGGGCTGGGAATGCACCCAGAGCTGCTCCAACCCAGCCATCAGAGACCAGTGCTGGGCTGGGAATGCACCCAGAGCTGCTCCAACCCAGCCATCAGAGACCAGTTCCATGCTGGGAATGCACCCAGAGCTGCTCCAACCCAGCCATCAGTGACCACTGTGGGATGCTGAGCTGTTCTTCTCCAGACCCTCACATTCCTGCTGCCCCTGTGACCAGGGCTCAGCAAGGAGTGGTGCAGCTCACCTCTCCTTAGAGGTACTAACAAGCCAAGACAGACTCATTTACCAACACCAAAAGGGTCCTGGTTAATTCCTATTACAGATTATCATCCATCCTGACTCCAGCTCATCACAGACTGACTGCAGCAAGCCCCCCAGCAGGTTTCCTCAGCAGACCCTGATGAAGGCAGGTTATTTCTTGCTGGATTATGACTGCAAGCATCAGTTTGCAGACTCTGACCACAAACTTTCACCTTGCTCAACTCTGACTCTTACACAGGGTGTAAAGCAGACCCAACTGACCTCACAGCATTCCTTCAGGTCCTTGTTCCTCAGGGCTGCTCCTGCTCCTCTGCCTCGAGCTCCCCTAAGCAGCCCACCCACCCCTTTTATCACATTTATCTTCATTAGTCACAGCTCTGACCCATTAAGGGCAAGGCTATTCTTTGTAATTAGCACAGCTGTGACTATCAGGGGCAAGGTCACCTGGAATTCTACACCTGCAAGGAGAGACAGGACACCTGTCCCAGGTGAAGCAAGGCAGAGGGGACAGCCTGGAGCAGCAGCACTGTCCTTGTGCCTTTGGGAGGTACCTGGGCTCACCTGCCCAGCTCTCACACAGCCTGAAAAAACAGGGAGGAGGGAAACCAATCCATCATCTCATAGGTACACACTCCCAGTTAGTGCAGCATCCTGCAGGAAGTACAGGTGCACATCCCTGACTTTGTTCTGTTAATCCAGGAGCTTTGTTTAATACTAGGGTAGATAATTCTCCAGTGACCACAGCCACTTTTAAAAGCAGCCAGGTATTGAAAACACAGTCATCACTGGGTTTTCTAGGCAGGACTTAAAGGAGGCACCAGCACACCCTAAAGCAAGCAGTTACTCTCCTCTTTCTTCAGAAAAAAAAGTGGAAAAACACGAACTATTTTAATTAAAAGTAGATTTTGATACTTTTGTAACATCTGCAGAACTCCACTGACACCACCCCAGCCTTTACAACAGAGTAATTTAACTGCAAACAACCCCTGCAAGGCAGTTCAGTATCTGCTCCAGATTGTGCTGATTCCCACCAAAATCCATGGCCTTCCGAGGCTCTGTATAAACCAGTTTTTTCTAAAAAGACCCACCCCAAAACCGATTGAAGAAAGTGTCTTCCAACATCTTCCACAGCACAGTTCCTACATTTGGGCTGAACATGGCTCTTCCCAAATTCTGTGGAGAACTACAGCAAGGTCTGACCTCAGGCATGGCCCTGCAGTGCCTAGGGAAGGTTCAGCAGTAAAAAAGCTGGCACAGCTCTCACTGAGAAGCATTCCACGTTTTTTAGACAAACATCACCCTGGGACACCTGCATTTACAGCAGGTATTGAAAGCACATCCTGCTGCCTTACAGAACGGGGTACAGGAACCAGCACCACAATAAACTACTCAGATAAAATCATATTAAATAAAACATAAAACGTGATTATGTTGTTCTTTGAAGGAGGGGTTAATTAACCCAAAAATACAGCTTTCTCCAGGACTCCAGTGCCACAGCACAGCTGCAGGAAATTGTATCCCATCCCTTCCAAACAAATTACTGCTTTATTGCATAAAAAACCCCGACCAAACCAAAAAAATCTAACAAAAACCCACCCCTCACTGCCTGGATTTGCTATGACTGGATCCAAGTTAAACATTCCCATTCAAGAGTATTAACACTCGAAATCACCCAAAGAGAATTCAGGTGGCTCAGAGGAAAAATCATTTCCTATTTTCGTCTACAACTCAAGAGGCTGAAGACAACCACGCAGCCCATAGAGGAGCTGGGAAACATTAACTCCTTCTCCACATCAGCGGAGCTTTTCTAAAAACCCATGGTTTTGGATTTCCCAGGTGCTGACGTGACTCACAGAGCACCTCACACACGCACCAGCTCCTCCTGCTGTACCTCAAACTCGGAGGTAACGCAGAAAGTTTGGATGTGAGCTCAGGGAGCAGAGCAGCGGCTCCTGGAAGCAGAGCAGCACCGAGTGCTGTTCCTGGGAGCTGGGAAAATTCAATATTCACCTTCTGGTGCCCTGGCAGCACTGACATCACAGTCCCCGGCATCCCTGACTCATTACAGCTCACAAACGCCTTTGTCCCAGCGGGCTGGAGCTGCCTGCACACCGGCAATTCCAGACCTGAAGTGTGTCATTAAAACTTGTCATCCGAGCACAAAATGGAAAATGTAAGCTGGATTTTAAAAAAAAAAAACAAGCTTTGAGGCAAGCAGAGCGTAAGTATGGCAATTTCTGTTTGTTTACAGTTAAAACACGGTTCCAAATCATGCAAAATCATTCCTCAAAGGCGGGAATCTTTTGTTCTGCACTGCTTAATAAATTATTTAAAGCCCAATATAGCGAATAAGGCCACCATGGATGAAAATCAAAACCAACTCAACTTCAATGAACATAATGTAAAGGCAAACCATATTTATCCAGAAAATAGTAAGGTTTTGCAATGCAGCTAAGTAGTGAAGTTGGTTGTGTTGCTGAGAAAAAAAATGTCATGCAAACGCTAAGGATTTGGACATGAGACAGAACATAGTAAGAGGGGGAAAGACAGAGTTGGGGAAAAAACTCACAGAGAAAAAAAAATAAATAAAAGCTTCGCAAAGTGTTAAACATAAATTTTCAAAATCATGAAACCGAAAAGCTTTCTATCAAGATATAAAGGCTGTGTTATTCTTACTCGGCCTCTCAGGCTGCCAACAAAGTGAGCGACAGGGAAGTGTCCCACTCGGTTTTACAGAACCGGGGAATGTTGAGGGCTTGGTGCTTCGGGGAGGCGCGGTCAGAGACCACACACGGGGGTGCGGGGACCACCGGGGACACCGGGGGACAGCGAGGGGACACCGAGCCCGTGGGGACAGCGAGCACCGGGGACACCGGGGGGACAGTGAGTCTGGAGGGACAGAGAGCCCGGAGGGACACGGAGCACCGAGGGGACAGCGAGCCCGTGGGGACAGCGAGCCCCGCACCGCCCGCAGCCCGGCCGGGGATGGGCACGGAGGGACACGGACACTGCCACTGCCACCTGTGCCACCCCGGCAGGGATCCCACATCCCGGCAGGGACCGCCCCCCCCATACCCCAAAAGGGACCCTGTACCCCGGCAGGGACCCGGGCACGGAGCCGGGCACGGACCCCCCGCACCCCGGCCGTGTCCCCGGCGCGGGCAGCCCGGTCCCGCACGGCCCCCGTGCTGCGGGCCCGGGGCGAACCGGGCCGGGGAAGCCCCGGTGCCCAGCCCCGGTGCCGGTCAGCCGCTGTCCGTGTCTCCATGGCGATGTCTCCCCAGCCCCGAGCACCCCCGGCCCGGCCCGGCGCCGCTCCCTCCCCCCCTCCCCGCG